>JAUMHE010000075.1:18114920-18163296 GCA_032359235.1 Enteromius mattozi
CTCTCAGATCGCGTCTTTGATAGTTCACACTGTGTGATTGTCACTCGCGTGAACGAGCACCGATTTGCCTGTGATTTTGGGCATTTGTCTGCGATTTCTCAAAACCTGTTTGCGAGTCAAAATCGGTGCAGGTGTGAGCCTGACCGGCCGGTCACCGATCTGGGCCGGTCATACAAAAAATCGTCCGATTCCGATCACTAGCCGGTCAATCGTGCATCTCTAGTTAAAATAGAAATTGAAAGATAGATATATCAACTGATTTCCACAAGAAGAGTTTAACCAGGACAAACAGCTCAGCATCTATCGGCTAAATTACATAAAGATTGATCAGCAGTTTAAGCTCATTCAGACAGATCTGTGTATCTGAGGCCTCTAACACAGGCTTTCACAATAAACATACCTTTATTAGAATCAATCCAGAGTTCAAGATCCACAGGCATTTCAATGCATTCGATTCATTTTAAACTCATTGAATAAAGTGTAAATGAGAAAAACAGCCCACCCAGTGCTTCTCTTAGACTGAGACATGTTCTTCAGTTCATCATCATTTTGATCTCTGGTTTTTGTTTGTTTTAGATCATTTCTCTTAGCGCTGTAACCATTAATTGCAATTTATCATATCCAAAATAAAAGTTTGTGTTAATACAGTATATGTTTGTGTACCGTGTATATTTATTATGTTTATATAAATACACAAGCACACATGTATACATTTAAGCAAAATATGCTATGTTTATATATGCAGTATATTTATATAAAATTAGTGCTGCCAAACATCCAAAATGAAAGTTTTGGTTCACATAATATACGTGTGTGTATTTATTATGTATATATAACTACACACACATGCAACATACATATATATATATATATATATATATACATACACACACACACATACTTACGTGTCTATATTTTTATTCATATAATTTATATTACCGATAAATATATCTAATATATAAACAGTATATTTTTCTAAAATATATACCTGCATGTATGTGCATTTATATATGCATAATAAATATACACAGTACACACGCATTATGTAAACAATCTTTTATTTTGCTATATATTTCTATACTATATATATTATATATACACCATAATATAAATTAGATTAATATATATTTATACATGTTAATACAAATGCAAAATATATCCTGTATGTGTGTGCATAAACATAATAAATATACACAGTGCACACACATTTATTGTGTAAACAAAAACTTATTTTGGATGCGATTAATCGTTTGACAGCACTAATTTCTCTGGTGCAGAATCATCTGCTGCGGTAATAGTGATCGAAATAGAAATACAATCTGTAATAGCATCACAATGTAGTAATTGCTCCACCTCCGAAACGACTTTCCTTTTCTGATGATGTAATCGAGCCCATGTGGGCGGGGCTAAGCAATATTCACCAATAACATGGCGGAACTCTTTTCATCCCCCAATCAAATCAGTTCGTCTCACCTTTGAAGGCGGGCAGTTTCTGCAGCTCTCGGTTGTTGCTCAGACTGAATCGAGATGAGCTCGGCCTCTTCTCCTTCTTCAGCGGAGTCTGAGACCCGGATGCTTTGCCCTTCAGCAGCTGAGTGGTCGGAGGCACGCTGTTAGCGCCCTTCTTATTCGAGCCCTGATGGAGAAAAACACCTCACAAACTCAGCTCTCCAACAAGGCGCAAGTCACAAGAAAACATTTGATTTTTAACATGCTCATGCATTTTTGCAGAAACATCAAAAACACAAAGGGAACATTAAACAGGGCTAAACCTTTATAACAGCAGATCAGATCCATAAACAATAGGCTACAAACATCCTTGAAGTTAAATATCTTTAGCACAGATGCAATGTAAAGACAGTGTTTACTGTTTATACAGTATTATACTTTTTGTATTATATATTTTTTAACAATCACTTTTTTGCAACAATGTACAATAACGTTGCATATTGTAAACATATTTTTTAATTTGAAACACTTATGTTTATGTTTTTTAAGTAACAATTTACAAGAACGTTTTATATTTGTAAAAATTAGTTTCTTTTTTTACTTTAATGTTACTTAATATAAGCCTTAATGACTACTTATATCACTTTAATGTTATATAATAAAATAAGCTTGCCCATTTTTAAGCATTTATGTGTATTACTATTATTGTTTTATTTTATGTATTTATGTATTTATTTATTTTTTACCATTTTTGGTTACATAATATACATGGATGTACAGTGTATACTTATTATATGTGTATTTATTGTATATCTATATCTATATTATATATATATAAACATGCATACAGCATATATTTTGAAAAAAATACATGGATTTACATTTACACATATACATTATACATACATAAAAATCACATCCAAACTAAAAGCTTTTGTTTATATAATATACGTGGGTGTACAGTGTATATTATGTGTAAGTGTGTGTATACTACACATTTTCATTCATAAATCTGCTACAAAGCGTCAATGCATAAAGTAGCACTTCAGACCTTTAATCTATGGCCACATTAACCTAAAAAAATCTGAATAATAAAAACAGAACAGTCCAGCTCACATCTCTTCATTAAAATAATTTAATGAGACACATGCATCTAATTGTTATCATTTGCATTGCAGATAACAGCTATTTATATAGAACATAAGCTAATGCATATAATATAATAACATATATATAAAATAGCACATTTTACTAAATTACCTCATGCTCTGAGTTCTCCTGCCCTCCTGTTTTGCTCACTTTTGCAGATTTTGGTGAATCCTATAAAGGAAAAAACAACATAAAACTCTGTGCTTACATTTCCCCCCTCTATAAAATCTGAAATGAATCATTATTAGCTAATAAAAACAAACCACTTCACTGACAGCTAACATTAGCAATCCGGCTTAAGTATTTAATGTCCAAATCTGGACTCCAATGCCAAATTTAACAAAACGCATGCTAACGTTATTTATTGGGACAGAAAAGCGTTTTGTACAATTCAGCTCGCATTTCGGTGAAAGGAATATTTCTACAAACGATAAATCATCTCTATTACTCCGCTAACAGGCTAACGTTAGCTTCGCCGCGAAACTGAAAACCGACTAAATAAACTGCTCACAAATACACATGTAAAGTCATGTAAAGTGCTTTGTTTCGCCTCCAGGGGTGTAAATCGTTTAAAGTTTATAACCTAGAGTGTAACTCAGTGCGATAAAAGCCAGTTTATGATGGGCAAAGCTGGAGTTAGCATACTTGCTAATGACTCGAGCTCAGAGCTGCAACTAATCTGCCGCTTCGACTTCAGTAGAAAACCGCAATTTTGCGCACTTTTACAGGTTTTTCTCCGCATTCAAACACGGCAGGTTGTGTCTCACCTTGTCTTTCTTGGTTTTATTCGGCATGGCACTCATACGCGTGTGTTTCCAGCCTGCAGACAGTCAGTGAGAGCCGCTGTCAGTCAGTGTGTGTGTGTGTGTGTTCACACACTCATACATTGGCAAACTAAACTGAACACATCATGATGTCTGTAAACTCAATCTTTCCTTTCTGATGCACTTTAGTTTGATTTTGATGATGAGCGCTCATTTAACAGAATGATGTGCTTTTATTATTTTACACTAAGGAGAGCATTAATCAATGTTGGCATTCAATAATGTATGCGTTGTAAATATATTATTTATCATATCTTTATGGACTCATGATCTCTCAAGCGTTTGAAATGTAAATTGTATTCTGTATTGTTTTGCTGCCATCTGCTGGAGACTCTCTGTACAGTACATTGAAACAAATTTGAACAATTTTATATGTATTTTTAGTAACCGTTTATATTTTAATAATAATATTATTTTAAAAACAATAATATTTTTAAACATATATATATTTTAAACATTTTGCTTTAGCTTCTTCTTTAGTAACATATTATAAAGAAGTGTGACTTAAACATTTGTTCAATGTTTTTTAGTAAAAATTTACAACAAGGTCGTACATTTTATACAATTTTTTTTATACATTTTGTTTTGGGGGTTTTTTTAGCAGGAATTTATAATAAATAACATTTTTAAACCTTTTTAGAGTTAAGTTTAAGTAACTTAAACATTTGTGTTTTTAAACATTTTAGTTTTTCATAAAAAATGTACAATAAGAAAAAATAAAATATATTTTTTAAACCTATTAAAAGCATTTTTTATGTTTATGTAGTTTCTATGTCTTTTGTAGTTCATGCTTTCAAAATGATGGGTCAATATTTTTAGGACTGCTAAAACGTATTTATTTAAATCAAAAAAACTATATTTGTACAGTACAATACAATTATAAGTACACATCACTGTAAATGCAATTAAAATTATGCTGTTTTTAATGTGTCTAGACAGGATGGCTTTGAAGTTTGACAACTTACAAGGTTTTTACACTTCAAGTTTTCAAGTTGATGCGTGAGTCAATATTTTTTTTGACTATAGAAATGTTTAATAATACATCATTGTCATGTTCAGTTAAATTTAGTCAAAATTACACTCAAAAAACTGTAAAAATATCCTTCAATTTCTTAACACACAGTGGTTTTGTTGTTGTTTAGTGGTGAAATGTAACCTAAAGGAGTGTTTTATCTGAGCATCATGAACACATGGGCATCAAATGATCTGATATGGCAAGCTTTATTTCAGGATCCTGTCATGTCAATAATACAGTATCAGTGTCCCTTAAAACACTCAAAATCAACACTGGAATGTTAATCAATAAATACAAAACAAAGTGCATACACAACCCAAAAAATAAAAATACAAAAAAGGGAATGACAAGAGGTTTCCGTAAGCTTTACCAACCGAACAGGAATGAACAGAAACTGCGATGTGGTCATGAACAAGAGTAATTTATAATCTGAACAATAATCTTTTTACAGAGCTACAAACAGGAATGGCCGGGCCATCTCAGTCGACCTCCTCCATACGAGATGTGTCATCGTCTCCCTCCAGCGGAGGCATGTCCTCGACTGGAGCCGAGCTGGGCTCTTCTGTGGACAGATCGTCTTCGTCGATGCCTGAAATGGACAGAAAAAGAAGTAAGATGTTTGCTTTCCTATTGCAATCTCATGCATATCAAGCAGGGTTGTAACCATATCAAAATCTCAGGACATGACAGTGTTTCCCACAGACTTGCACTTTATTTGTGGCGGCATATGCAAATGCATTCTCTACCAGCGTGAGGCGCTGTTGTCGTGGTAGAGATTAGGTTAGGCAGTGTAAACAAAGCAGCCCTCCACTCTCATATGCTGCTTTATCAGACATTTCGTGCAAGATGCAATTAAAATTCCATCCAAAGTTTTCTGAAGATGGTTGGTTTCCTTCAGAAATACAGTGATATAAAAACACCAGCATCGGGTTTTGATTTTCAAACGTGCAGTGGCTCATGTTTATTCAACGAAGTCAAAGCCTTTTGAAAAATCTGTTTGTGGCAGTCAGTTTTGATATTGCTGGCACCGCCACAAATAAATCAGTGTTTGGGAAACACTGCATGATAATATCGCGATATGAAGTCCACAGTATGATATATAAAATAAGAAAAATGAAGAATTAGAAAATACATAAATAAATGAAAACGTACATTTTAAGGTTATGTACACACAAGGTGTAACACACTCTGAGAGTTCAAAATAAAGAGCTTTTTCCCTAAAAATTAAAAATATAAATCAGTGTAGCTGAACTATATACTGTCTCAGTCTAAATCACACTCACTCTGGTGTTTCCGGAAGCCAAGCTAATTATAATTTTGTATTATTGATATTCCTATGACAGTAATAGCCACACATTGTAAAACAACAGGACTGTAAAAAAAATGAAAATGAATATTCCATGTACAATACTTTTCAAATTTCTACACTTGAAAGATATTTTGAATTTGGATTTAATTAAACCGTTAGCTGTCAGAAATTCATACTGCACTTTTACGCTTTTTTTTCCACTCAAACTGCAGTAGAGCTTTTATTTTGAAGTAATAACTCCAGCTTACAAAACAAAAACGCGCCTCGCAACAAATCTAGTGAAAGGCTGTAATTATCAGCCAGGATTGTGTTGCCAAATATGCGCTAAACTGAATAAACGAGTTCACTGCATTCAGTCTCATAATTGCCCTTAGATTGACCCTTATGACCGGTTTTGTGACCATGATGACACGATACTACAATATTGCTAATACCGTAACGTCTCCAACACTGAGTATCTGACCCACCTAGTCCGAGTTTGATCATCCTGTAGATGCGGTTGGAGTGTGTTTGTGGGTCGTCCAGTGTGAAACCCGAGGAGAGCAGCGCCGTCTCGAACAGCAGGATCACCAGATCCTTCACAGATTTGTCGTTCTTGTCAGCTTCTGCTTTCTGGCGGAGCGTCTCGACGATGGGATGGTCCGGGTTGATCTCCAGGTGCTTCTTGGCCGCCATGTAGCCCATGGTGGAGTTGTCCCTCAAGGCCTGGGCCTTCATGATCCTCTCCATGTTGGCCGTCCAGCCGTATGTGCTTGTGACGATGCAGCAGGGCGAAGAAACCAGGCGGTTTGACACGGTGACCTGACGCAGGAATAAACAGCAGTTAGCAATCACATGAAATGTGTAGATGTGCACAAATGCAATGCATTTAGGGGTTTTCAGACTAGAAAATCAGTATAAAAGATTAAACTAGGTAAACATATGATTAAAAGAAATGTTTACTTTCTGAATAATTTTTACAATATTAATTTCTCACACTGTTTTTTTATACATGAAAATATATAGCTGCCATTTAAATCATTTAAATTTTAGAGACACTGCGTAAATAATTTAAATACAAAAAAGATTACAATTATTAAATTCATATCAGACTGAATAAATATGAGATCACAATAAATAGAAAAGAAAGTACTGTACAGATAACAGTATAGTGCTATAGTGTGAGGAAAAATGTAAATGTAATTGAAACTATATATATGTTCCAAAATATATTATGTGTATTTATAATTTTATTTTTTCACCATATATATTAGGTCTTTATACAAATACATACATTACAAACAAAATATACATAGCAACTTTTTAGGAATCAAATTTAAAAAAAAATAATTATTAACAAAATGTGAGATTTAATAATGATATATTAATAAAAATTATAAAAATAAATCAGCTAAACAAATCAAATAGGTCAATAATACAGCTAACAGTACAGTATTACCGTGAGTGAAAAAAAACAAACGTAATAAAATTTAAATGATATAGAACACAAAATTTTCCATTCCCACGTTAATATTTTACATATATCATTTTGCGCAGTATAAATTGACTTTTTATACATGATAATATACAACCTAAAAAAAACGTAAAATAAATACATAAATAGAAAATAAATAAAAAATATAAAATTGTCACTTAAATAAATAAAATATATATAAATGAAAAAAATAAATAAATTATATATATATATATATATATGTGTGTGTATATTTAGGATGATGGTTCATATTTGGGAATAAAAACTGAAAAGCCCTGGTTAATTTGATCTTTACCTTCTCGACTTTCTTCTCCAGGATGTCTTTCATGATTTTGCACAGATTCTCAAACTTAGCCTTCTTCTCCTCCTGCTTCTTCTTCTCCTCCTCATCCTCAGGCAGCTCCAGACCCTCTTTGGTCACTGATACCAGGTTCTTGCCCTCGAACTCCTTCAGCTGCTGGACACAGTATTCATCGATGGGCTCGATCATGTAGATCACCTCCAGACCAGCTTTGCGCAGACGCTCCACGAAAGCAGAGTTGGCCACCTGATCTTTGGTCTCACCTACAGAAGAAGCAGGCAGACATTAGTTGAAGTCATTAATACAGTGATCTCCAGTGCATGGTGAGGTCAAGGCATGCGTACCAGTAATATAGTAGATGTGTTTCTGAGTGTCCTTCATTCGAGTCACATAGTCTTTGAGGGACACCATCTCATCTCCAGAAGCCGATGTGTAATAGCGAAGCAGCTCTGAGAGTTTCTTCCTGTTCTGAGAGTCTTCGTGGATGCCCAGCTGACAATAAAATATAAATATATAATATTTATTGCCCTGTTTACTGACAATTTATTTAAAAGATGTCATTTAGTAGACACTTTCATCCAACAAGGAACTTGAAAACAACAATGGAAGCAATCAAAATCAACAAAAGCAATGATGCGCAAGTGCTGATTCAATTAATTGTTTAAAAAACAATCAATATTCAGTCATATTATTGATTTGACTGCACTGACACTATCTAATGAGAATGAAACTAGAAATTAATATTGAATATTCATACTATTGCCTTATGTTCTTAAAATATTGTAATATTTTTTTCTTTATTTCTTTATTTTTTTTTTAATTTGCAGTAAGATTTTTATTTTACTTTTTGTCCAAAAAAAAAAGAGCTAAAATACAGCTTCAGTAAAATAGAGAGTGGGGGGTGTAATTTAATTTAATACAAACTAAGTATTTATATATATTTATTTTTTATTTTTTTTAACATGTAAAATGATTTTGCATTGTATAAAACTTACTTTAAACATGAACATTTACATTTAAGAGACATACAATGTTTTTTTTAATAAAATAAAATCTCAAATTAATCTAGATAAATATCTAAATATGATACAGTTAATTTGATAAAAACAAAACGTCATTTAAAATAAATTAACTAATAAAAAGACAATACCTAACAAATTTTGTAATTAATTTAAAATTATGATTTTATGCTGTGTATTATTAAAAATGTTTTTTGTAATTTCTCATCTTCGTGCATTTATTCCCTGCACCACACCATGACAATAAGGTTGTCCTTTTTAAACATGTGAATTAGTAAATTTGTAAAATACAAATTCAGTATTTAATCACCTTTATGCTTTTTTAATAAAAATAAATAAGAATAGAACTGAGGTGATCTAAATGACTCTGTAGCTGAATTTTTTTTTTTTTTTATATTGTAAGTGATGAATTTTGCAGCATTAACACTGTCTTTTTTCTGTTTATTCCTGCAAAGCTGCCTCAAATTCATCTGTTTTGTATAAGGTGCTATAAAACTAATGCCGACTTGAGTTGAAGCACTTTTACAACAAAGCTTCTGTGTCTGTTTACTGGATATGTGATCTGGATATTCACCTTCATGTTCTTGGAGAACTGCTCGTAGAACTTCTTATAGTTGTCTTTGTCCTCTGAGAGTTCGGTGAAGAGCTCCAGACACTTCTTGACCAGGTTCTTGCGGATGACTTTCAGGATCTTGCTCTGCTGAAGCATCTCTCTGGAGATGTTGAGCGGCAGATCCTCAGAGTCCACCACACCCTTGATGAAGTCTGGAGAAGAAAAGACAGATCATATTAAAGACCGAGCAAAACAAACAGCTCTGAAGCTTTAAGTTTGTGGAAATTATGTGGGGTGTCTGCATTATTCTGTGTTGGATTCAGAGACTTACTAAGATACTCTGGGATGAGCTCGTCACAGTTGTCCATGATAAAGACCCTGCGCACATACAGCTTGATGTTATTCTTCTTCTTTTTGTTCTCGAAGAGATCGAACGGAGCTCTGCGAGGCACAAAGAGCAGGGCGCGGAACTCCAGCTGACCCTCCACAGAGAAGTGCTGCGAGGAAATAAACAGACAGAGCGATGCTTAGTATTTCTTAAAATATGATAAGTAATGCAATGATAAACATTTTGATTATCAGCATGTCATTTTGTTGATTTTTTGTAAATTTTACTATTTTTGTCTACGTCTACATGGTTTATTAATGTTTTATTCATTAGTTTTGGTTTATTTATTTGTAGTCATTTTAGTACTTACAGTTAATCTAAACAAAAATGTGATTAATTGCAATTAATCATTTGATAGCACTTATAATATATATATAATATATATATAAAGTGTGTGTGTGTGTAAAATATTTTTATTAAAAAGACACAAGTGATATTTTCATCTCTTTACTACACTATAGTTTTTGTTAAGATTTTCTCTAGACTCAGTTATGCATGGTTTCTGCACCTTAACAGCCAGGTGATCCTCCCAGTCGTTAGTCAGGCTTTTGTAGAACTCGCCATACTCCTCGTTAGTGATGTCATCAGGGTTACGGGTCCAGAGGGGTTTGGTCTTGTTGAGCTCCTCCTGGTCGATGTACTTCTCCTTGATCTTCTTCTTCTTCTTCTTCTTGTCAGAGCTCTTGTCATCATGGTCCTCATCGTCTGAGCCCACGTCTTCGATCTCGGGCTTGTCTTCGTTCTTCTCTCCCCCCTCCTCCTCCTCTTTCTCCTTCTCCTTCTCCTCCTCCGCCTCGTCGTCGCTCACCTCCTTGTCACGCTCCTTCTCCACCTGAAACCAACAAGATGATTTCATGACTAAAGCACAAGATTAAAGCACTGCTTAAATTGCTGTACATGAAACGGATGATTATTCATACTTAATTTTGAAAGATTAAAAAAAAACTACACTTTATCTGCAGAGGGCTTCATAAATGTAACATGATTATTAGAATAATGTGTTTCAGGATCCTTAGTT
This sequence comes from Enteromius mattozi, assembly GCA_032359235.1. Taxonomy (NCBI): domain Eukaryota; kingdom Metazoa; phylum Chordata; class Actinopteri; order Cypriniformes; family Cyprinidae; genus Enteromius; species Enteromius mattozi. The sequence continues at coordinate 18,125,420 of JAUMHE010000075.1, forward strand.
GAAATATGCTGCTGATGTATTTTTGAGAACAATATTTAAAAAAATTAATTATTTGTTTAGCTGCATGTCATGCGACCTTTAACCGGCATCACAGAACAATAAACCACAAATATGTGGCAAATTAACCACAATTAATATTAACTGAAGTATAAACTTTAATTTTAACTAATTTTAATATTTACTAAACATCTGAAAAACAAAACAATTTGTTCAGATGCATGTCATTTGACCTTTAACAGATAACAAAGAACCATAAACATGCAAATGTTTTGTTATTTATTTTTTAAGTTTATTATTATATTATATTATATATAATATTAAAATAAATAAAAAAGGATGTTACCAATATTTAATTAGTATGCAATATTTAAGGGTATATATAATGTCATTAATCAGAGAAGTGTAAATATATTCTTAAATTACTGAAATATTATCTCAAGTTAACATATCTTTAATCTATTAACTATATTAGTCTTTTTTATATTAAATAAAAAAATAAAAAATAAGATATTAGAAATATTTAATTAGCATTTTTAATAAATATTTAAGAAAGGTTTATTTAATTTTGTTTAGTTACATATTTGTCATTTATTAACAACAGAGTGTTGTATATTATTAAAGTGTAAATATATTATTAAATTACTGAAATATTACCTCAAGCTAACTTATCATTAATCAAATAACTATATTTTTTACATATTATTTAAAAAAATAAAACATTAGAAAAATATCTGTATGTTTAAGAAATCTTAAATAAATTATATATTTAATTTGTTTTTCTGCATTTCACTACTCAACATCAGAGAAGCGTAAACATGTGCTGCTAAATTATTGAAATATTAATTTGATCTCAGTGATTATTTTAAGTCAAATGTGGTTTGGCTGACACAGCTGCTTGGGAATTTTAGCGACTTACGAATAGTGTGATGGGGTAGCCGATGAACTGAGAGTGTTTCTTGACAATCTCTTTGATTCGTCGCTCTTCGATGTACTCCGTCTGATCCTCCTTCAAATGTAGAATCACTTTTGTGCCACGACCGATCAGCTCGGCTGGACAGAGAGCAAGACCTCCGTTAAACCTCAGCTACAGTCTGAATATAAGTATGAAATTTGATTGTAGTTTTTTGACAGCCCTAAATCTAATGACACTCACAGCTGTCCACTTTAACAGTGAACGATCCTCCTGCTGACGACTCCCAGGCGTACTGCTCGTCATCGTTGTGTTTGGTGATGACCGTGACTTTCTCGGCCACCAGGTAGGCAGAATAGAAACCCACTCCGAACTGACCGATCATGGAAATGTCCGCTCCGGCCTGCAGAGCCTCCATGAAGGCCTTGGTGCCGGATTTAGCAATGGTGCCCAGGTTGTTGATGAGGTCAGCTTTGGTCATGCCGATGCCGGTGTCCACGATGGTCAGTGTGCGATCCTGCTTGTTGGGAATGATTTCGATTTTGAGGTCTTTTCCTGAGTCCAGCTTGCTCGGGTCTGTGAGACTCTCGTAGCGGATTTTATCCAAAGCCTGATGAAAAGTAAAAATATTTCATTTAGTTTAATGTGTTTATTAGATCACATGACAGCCAGGGGGACCAAACAAATATATTTGTATGGTTGCCAACAATACATTTTATAAAACAAAATTATAGATTTTTCTTTTATGCCAAAAATCATTAGGGTATTAAGTAAAGATCATGATCCACAAAGACATTTAGTAAATATATCAAAACTTCATTTTTGATAATTAATATGCATTGCTAAGAACTTCATTTGGACAACTTTAAAGGAGATTTTCTCAACATTTTATATTTTTTGCAACCAGATTTTCAAATAGACGCATCTCAATCCAATCCTAACAAACCATACATCAATGGAAAGATTAATTATTCTGTCAATTTAAGAAAATTGACCCTTATGTGGTCTAGGGTCACATTTAAGAACCTGTAATAAGACGTAATGTAATATGCATCTTTTTTATTGTATTACTGACTGTTTACATGATTTACTCAAAAACTACTTGAAGGCTACATGCTATTTTTATTAAATTACATAAATATTTTGAATAGAATTGTAGTAAATTTTCTATTGTGCATTTTTTTCTTTTTTTTTTGCTGTTTGCATGTCATTAAAGAAATATTAATATTAAGTAATATTAAATTGAAAAATATTTGAAACCTACATGCCATTTTTTATACGATTTATAAATATTAATTAATATTATTATTTTTAAATAGCTTGTAGTGTAATGTAATAATGTAGTGTAGTAATAAAAATTGCAATCACTTTAAAAACAGGCATCAAGCCTAAGTATATTTTCAGTATGTAAAATTGCTTAAATGTGAAGACGTTTACTCAAGCAATGTTTATACCTGAAGAATTGCTTTTATGAGTTTGCATTAATTTATTGTATTGCTTGTAACATGCTTATTTTTTGTTCATTAATTACAGACTACACAGCCAGTAACAGTAATAATCATAATGTAGCTTTGAAGCAAAAATAGTCTCAGAAAAAAATTATGCAAACACTTCTCTGAAGCAGTGTTTATTTAATGATGGCTACATGTTTTCTTATGTTATTTAAAAATTATGAACTATTTCTAACTATCAATAATTTAGTTGTTATTGGTGTATTCAATAATAGTATGCAGACTGAAATGTTGCTATTGTTTTTACTGTGCTACTACTGCTTACTATACTATTACTCAGTCATGTATTACACAGTTACGCACATCTGAAGAGTTGGAGATGAGCTCCCTGAGGAAGATTTCTTTGTTGGAATAGAAAGTGTTGATGATTAGAGACATCAGCTGAGCGATCTCAGCCTGGAAGGCGAAGGTCTCTGCTTCCTCCTCCATTTGCTGGTCATGTGCTTCCGGCATCTGTGCATGACAAACAATATATATATAACATATACACAAAATTTGACAATTAGGCTGCAACACCAAAGGACATATTTGAGTTATTACACATGACCAGCATTAGTTTTTAGCATGCTTTTGGCTGATTAATGTAGCATGCATTACTGTATAACCTTCCTAAACCAATTAAAGACTCAAAGCATGGTTTAATTCAATTGCAAAAGGGTTCTGCATTAATGCTATTAATATATACAAAGCTGAAGGGATTGCTCGTGGTCCGGGAACAGCTTGTACGAACTCTAGCGCCTCCTGTCGGACAAACGTGTTATCGCGAGCTTCTAGAAGCTACTAAACTCTCGACGTGCATTAACATGGAGCACATCACTTCAGATCTCACCCTATGTGGACTACAATGCAACTAACTCAGTCCTTAAAAACATCAATGCACTCTGTTAAACTTTATGCATAAGTCAATATGCATGTATAAAAATCACCAAAATTTAAAATGCACTCTTTAACATAAGCATGCATGTGTAATAATGACGTCTACTTTCCTCGAATGCGTTAATAAGCACCTTTATTGATCGTGAATCTTGTAGAAGCGTCGCTTAATCTTCCTGAGGTAAAACTGATGAACTCCAGATAGTCTGAGGACTTGTTCTTTGTAGCACTTAACGCATTCATTTAGGAAATAAGCTGATTTAAATATAGTAACAGCAACTTAATGATTTAAAACACTTCAAATTTGTTAAGATACAAGTAAACAAATGCCGTGTAAATGTGCATTAGCGTCACAACTGTTAAAAGAACGTTAACGAATGAATGAAGAGCGAAAAAACGTCGAATATCCTCACAGCATTCGCGTGAAAAGGCAAATAAGTTGAAGCATAATGTAATGGGATGTTATTCTGATTCTATATTCTTACCTTGAATGGTTTACTAGAGTGAATTAAATGAAACGATTCTCCGTTGAGCCGTTGAGGCTGTGAGAGTTTTCTCCTCCTTTTAGCTGTCACTGAGCTTTGGGAGATCCTATCGCGTGCGTTACGCCAGCGGCGCGCTTTTATACGTCCTGACGGGAGAGTTGGAGAACGCGGACGCTCCAGAAATCTCTCGAATCTTCTCAACGCTTTCCTATGGGCGCAGGGGGAGGGGCCTGGCTGTCAATCATCCGCCGTTAAAGGGGGCGGGGCCAAGACCGAGGGAGATGAAATTTCTAGATTACTTGGGAAATCAAGACTCCAGACCATATTTATTTATCATTAGTCATTTATTAAAAACATTCAGGTCAGGTTTAAAAAAAAAAAAAACAGCTCATATTAGAAAAGCTCAGAAAATTCAATTTTCTGGTACAGTAACTACACAAAAATAAAACATTGCTAAAAATTTAATTGGCTTGTTAATGATAACTTTGGGACGTGGAAATTGTTTTTTACAAAAACAATAAATTAAATACATTAACAGTTTAGTGTTATTTACACTAAAACTCTTTAGTCAACTTCCTCCATTCTAGAACTGTCATCGTCACCCTCCAGAACTGGCATATCTTCTTCAGCGGGTTGAGTAATGTCTTCTACAGCAGAGTCATCGTCATCAATGCCTGAAAGAGAAGAGAATAAATATAATTAAGTAATTTCTCCAATGATATTTCATTTGTGACTACACCCTTAACAATAAAGGCCATAGAAGAACCATTTTTGGGTCCCCCATAAAACCTTTAATTGGACAATTCTTAAAATAACCTTTTTTTTATTAGTGTTTTCATTAGTTTTATTAATGATCTAAAGAAACCTTTTTTTTCCCTTAAAAATAACTTTTAGTGCGATTGAAAGTTTCCATGAATTATACTGGTTCTTCCTGGAGCCATCAAAGCCAATAATTATCCTTTATTTAAAAAATAAAATTAAATTAATAAATAATGGTGGACCAACCAATATGTTTTAGATGATTCTTAGAAGAACTTTTTTTTTTTGGTGTCAAAAACATTTTAATAATCTAAATAACTTTTTCTATTAATTAAACCCCTTTAATGCAATGGAATAGAACCTCATGGAACCTCAAAGCCAATAATGACCCTTTATTTTTTAAGAGTATAGTGGTGGCTCTACATACTTAAGTGGATCATTTTTAAGAACCATATTAAATGGTTTGTGAAAAGAAAAATGTAAGGATCTTAAGAAACTTTTTATTTTAATTTTTTTTTTTACATTAAAAAGCTAACATTTAGTGCAATGGAAAGGTTCCATGGATAATATTGGATAATAATGAATCTTTATTTGGTGGACTAATCTGTTTTAGTGGATTATTCTTAAAAGAACATTTTAAATATCTAAATAAACTTTTTTTCACCCCACTATGCATTGTAAAGGTTCCAATGATTTGAAAGGTTCTAGCTGCCAATAATTAGCTTTAATTATTAAGAGTTTAGTGGTTGACTGATTTTTTTGATGGGCATTAATAAGGCCCTTGTGTTTAAATGTATAATTTTTATTGTCATCCGACTTACCAAGACCAAGTTTGATCATCCTGTAGATGCGGTTAGCGTGTGTTTGTGGGTCTTCCAGGGTGAATCCAGAGGAGAGCAGGGCAGTTTCAAACAGCAGGATCACCAAGTCTTTCACTGCCTTGTCATTCTTGTCAGCTTCTGCTTTCTCTCTGAGCGTCTCGACAATGGGATGGGCGGGGTTGATTTCTAGGTGCTTTTTAGCAGTCATGTAGCCCATGGTGGAGTTGTCCCTCAAGGCCTGAGACTTCATTATCCTCTCCATGTTGGCCGTCCATCCGTATGTGCTTGTGACGATGCAGCAGGGAGAAGAAACCAGGCGGTTTGAGACGGTGACCTGTTTGGATACACTATCACTATCAATCTGAAGAGTATTCACTTCAGAATCAAAGTTTAGTATGCTAACGTCTCATACCTTCTCAATCTTTTTGTCCAGGATGTCTTTCATGATCTTGCATAGGTTCTCATATTTGGTCTTCAGCTCTTCCTGCTTCTTCTTCTCCTCCTCATCCTCAGGCAGCTCCAGACCCTCTTTGGTCACTGAAATCAGGTTTTTGCCATCGTATTCCTTCAGCTGCTGGACACAGTATTCATCGATGGGCTCGATCATGTAGATCACCTCCAGACCAGCTTTGCGCAGACGCTCGACGAAAGCAGAGTTGGCCACCTGATCTTTGGTCTCACCTTTGGAGAAGAAGAGCAAGGTTTGTAAGTAAATTTTTTATTTGTGTGTTAAAATAACATTTAAAAACTAATGAACCGACTACTAACCAGTAATGTAGTAGATGTGCTTCTGACTGTCCTTCATGCGAGACACGTAATCCTTGAGGGACACCATCTCGTCTCCAGAAGCCGATGTGTAATAGCGAAGCAGCTCTGAGAGTTTCTTCCTGTTCTGAGAGTCTTCATGGATGCCCAGCTGCAATTGGGAAAAGCCATTTTAGCTTGGAAATGTTTCAAAAGTATCTCATCTATTCGATCTCATCGATTTCAATAACTATCCAAAAGGCACACACACCTTCATGTTCTTGGAGAACTGCTCGTAGAACTTCTTATAGTTGTCTTTGTCCTCTGAGAGTTCGGTGAAGAGCTCCAGACACTTCTTGACCAGGTTCTTGCGGATGACTTTCAGGATCTTGCTCTGCTGAAGCATCTCTCTGGAGATGTTGAGTGGCAGATCCTCAGAGTCCACCACACCCTTGATGAAGTCTGAGAAGAAAGTTTAACTCGTTAACATCTGAACTAACATTAAACTGATGAAGATTTTATTGTATTTTCTAGGAATTGTGAGCAAATGAATTCCTGAGACACTTACTGAGATATTCTGGAATGAGCTCCTCACAGTTGTCCATGATAAAGACTCTGCGCACGTACAACTTAATGTTGTTTCTCTTCTTCTTGTTCTCGAAAAGGTCAAAAGAGGCTCTTCTGGGTACAAACAAAAGAGCACGGAACTCCAATTGGCCCTCAACTGAGAAGTGCTGCAACAAGAAGAAGATTGGTGGTTAAAAACCAAGAATATTAGTGGTTTAAAATAAAATGAAATGAAGGTTTAAAAACAAGAAGATTGGTGGTTAAAAAACAAGATGATTGGTGGATTAAAAACAAGAAGATTGGTGGTTTGAAAAAAAGATGATTGGTGGTTTGAAAACAAGATGATTGGTGGTTTGAAACCAGAATGATTGATTGTTTAAAACCAGGATGATTGGTGGTTTACAAGAAAGACGACTGGTCATTTAAAACCAGGATGATTGGTGGTTTACAAGAAAGACGATTGGTGTTTTGAAACCAAAATGATTGATTGTTTAAAACCAGGATTGTTGGTGGTTTATTAATCATTTAGTCTACTCAATAAGAACTTCATCCATTTTTGACTCAATATTCCTACCAACCTTAACAGCCAGGTGATCCTCCCAGTCGTTGCTCAGGCTCTTGTAGAACTCGCCATACTCCTCGTTAGTGATGTCATCAGGGTTACGGGTCCAGATGGGCTTGGTCTTGTTGAGCTCCTGAGCATCAATGTACTTTTCCTTCACCTTCTTCTTCCTCTTGTTCTGGCCATCTTTGGTGTCTTCATCTTCATCGGCGCCCAAGTCCTCAATCTTGGGTTTGTCTTTCTCTTCGCCGGCCGCCACCTCCTCCTCCTTTTCTCCTTCTTCAAGGTCAACCTCTTTCTCTCTCTGTTTCTCAACCTGCAAGACAATAATGGATGCTTTATTTGTTTGAGTCGAGAGCAACCAATGTTTGCAGTTCTGGCACCAAAGTACAAGCACTTACAAAGAGCGTAATGGGGTAGCCGATGAACTGAGAGTGCTTCTTCACGACTTCCTTGATGCGCTTCTCCTCAACATATTCAGATTGATCTTCTTTAAGGTGGAGAATGACTTTGGTGCCACGTCCAAGGGATGGGCCTGAAAGTCCAAAGCAAATGCACATGTCAAGTTCCAGCTCTTTTAGTGTTTAAAAACCCAATAAAACACTTATAAGGGGTCATACCATAGTCTGGCTTCACTGTGAAGGAACCACCAGCGGCAGATTCCCAGATGTACTGCTCGTCATCGTTGTGTTTGGTGATGACCGTGACTTTCTCAGCCACCAGGTAGGCAGAATAGAAACCCACTCCAAACTGACCGATCATGGAAATGTCCGCTCCGGCCTGCAGAGCCTCCATGAAGGCCTTGGTGCCGGATTTAGCAATGGTGCCCAGGTTGTTGATGAGGTCAGCTTTGGTCATGCCGATGCCGGTGTCCACGATGGTCAGTGTGCGCTCTTTCTGATCGGGGGTGAGTTCAATCTTAAGGTCCTTGCATGAGTCGAGTTTGCTGGGGTCTGTCAAGCTCTCGTATCTGATCTTGTCCAATGCCTGTTTGGAAGATATGCATTGAGTTATTGTGAATTTTGGAACAAAGGCTGGTGCATAAACTGAGAATGTGCTGACTGACTTACATCTGAAGAGTTGGAGATGAGCTCCCTAAGGAAGATCTCTTTGTTGGAATAGAAGGTGTTGATGATCAGAGACATCAGCTGAGCGATCTCAGCCTGAAAGGCAAAGGTCTCGGTTTCTTCCTCCATCATGGGCTGTGTGGCGTTCTCAGGCATCTGCAGAAAAGACATAAAATAAGGATTATAAATAATGATTCTGAAATATAAAGCATTAATACATTCCACTTGATTTATTTCATTTAAATAGATGAGCATTGTCTGTACTTACTAAATTTATATGCTGGAATGATTTCATTTAAATTTTTATATTCCTTTACAAAATATTTGTATATAAACAGTTGTGGTACAATATTCTACTTATGCTCTCATTATTTTCATCACTGCATTAAAACCCATTTATTTTACTAATGAAAAGTCAACTAAAAAGTTGATTAAAAAATTTAAATCAATTTAAATTAAAAAAAAATATATATATATATAACTGTATATACATATATATATATATATATATATAGTATGTATTAACTCTAGTACTTTATCAAATCAGTGTTATTTTAGTACCGATATAGTATTTTAGTTTTTAATATTTTGAATTAGATTTTATTTTTATATATTTTATTAATGTTTTTTATGTGCTTTTACATTTGTGTTGTTATTATTTAGTAGTTTTGTTGTTTTAAAATATGCCTATATAGCATTTATTCATTCATTTTTATTTCAGCTTTATTTAGTAGCCTACCTCAAGTTAAATTAAATAAAAAAAACTAGAAATGTTTCTTTGGAAAATGCTGAAATAAGTTTTTCTTTTCCTTTTTTACATTTTATAGATTTAATTTCAGTTAACTATAATAATCCTGTTCAAAATACAGATGACAACTTATTATGATGATGATATTTGAATAATTATAAATGCTAATTTATATATAATCTGCTAAGTCACAAATATTTACTGTTCTGCGATACTATGCTTTTAGTACTTTCACTACATCCTAAAACTGCTAATTATTTGAAACTAAAAAGGTAAAAATACATTTTATATATTGTCAGCTTTTCAAAATACAAGTTAATTACTTTTATCTCTGGCCAAAAGCCTTTAAACTTTAAATGAACGATAGTAAAGCGACAGCTGATCCCACTGAATCAGCAGCACATGTCCAGCACCTGTCACTCATGTAAAGGGGGAGGAGTGTCACATCTCGCAGAAACAGAAGGCAAATGGTGCAATAAAGCCACCTAAAGTATCCTTTATACCTCATTTTGGGGGGGGGGTTACAAATGTAATATGACCTATTCTCATTTTTAGAATCATATTTTGAGTTACTCTGGTTTAAGAAATTGTCTGAAAAGCCACAGCCGCTTTAGAGCAGCATGCTCGCAGACATGTGCTCTAAGCTTTTATGAAAATCATGCTTACTTTTTTTTTTTGGGCTTTGATTTTGAATGTGAAGAAAATGTTTGAAATAATGAGTTGTTGTTTGAAATAACTAATTATAATGTTGTTTGAAATAATCAGATTTTGGAAAATTGAGAAAACACATAAATTATAAATAAAGAAATAAAAAATTAAAGAAACACCATTAATGCCATACGATTGATTGTATATTCTGATACAATTTAAACACATTTTTAAATTAAATTAAATGAAACAAGGAATTGTAAAAATGTAAAAAACAAAAACAATTTAATATATGGAATTAATACTGTTTAATATATGGAATAGCATTCCTCTTACCTTGATGACTGTCTTCTGTATGAAAAGTCTGTGCAAAAAGTCTTCTGGCGTATAGAGATCTACTCCACTGGACTTTGCTTTGAGTTTGTTGAGCTGTGCTTCTTCTCGTCGCTGCTTTGGCTTTATCTGCTGAGCATCGGGCCTTCTTCAGCCTTTATATACTTGTGAGCAAAGTTTCTCGAAACTCCCATTGAGAAAGTTCCAGAAGGAATGCCCACTATAGAGTAAGGAGGGGTGATAGAGAGCTAAAGTAAGTGTGTTCGAGACGAGGCGAGGCCAGTCCACTGCCATATACCCCTTTTGTCCTTTTTGGGGCAGGGAGGCACAAGAGGTGTCTGTCAATCAAGGCCAGAACGTTCCGGGTGTCACATGTTTCAATCTCGAATGCTCATTGGCTGCGTTGGTGAAAGATTGCAAAATCTCCCAGGCTTTGAATTGAGGTGCCAGAATTCACACGACACCTGTGAGATTGCCATGCATTCTGATGCATTCTCGCAGGCCTTCCTTGAGTTGAAATGATGGCCCAGTTGTATTGTGAGTCAGTCACACCCATTGGTTCTCATGCAACTTGCCAAAAAAATAGCCCTGACCTTACAACAATTCTGTGATTATTTATTTGCTCAGTTGTTCCAAACCTCTGTGAGTTTGTTTCTTCTATTGAGCACAAAAATATATTTCCTTGACTATCCCTAAAGTAGTACTACTTATGGTCATTTGCTGGAATATGCTACAAAAGTTATTAAAACTAGAGACAAATATTCCAGTGTATTAGCACTTTTTTTTCTTTTATTTGTATTATGTATTGTTTGCATGTTTCTCAAGAGATATTAATTCTCCTGGCCGTCTGTTATTGAAAATAGGAACTTGTTCTTATTTAACTTGCCTGGTTATATAAACAATTGACAGTAGCTATTGACTTCCATAGTATAGAAAATATTAAAATGGAATTCAATGGGTACCAGCAGCTGTTTTTGAAATACTCCATATTAAGGAGTTTGACCTGTTATGTTTAAAATTAGCTGCAGAGACAAAAAGAAAATAGATTTTTTGGATGTTTTTATTTATTCATTGGGTAATGACACTTTTGTAGTGACTATTTACAAATTACTTGATTTGTAAATGACTACAGCAGTGTTTGTACTTAGTGTTTAAAAGCATTTATTTGTATTCGGCGTAAATAAATTGATGTAAATAGTTCTAACCCCCTTTTGAGGCTAAAACGGGTTTCTCACCCTTATTGTCAGTGAAAAAATAAGCAATAAATCTGATCTTTTTCAGTTTCTTGATCTACTTGAGATTCACAGTCATTTTTAGATTTTGATCTGATTGGATGCACAGAATTCTCCAACTGTTCAGTTTTTATTATTAAGTATTATATACTGTATACTTATTTTTTTTTTTTTTACTGTTGTTGTTGTGTTTTTTTTTTTTAAGATTGCATTGAAGCCAATGGGGTTCAATATGTTGTCGCTGAACTAACAGGTGAGGTTTTTTTTGTTTATTTTAACAATCTGATCATACGATTCAGTGACAACACCTCTGCTCTGACCAAAAGCCACTGAACAAATAATCAGGTCACTGATTGGGTTCTTCACTTTTTGAGGTCCCCCCCGAAACATTTCCGCTGTGGTCCGTGCTGTTTGCAGCACGTTTCTGTGTTTGCAGCGCCTGTGTTGTCAAACTGATAAAGATGTTTCCTTAATGTGTTGTCGTTTTTTTCTGTTTGCATGTGTTCTTTTGCAGCACGTTGAGATCTCTCGGCCACCGTAGAGTAAACCATAACAGATTTAAATCTTTTGGTGAACTGTCCCTTTAAGTTAAAAATAAAGACACTTAAGATGGTCTTGAGAAAAATACACAAATACATCTAATGCATGCCACTCAAACAGAGTCGAGTGATGTATGGATGTGCTGATTTGAACCTGGAAGTTTCCAGTGTTTTTAAGATGTAGTTGTTTTCTGACCAGAGGAGGCACTGCACTGTTTCCAGCACTTTCCCTTATATAAAGTACAGTGTTTTTCACAGGCCTTTCCAGAAGCTCACACTCCGATAAACTCATCAGAGGTCCATCCTGGATCATATTCGCCGATATTTCACTCTTATAATGAGAAGTTAGCTACTTCTTGCAGCAGCTAGTTGGCATTTAATCTGTTAGGAAGTGACGGATGCAGTCCCATTATTTGTAAGGTGTACTTATACTCTCATTTAAATCAAGTTTGTAATATAACGAGTATGAAAGTACATACTTTGAAACCTTGAAAGTTGTATAGGAAGAGCTCAAAAGGCATTTTTTGTCAAATGCGATCTTCACTTTTCCTCGACGCGCATGGCACGTCGTGCGTCATGAATATTAATTACGTTACGTGACGTTCAGCTCAGTTAAAAGCTGCTTTACTTTTACTTTACAAAATCGCATTCATGAGACAAATGTGAAAACAAGGGCGAAGTATGTCACTTCCACTCAGAAGTGGAAAAACCTTTTTCTTTTTTTAAATGATTTATTTTGACCAGAATTTATGATGTATACACACACAAACACATATTTTATAAATATTTGTACGTATAGGATAAGGGCATTATATTCGGATTATTTCTGGTTTTATATCTTAAGAATGTTAATGAACATAAATAATCATCAAAAATCAGTAACTACGGGGAAAATGAATAAAAAATGTAAAAATATATGTATGTTTTTAAAATTCGCAAAATATCTTAAAATAGCAAAAAACATCTAATAATTTGTAGAAAATATTTTGACGTTAATTCATTTTGAAAACAAGTAAGTTTTTTTTTTTTTTTTTTTTTGGCATAGCATAATGCAAGGATAGAACGTCTTCTGTAGCCTTGTCTTTACATTAATTTGCATGTTTATTTTTTTATTATTTAAAATATCTTAAAACAGCCAAAAATATATTTGGAAATAAATGTATTTGTAAGAAACGTTTTTATGTTAATAGGACATAATATTTAAACATATTTATTGCTGATAATGCAGCAATAGAACAGCTGTCTTTTTTCTGTAATATGTTTAATATTTAAAATAGTCAAAAATATTTGTAAATAAATGTATATTTAGAAAATATTTTTATGCTAATATATTTTGAAAGCATAGTTTTTTGTATAATCCAAGAACTGTGTCTTTCTTCTGTATCCTTTGCTGTATGGTTTTATTTATTTGCCAAATGTTCAAGACCACGGTTTTACCTCCCACCTAAATCGCGTGTACGCGCAGCGCTGTCGGTCTCGCGCAGAGGAGGAGGAGGGGCGCGCGCATGCTCGTGCACGAAGCGGAATGAATACTAATGTGGAAGATGGCGGCGGAGGGAGGTGGGAAGGAGGCGAACGAAATTAAAACTCAATTCAGCACACGGGAGGGCGTCTATAAACTCCTGCCGAACTCTGAGTACAGCCGGCCGAACCGCGTGCCGTTCAACTCGCAGGGCTCGAACCCGGTCAAAGTCTCGTTCGTGAACGTGAACGATCAGTCCGGTAACGGCGAGAGAATCTGTTTCAATGTGGGCCGGGAGCTTTACTTTTACATTTATAAAGGCGTCAAGAAGGTAACGACATGACAGCTGCTGGCACTCTTTCGTCAGCTTTAAATGAGTTTATGTCAATAAAACGGACACTTGCATGTGCAAAAATAATTCCTGATTGGTCAAGAGAAGGGTTTGACTGTGCACTGTGTGTTAATAATGTTTACAACTGAAATTGCATGTAAACACACCGTGCATTCACTGTTTTCCAACAGATCCAGAGTTGTGCGTGCGGTTAAAGTGGGAGACCTGTTGCATGATGTTTAAATACAGTCGCAATCCAGAACATGGTTTATAGTCATTGTTTTGAAGCAGATCTAGAGTTATGCATGATGTTTCTGATTCTGATTCTGATTCTGTTTAGGACTCGCATTGTGACTTTTGAGTGTATAGCTGTGTGCACAGTTACAATCAAACAAAAATAATTTCGTTTACTGATTTCTAGGGTTATGCCTAGGGTGCACGTGGTCAACTTTTGCATTATATGGCAATTATATAAACACGTCTAAAATTTAGGATTATATGATAATGGATCTTAGAATATATACTTGATATACATGCTTTTTTTGCACAGATGCAGAGTTATGCATGAGGATTTGGGTGGGTAACCTGTGGCAAAGGGTCATAAATTATATAATTCAAAAACGTATGTATAATTTGCAAAAGAAAATTACATAAATGCAACCTAAAATATAATGTGCATCATTATACTGTATGTAATGATTACTTTATGTAAATACTTTTTTTTTTGCAGTTTATATGCAAATTAATTGTACAATATAATGCACATTCACTAATTTGAGTTTTGGGGTGGGTTACCTGTTGCATTATGTTAAAAATGCTGTTGTTGAGTTAAAACTATTGTGTACGATACACATGTAAAGTGCATTTAAAATATCCTGTGCACTCATTTTAGGGTTTGGTGTATGCATGAGGTTTCGGGTGGGTAACCTGTTGCATGCCGTTGCAAAGGGTCCTGAATAATATTATTCCATCATTTATGTTGACAGCATCATTTGCAGATAATTTAAAATTATTCAGCCCAGAATATACTGAGCATTAACTGATTCATATGCAGGTCATGTGTGTGCATTAATTGGTTTAATTGCAAGCCATGCTTTCTTTAGCCTGCCATAATGCATGTGAAGATATTAAATTGCTGCTTATTTCTGATGTCCCCAGGCTGCTGATTTGAGCAAACCTGTAGACAAGCGGATATATAAGGGAACGCTTCCCACGTGTCACGACTCCAATTCGCTGACGGCCACGGCGGACAGCGTCTCGCTGCTGGTGGGCTTTTCTGCAGGGCAAGTACAGCTCATTGACCCCATCAAAAAGGAAACCAGCAAACTTTTTAATGAAGACGTGAGTCCTGAACTCCATTCTAGCAACTTCCTTGTTTAAGATTAAACCTAAACAGTTTGAGCCTTGTTGTTAAGTCAGTGATCTGGACTAGATCTAATTTTGGGGTTTCTGACTGAAAAATGACATTAAAAAACAATTTAAGTGGTTTAAGGTTTTTGTTAAAGGGGTCATATGATGTTGCTAAAAGGAACATTATTTTGTGTATTTGGTGTAATACAATTTGTTTTGGGGGTTTAAGTTTCAAAAAACACCATTATTTTCCACATACTGTACTTTATAGTTGCTCCTCTAAGCCCCGCTTTCATGAAACACATGGATTTTTAGAAAGCTTATCTTTCTGAGAAGTGAGGTGAACTCTGATTGGCCAGCTATCCAGTGGGTTGCGATTGGCTGAATACCTCAAGCATGTGACAAAAACAATAAATGCCCTCATAAACAAGGCATTTGTTGCATCCAGTGGGGACATAATTATTGATTATAATGACTTAGTTCTGTCTTTTTATGTGTTGCGTTGCATTGTGCCTCGTAAACATAACACCATGTCTGCATTCGTGATCGGAGAAACGACAAACAACAAGCTCTACACTACACTGCTCAAAACTTCTTTAAATGGTCAGCGGCAAATCCTTTAAATATAAAAACATAGGTACTTAAAGGTTGTGAGTCAGAAGCACCAGATTGTTCTTGCAGAGGTAGAATTCCCTCACTTTCTAGTCTCTGTGCACAGCCAGCATAGACTGCTCTGTCAGGTTCAGGAATCAGTCCTCTGTAAATGTGCTGAACACACTCTAATATTTGTGTTGATCTGTTCTGGAACAGTGTTAGAAACACAACTTAACACTGATTTCTAGTTATTTCCTCTTTTGGAAGCACAAAGAAAGTAGTTTTACTTTCACAAGGAAACACAGCGTCTTCAGAACATGGCGCAGACAGCAACACTAGAGTGAGAATAATAGCTCCACCTTCTTTCTTTGCGTAAACATTTGGGTGAAATTTGAAAATAAACCCACTCTGTGACGTAGAAAAGTTGGGGTGTGTTTAAACGAGATGTTTTAGGGGGTGTGGACAAGGCATAACTTTCATAAAGAATATCTCTTTGGTTTTGAGACTTTAATCTTTGCAACTTTAGCAATCTTATCTATGCACTGACAGCTTATAACACTCCAAAGAGAAAGAACAATTTGAAATCGCATCATATGACCCCTTTAAAGAAGATCAAGACAATTTTATTGTCTTTTTAATATAATTAAATGCATATTTTTTTAAACATTTTTCAAAATAACTAAATTATACTTTACATTAAGAAAATTAAATCTGTTTTAGGACCTATATTTTATGAAAAATTTTTGAATTGTTATTTTTTTGTAATTACAGATTTAATCTTGTTGTGAAGTCAGAGATCTGAGCTATACATTGTTAAAAAAATAATTGTGGTTTAAGGCTTTTATCTTAATTTGCTAAATTGTATTGTCTTTGCATAAATTCTACAAATATATATATTTTTTACATGTAATGTAAATGTACATGTAAATATAATTAAAATTATGTCTAAAACATATATGTTGGATATATTTTAGAGATATTTGCAATATTAAATAAAATGAATGAACGTGTAAATAATATTTTATATTAAGAATATTAAATCAATTTTAGGACCATTAAAAATTATTTTTCTTTTTTTTTGTATGGCTTGCAACATTTGAATCTATTTTTGGACCCTTTTTTTCATCTTTTTAAATTCTGTCTCTCTCTTCTTTGTTTCTGTTCTAACAGAGACTAATCGATAAGTCCACGGTGACATGTTTGAAGTGGGTCCCGGGCTCAGAGCACCTGTTCCTGGTGGCTCATGGCAGCGGTTGTTTGTACCTGTACAATGTGGAGCACACCTGTGGGACGACTCCGCCTCATTATCAGCTCCTAAAGCAAGGCGAGAGCTACGCTGTTCACACCGGCAAGAGCAAATCTGCCCGCAATCCTCTCCTCCGCTGGACGGTGGGCGAAGGCGCGGTTAACGAATTTGCTTTCTCACCCGATGGAAAGTTTCTGGCCTGCGTCAGTCAGGATGGATTCCTTCGCGTCTTCAGCTTCGATGCGACTGAGCTGCGAGGCACAATGAAGAGCTACTTCGGTGGGCTATTATGTGTTTGCTGGAGCCCCGATGGCCGTTTCATTGTAACCGGCGGCGAAGACGATCTCGTTACGGTCTGGTCGTTTTCGGACGCCAGGGTTGTCGCTCGTGGACGAGGGCACAAATCATGGGTAAGCGTCGTGGCGTTCGATCATTGCATCACTAGCGTTCAGGATTGCGAAGCACCGGTGGAGTTTAGCGGAAGCGACGAAGACTTCCATGACAATGCGCAGTTCAACGGAAATCGCGAACGGGCGAATAGCACACAATCTAGGCTATCTAAACGGAACTCTACGAATGGTAGCGTGACGTACCGGTTTGGCTCCGTCGGGCAGGACACTCAACTATGCTTATGGGACCTTACAGAAGATGTTCTGTTTCCGTTATCAAGAACAAGGACGCAAACCAACGCAATGAACGCGGAGACTGGCGCTAACGGAAACAACAGTGCAAACTCTTCGTTACCGCGCTCAAATAGTTTGCAGCACTCAATGGGCAGCAGCCCGAACAGCAACAAACCGGCCAGCATCGTAGACAGCGCTTTGATCGCAACAGGCGTCAGCAAATTTGCAACACTAGCTTTGCACGAAGTGCGTAAGGAGCGGAATCAGGAAAAGGAGCACAAACGCAATCATAGCATAAGCTATATTAGCAACAAGAGCAGCGACAAGCTTAACCAGATCATCGGCGCACGAGCAGCTAAAACGGACGTTGCAAAGACGCTGGGAACAACTTCGTGTCCGCGCATGGAGGAAATCCCGCTGTTGGAGCCGCTGGTTTGTAAGAAAATCGCCCACGAGAGACTCACGGTGTTGATCTTCCTCGAGGACTGTTTGGTCACTGCCTGCCAGGAGGGATTCGTTTGCACGTGGGCAAGGCCTGGGAAAGTGGTGAGTTGTGGGTGGAATTGCAATGTTTTTAGGGTCAGGTGCATCTCAATAAATTCGTCATGGAAAAGTTCATTTATTTAAGTAATTCAACTCAAACTGTGAAACTTGTGTATTAAATAAATTCAATGCACACAGACTGAAGTACTTGAAATCTTTGGTTCTTTTAATTGTGATGATTTAGGCTCACATTTAACAAAAAAACACCAATTCACAACAAATTAGAATACTTTAAGACCAATAAAAAAGAAACTATTTTAGTGAATTGTTGGCCTTCTGGAAAGTATGTTCATTTACTATGTACCCCCCAATACTTGGTAGGGGCTCCTTTTGCTTTAATTACTGCCTCAATTCGGCATGGCATGTAGGCGATCAGTTTGTGGCACTGCTGAGGTGGTATGCAGCCCAGGTTTCTTTGACAGTGGCCTTCAGCTCATCTGCATTTTTTGGTCTCTTGTTTCTCATTTTCCTCTTGACAATACCCCATAGATTGGGGTTCAGGTCTGGTGAGTTTTCTGGCCAGTCAAGCACACCAACACCATGGTCATTTAACCAACTTTTGGTGCTTTTGGCAGTGTGGGCAGGTGCCAAATCCTGCTGGAAAATGAAATCAGCATCTTCAAAACGCTGGGCAGCAGAAGGAAGCATGAAGTGCTTCAAAATTTCTTGGTAAACAGGTGCAGAGACGTTGGTTTTCAAAAAACGCAATGGACCAGCACCAGCAAATGACATTGCACCCCAAATCATCACAGACTGTGGAAACAACACTGGACTTCATGCAACTTGGGCTTTGAGCTTCTCCACCCTTCCTCTAGACTCTAGGACCTTGGTTTCCAAATGAAATGCAAAATTTGCTCTCATCTGAAAAGAGGACTTTGGACCACTGGGCAACAGTCCAGTTCTTCTTCTACTTATCCCAGGTAAGGAGGTTCAGGAGTGGCTTAACAAGAGGAATCCGACAACTTTAGCCATATTCCTTGACACCGTCTGCGTGTGGTGGCTCTTGATCCCTTGACCCCCGCCTCAGTCCAATCCTTGTGAAGTTCACCCAAATTCTTGAATCTATTTTGCTTGACAATCCTCATAAGGCTGCGGTTCTCTCGGTTGGTTGTGCATCTTTTTCTACAACACTTTTTCCTTTCAACTT
Source organism: Enteromius mattozi (assembly GCA_032359235.1). NCBI lineage: Eukaryota > Metazoa > Chordata > Actinopteri > Cypriniformes > Cyprinidae > Enteromius > Enteromius mattozi. Next base: position 18,144,515 of record JAUMHE010000075.1, read on the forward strand.
TCTGTTAACATGCTTTGATAAAGCACTCTGTGAACAGACAGCTTCTTTGACAATGAATGTTTGTCGCTTACCCTCCTTGTGAAGGGTGTCAATGATTGTCAGATCAGCAGTCTTCCCCATGATTGTGTAGACTAGTGAACCAAACTGAGAGACCATTTTAAAGGCTCAAGAAATCTTTGCGGGTGTTTTGAGTTGATTAGCTGATTAGCATGTCACCATATTCTAATTTGTTGAGATGGTGTATTGGTGGGTTTTTGTTAAATGTGAGCCTAAATCATCACAATTAAAAGAACCAAAAGCCCTATTCGGGCAGAACTAGTTTTACAGGGGGTCGTTAAAGAAATTTTTGCTTCACCGACGTACTTGGTGATTTTAATCCTGCCCGAATATGCCATATCTGTGTTTTTCTCTCACGACCTCTGTGATAATTCCAGAGCAAATTACCTACTGTTTTTCAGCAAACTCAGTGGTCCTCTGAGAAAACTAATCCCGTCCGAATGCGAGGTCTGATTGCCGGTGATATTATTTTTCACAACTTGTGTGTTTTGGCCATGGATGCTCTTACCGCACACGTTTGATATAGAAAGTAATAAATAAATACAAATAAAGAGCCAGATTACGTAAACTGTTAAGACTGGCTATTGTAATATCAGTATCAGGTGATATTACTCACGTTCATTTCTGCACTTGGCTACATATGTTTTAATTATCAAAATTAAACATGGGTTTACTACAGATTAAATACATAATAGTTAAACTAAAGTAACCACACATTAACATGGTTCTTCTGATGGCCATTTAGCTTCACCATGGTATTTGTGATTATACTAATTGTAATCAATCCGAATGACTATGCGCGATGCACGCATACAGAGCAAGTGATCTCTGTGACGCCCAGATGTACAAAACAGACCCGCCCACCCAGTGGTGAAATCTACATGATAAGCAGGTACACGCCGTATACCCTCTAGGAAAGGATTTGCGTATACCCACTTAAAAAATCATGCAGATACGTAACAACTGTCACAGACCTTTCACATGTTCATTCATAAATTCACGAAACACTGACTTTTTGATAATCACGCTTTCTTTTGAGGAGTATTACGATTTTACAAGCTTGAAATTAACTAATGTAAATCACTAAAGGACGAACTACACCCTTTCAGTGTTTTCGTAAGCCTGCCCCTGAAGCTGCCGCTGCTTCGTGTGAAACAGTTAACATTGTAGAAAATGAGCCAGACATGCCTGCTACTATCATACGCGGTACAGAAAACGAAACAGCAGGTGATTTTTAGCTTGTAAGAACACAACAGTAATTGTATTACAGTATACTCACTACACCACTGCTCCCACCGCTGTAATAAACACGGAGATGTTAGTCTTGTTGGATAGAAACGGTGCTTTATTCGCAAATGGTTTATGTGATATTCCAGTTTTGTGCCAAGTTTAAAGCTAACACTTTACAATAAGGTTCATTAGTTAACAAAAACTAAGACTAAACAATATGAATGTATTAATATTAGTTCATGTTCATTTTAACATTTACTAATGCATTGTTAAAACCACAAGTTGTGTTTGTTAACATTAGTTAATGCACTGTGAAACAACATGAACTAACAATGATTGACTATATTTTTATTAACTAACATTAACAAAGATGAATAAATACTGTAATATGTGTTGATCATTGTACGTTCATGTTAGTTAATACATAAACTAATTTTAACAAACAAAACCTTATTGTAAAGTGTTACCAGTTTAAATTCATCTTTGGATGGAAACATAAAATTTAAAATGGGTATTTTCTATTTGAATATTTGTGAAACTGTAATTTATTTCTGTGATGCACAGCTGAAGTTTATGATTATTATCAATGTTGAAATACTGTTGCACAATATTTTTGTTGAAACTGTGAGGCATTTTATTTTTCAGGATTTGCAGATGAACAAAATGTTTAAAAGAGCAGCATTTATTTGCAAAATAAATGTCTTCACTGGCACTTTTGATCAATTTAATGCATCACAGCTAAATAAAAATTTTAATTTCTTTAAAAAAAAACAACAACCTTTTTTATCCTCTTTTATTTTGTCTCCTTAGGGTCTGTTGTCGTCCCAAAACCAAGCCAACTCTCCCAGCGGGACGGTCGTATAGATGCTCTAACCGGACCTTCAGACGCATTATATCATGTTTGCTGAGGAACACACGTTTATTATTCATGCCGAAGCCTGTCAAGATCATATTTCACCCTAAAATCAACAAAGAAAGGCAATTTGTAGGACCATTAAGATTTTATGCATTATTTTCATAACAATTAAACACATTTTCAGCCTGATTCTTGTTACTGTGATGCAATATATTGTGAAGTACAACTGTACCATAATAGTATTTAATGTATGCTGAGTTTAATTAAAAGCAAAATAAATCTGTCCAAACAGGATGGTTTTCACTACTGTATTACAGTGTTTTTCACATTTCAATAAGCTACTGAGAATTTGGGAAATGTGTGTAATTGTCATGAAAACGAATGGTCATTTGAGTTGTAATGTGATGTTCTCGGCAGGTTTTGATGTCCAGTGTTCAGTATTCTCAGTAACTGGTTTTGTTCCCTCTTGGTTCGTTATGTGTTTTACGACTACCATAGTTCACAGAATCGCAGTCCATTCTTTCCACATTCATGACTGTCCTCCGTTTGTCCTCACTGGACTTCTGAGCTCAGAACAAACAGACTGTTGAGGTATTTTGCACTGATTGTTGTTGAAACTGTTCTCATAATTGCATTGGAACAGAAACGCCGATATGTTTCGGTAATGTCGCGATGCTTCGCTCCATCATGGATGTCGCAATCATACTTTTGATCAAGCGTGAAAAATCATTTGCACTAAATAATTAGAAGAAAATGGCTTTACAAATGTTTGGAGTCGTAAAGGACTCCCTGGAAATGCTGTAAAAGTATAAAGAGAACTAGATATCTTTTCTGAACATTTATTTTAATATTGTTTCGAATGAAACGGGTTATTGTACAATGTGTAAATATTGTAAATTACGGATTTATGATGGATTGAAATAATTACACAAAATAGAAAACGCTTGTATTTCTAATACAGAGAAATTTATATATATATATAAATATAAAATTAAAATGATCTTAAATAAGCATATTTTTGGGTTGTGTTTCATTACGGTTGTTGTTTTTAGTATGGTTTGAATATAATTATTGATTTAACCCTTGTGCTACGCGGATAACCTGTGCAGAACACTGCCAAAATTATCCACTAATAATGTGTTTTCACTAAACAATTGAAGTGGGTGAGCTCAACTTTAGTTTTACGATGCTAGGAGAATACTTTTTTTTTTGAAGATAACGAAAACAAAAATAACATCATTTACTCAACCAATCTTTTCCACTGAGTTAAGTCTTCCGCCAGCTTTAACGTATTTGATGTAATCAGCCTTGTTTACCTTGTTTGGGGGGAAAGCACACACATGTACTTAATCTGTGGTTGTTTACTAGTGGAAGGCCTACGATTACGTAAGTCACAGGAGAAGAAAGGTAGAGTTAAATGATGACATTTTTGTTTTCTTCCTAGGGTTGCAAACCTGAAGTTGATCCATTGATGTCACATGGACTTTTTTTTTACCAATGTTTTTACTACGTTATATCCTGAGGTGAAGTGTGTTTTGACGATTGATGCAACGATTCACTCAGCTCCCGATACAATGTTCTCCTGATTATATATTAATGAGATTAAAGATAAATAATAAATTAAATAAATGCTTATAAATGGTTGTATTATTTCTCAGAAAAAAGCTGCACATTTCTTTGTGATGTTGAGATATGACAAATAACAAACTTCATTTGACCTGATTATAGCTTTGTGAAATTATACTATCCTAAAAACATCTACATGAAATAAAAACATCAAATTGAACTGAATGGACGCAAATTTACGCAGCGTTGTGCTTTTAGACACTACTATTATACAGAGGAAAAATACTGTGTAGACACCCCCCAAATGTATCACGATTAATTTAGCATCTCAACCTACCTGAAACATTGCATCGTTACTCGCCAAGCTTTGATGATAAATCAACTCTTGTAGTTAAGTTTTGTGAAATTCTGGGCCAAACCTTTAACCCCTACAATACACAGTTTTATTCTCTGCTTGAGATTGCAATCTTTGCGCTCATCCCTCCGAACGAAATGGCCTTTCATCTGATGTGCCCGGACTCTGGCTCTTATAATTGGGAAATTAACACAGAGAGACAGTTCGGTCTTGGCACACACACAAGGAGTATTTTGATGGACATAGTTTGGTACATATTTCATTCTGATCTGCTACTAAAAATATGTTTTGTGCATAAAAACAAACATCATCATTATGCTTTGATCATTCATTTCCAGTAAAAATGCATTGTGATTCATTAATTTCTGTAGCACAAATGCACTCTGAGTGATACCAATACTGATGTATGCATTCACATAATCTGGTCACTTGCATTCCAACTTATTACTCATCATACAAATTGACACTGAACTATTATATGCAATAGCATTATATGGCAGCATTGGATGTCTGTGTGTGAATGCATTGAACTCATGGTGGCACCAGAGTAATTCATCTTGTCATGAGTCTTAAGGGTCAAACCGTGCCGAAGGATTTAATATCTGCACAACGTTTGGGATTTTCTTTTTTATTAAAAATGCAAGTTAATGTTATGACATTGGACTAAAACATACTGACTTTGCTCATACAAGATAGAACAACTTCCAAAAGAGTTCAATTGTGTGTGTGTGTGTGTGTGTGTGATTTTTTCTTTCTTCAGTCAAAATGCCTACTAAAATTGCTACATTATTACCAAATCTTGAATTCAATGAAATAATATTTTGTACGTATTTTATCATTTCTTTTTTAAACTGGTTGATTGTAGGAGTTTCTTTTTTTAAGATTTTGAATTTTGTTTTTCACAAATAATTTTTAGTCAAAAACTGAGATGCATTAGCCGAAATCAGTGATTCCTACGATCAATCAGTTCCAAAATGTAATACAAAAAAAGAAAGAAAGCAAGTTGATAAAAGACCAAATATAAGATTTGCTGACGGCGAGAGACTTAAAAGCAATTTTTTAAAGGAACAAATTTTTGACTGGTTAGGTAAAGGATTTTCAGCACAACAGAGCAGGTTAACTTTTCAGATGTTATTTAGTAGTTTAGTCACATATCCTTCTCCTAAAATTTTCATTATTTATAGTAATAGTTCACCCTGGAGTAGTTCCAAACATGTATGAATTTCTTTGTTTTGGAAGATATTTTGAAAAAGCTTGTAAACGGGCTGTTTTGGGTCACCACTGACTCCCATAGTACTACTATGGAAGTCAGTGATGACCCAAAACAGCACACCTTTTCAAAATATCTTACTTGGTGTTCGGCAGAACAAAGAAATTCATACAGATTTGAAACTGAGGCTGGGTAAATGATGACAACATTTTCATTTTTGGGTGAACTATTTCTTTAAACCTCAGTAAAATTTTATCCTGGTTGTTGCTGCATTAAAGTCGGTGCAGTTCTCTGTTCTGCTGCAATGATCTGTGTTTTATCATCATTGCTAACACAAGCATTTTATGATTAATAGGATGCATTTCAGTGGAGTTCTGAGAATTATTAGCTGAAAAGAACTCATGTATGCATTTGAAAAGTGCTCAGATCAGATATTCACCAGAGGGACAATAAAACAGGTGAAAAATCCCTGAGACACACAATAAAGAAGGAATCAAGTCTACAAACCAGAAGATCTCAGATCTCAGCGGAGTGAGGATGCATGACTCTTTTCCATGCAACTGCATAACAATGCACTAAAATCACTTGATCAGCCTCTCCAGCATTGCAGCTGTAGGTGTGTCATTGTCAGTCACCGCTTTCTTAAACACCAAAGTGTCTTTAAATAAAGGAAAACATTGAATTTACAACTTTTTACCAGTTTGTGAGTGTCACTATGAATTGGACATTAAGATAGGAAGCACTTCTGGCTGATATTTCCATCTAAAAGTACCTCTACAAGCAGGATCAGAAAGAAGATACTGATTGTTTTTACTGATCATTTTCTGAACTGAAAGTCAAACATGGTGAAAAGGTTAAATGGAGCTACAGCACTCTTACAGCTGAAAGCATCATCAAATTATTAAGTTAAAATATTTAATAGAAAACATTCAAAGGGAGGAAGGTGACACAATTTCACTTAAATGACAGTACACAAAATTTGATACTTTAAAAAATGTTTCTACTGTTTCTGTCAGTTTCCAGCTCCCATTGTATGAATAAAAAACACAGGCACTTTTACACTGAAAATGATTTAAAAACTTTTGTTAATATTTTGAATTAGATTTTGTTTTATCATTTAATTTAAATATTTGCTAAAATTGTAGTAATTTTGTTTTTTGTATTATTATCTTTAATTAAACAAATTATAAATATAATTATTTTGCCATTTTCTTTTAAATATGTCCATACTTTTTATATCAAGCTTATTTCATTCATTTTAGTATTTAAAATTAAACTGAATGAAAATGGTAAATTTCAGAGAAAATTAGAAATCATAAATGAAACTATATGCGCATGTTTCTATATATATATATATATATATTAGTGCAGTCAATCAATCACGTTGTTTACATATGTATGTGTACTGTGAATATCTATTGTTTATATAAACACACATGCATACAGTACATTTATATATATATATACATTTCATATTATATATAAATTTATTTTATGTAAACATACCATTGTTTTCTTAAATACATACGTAATAAATATATACAGTATACACATATGTAAATAAAAACTTATTTTGGGTGTGATTAAATGCGATTAATTGTTTGACAGCACTAATATATATATATATATATATATACATACATATAAGTTAATTTTTTTTTGTTTATGGTTTTAGTTTAGGCTAATAACCCTGATTAGTAGCTATAGTTCTTCTAAAACCTCACAAACTAGCTCCAAAGGCTTTATTTTCCCATATCTGTGAAGATTGAGGCCAGAGATCCGTAAGCTTGTGTAAATGGGACAAAGCGTCTATAAGGGGCTAAGGAGGACTGCGAGATAGTCAATGCAATTTTAATGTCTTGCAAAAGCTTCAAAATCATTCTAATACTGGAATACGTTCAATATGAAGCAGAACCTTACACCTGGAAAACGATCAGTTACATTCAAGCAAATAGAAAATAGTTCATCTGCATATCAAAAATAGCCCAGTCGTTTTAGCATAACCTTAAACAGAAGGTGGAATTATGATCAAAAGTACACTGTCTGTAGATATACACACACATATATACACATAGTTAAGAAAAATCATGCTTTTGCAGATCGTAAAATCATACATACAAACATCGTCTTCGAAATGGCACAAAAATGCTGTTTAATAATAGATAATATGACAACAGTAACAGTGATAATACTTCAATGATGCTCATAACCACCAAATCCAAACGTCACATACTTTTTTTATTTGGAATATCTCAATAAAACAGGCAATAGGAAGAAATAGTCTGTTAAGAACTCTTAAAGGCTTTCATTAGAGGATGCAAAAAAAAAAAAAAACTCAACAAAAATTATACAAAGTCACTGCAATCGAAGGTAGCTCTTGCAGAGTTCATGGTCCCTGATGTCTCCCCAGCCTCCGTTTTTGACGTGAGGAGCCACTCCCTTGGCTCCGGAAGCTGGGAGTCTCTTTGTAATGAGCAGTTGCTTGGGGAACAACTGGTTCCCGCTGCTCTGGAGAATGTTCTCGATCTTCGTTTTCTGGCTGGATGGCATGCAAGCCGACTTCTTGTGGTGCATGCCGCAGTCGCCGGCGTGGAAGACGCGGGGCGCCTCGCTGACCATGACCTTCAGGAACGTGGGCAAACAGGTCACGGTAAGGTACTGCAACGACCAGTCCCAGTTATAGTCATCGTAGGTGCAGAAGGCATCGGTGCATCTGAGGAGTTTTTGGTAGGTGTCTCGGTTCAGCACCATTCCCATGTTATGCTCGGTGGACTTCCACGCCTTCACCTCCACTTTGTTGGCTTTGCTGGAGTAGCCAACGTGTCCATAGCTTCCTAGGGATAAGATGTCGCAGTCGGGACACTGCTCTTTCTTGAGGGATGCCATGAGTTTGAGGAGATGGTAGAAGTCGGGGGCGAGGTAGTGGTCCTCTTCGATGAGCAATAAGAGTCCTCTGTGCTCCTTCAAGACTCGGACTCGATCCCAAACAAAGTGCAGCTTCCACCACCAGTGGTGTTTGGTCTGTGAGAACTTGGCTTCTCGATAGTGTCCAAAGGAGTCTGGGTACTCTGCATTTAAGCAGCCTAGGGATAAGGCATCTTTCTTAGGAATGTCTCGAGGGCAGTCCTTGGGGTCGTTCCCGGGGAACTCTTGAGGGTAGAGCTGGATGCTGAAGGGGAAGAATATCTGAAGGACCAAGCAGAAGTCGACGGACGCAATGATTCGGTTGATTTCCGGAGACCAGAAGTCGTGGCTGAATATCAGCAAGACACTCTCGATTCCTTTCGATTTCCTTAAGCTGTCCACCAGCAGGCGTAGGTACTCGGGACGGTTGTGAACTTGGACGACGATGACTAGGTCGTCCTTCTGCCGCAGGGAGCGAAACTTCTCCTCGTTTCTTAGGGTCTGGTCAAAGTTGAGTTGAAAGACGATTCCTCGGTACACCAGAGTTGCGTTGTCCGCTTCAAATTTGGCAGCTGCCTGTATTTGTAATTGCTGTTTTTCCGGAAGAGTTTCGTTGATGGGTTTATGGGTTACTGGGATCGTGACCTGTACTTGTAGTTGACTGCCAATGCTGCTCCGTTTACCTGCTTCCGTCTCTTTGGGAAACACGGCGGCGCTCGCCTTCTTCGGTTTCCCGCTATTCCAGACGGCGAACCCGCAGATGACCACCACTAGAGTCAGTATTACCACCTTTCGCTTGTAAATTCGGAATCTCATGATAGGCAGTCGCCTCGCGGGATGGTCGCAGAAACGATTCGGGAGACGAGGACGGCAGGTTTGCGATGCAAAAAAAGTCTGCGCCAGCAGATTGGGTACAAAACGTTATCATAGAAAATGCAGCTTCGTCTTGGTCCTTTAGTTCTGGAATGTAATCGAATGACGTTGTTTCTCATAAGGCATTTTTCTTAGAGGCATTTTTCTTTAAAACCTGTGGGAAATGAATTGAAAGGGTGGTTATAATTAGCACAGTTTGAGGTTTGTTTGCAAATGACTCAGCGTAAATAAAAAATATTAATATTCACAGTGAACAATGGAATTTTAGTAACTACACCCAAAAGTATTTAGGCCTAAATTGAAGATTTACATATTTGAATTGCTTATGAAATTTCTGCATGTTTGCATTAACTTGATGTCTGTAAATCACACATGAATAAAACAGGTCAAATATTTGATTATATTTCATCTTTAAAAAGGTATTTTTGTTGCATTTATTGGAATTTATTTAAACAATCCTGGGGTTTTTTAAATGCATGTAATTAGATTGCTTTAAATCAGCATATATTTGACCACTTTAAAAAAAAAATGATTAAATGTATGCAGTTAGAAAAAACATTATTGCAACAAGCTGTGCAACAAGCAATTTTCGGTTTAGAAACTTAAATGCAGACTTATTGATGATAAATATAGAAATCTGGTTACTGTGCATTTAACACACAGACATCTGACCTGTTTCATTTATGTATGAACTGATGAATATGCATCAAATTAAGTGTAGTTTGTTTATGAAAAGTTATATAGGCATTTTGAGTTTAGGCCTAAATATTTTTGAGTCCAAGCAATGCATCTAAAATAAATTTATATCACTTACATAAAATGACAAAAGAACACAAAAATAACAAAGAAAAAAAAAACTTTCAAGAAAGGATGATTTGCTGAAAAGGCAAAACCTCTTAATGTAGTCTATTGTTAGCTCGCTGCTATTTTTATGGCTGACCGAAGGCAAAATGCATGGTTCAAGTATTAAAGCTGATTGTATTTCAAATGCACAACACACTCTGTGATCTATTGCATCGTGCAAGTCAAATCTTTCTCTACCAAGTGCCCTAAGAAACTTGAGATTAATAGTATTAAAACAGTATTAATATAACAAACGTGGCCCTGGATTCAACTAAAGCATAAACCCACAGGGGTCCAGACCTAATTACCAGTCTCTGTGGATTTAACCTGAAGAACTGCTAATTAGAAGACTAGGACAGCGTCAGTGCAGCACAGATAGTACAGATAATAATAAAATACAAATATAATGTTCCAATACAAAGAAACGGTCTGCTGTAGCTTCTAAATAATTAATGTGTTTATACATGGATAATACATGTACACAGTACAAAAACAAATTTGCCTATGAAAAAAAAATATTATTAGTATTCATATATTTTTGGGGTGTGATTAATCACAAATTAATCGTTTGACAGCACTAATTTGGAGATGAGAACTTGCACAGAGCACATGCAAGATAAAGCTTACTCTGAATCTGGTTGTGAAAGAAGTCAAATGTAATGGTGATAACTGTTCTATTAAACTGATTATATAATACCTGCAACTCTTTCAGTCAGATCAGATCAACATATTCAATTAAGATATGCCTCTCAAATGAGAAAAACACTCACATGCATTGATGAAAGTGCAATCTAATGAAAGCTTGATTTAATGATGCATATCATTAATGCTGTTCCCAACATAATCTTCTGTTTAACTAAATGCATTACTGTAATATTACCTTAACATCTATAATAATACTACAGTAGTACTGCATTTGATTCGCTAACTTACCACAATCTGCAGTGAATCACCAAGACAAACACCTCTTAATTTCTACATACATGTCGTGAGCTGTGTGCTTTTTAGCAGGTTAATGCATCCGTGTTTTATGACCATGAACGCTACGAATAAACCTGCGGGAAATACATGCACGGACACGCGCATAAACACAATATGGGGGAAACGCGACCATGTTTACACCACATTTGCATGACTGTCGACTAATGCGAATCTAGAGCCTCATAAAAAAGTGTGAAAGCGTTTGATTGCACAAATATGCAGCAAGTAAAGTTTAAAAATAAGGAAGTATAAAGCCAGCACGAGCGCTTTCGTTGCAGCTGCATGCTAAAGCGAGCAGCGGCGCGCGCCAGAAAAAGCGTTAAAGCCCAAAAACATGCCATTGCGTTCAACACAAACTGTGTTTTTGTTAATCATACTCGTTTTAAAAGACAGATAATCGATGCACGCGAACGCATACCGATGTGTGTGTTGTGGTGATGCGCTGTCACTCGTTAGCTTTGCTGCTACCGATTCTTAAAGCGGAATATTGAAGAGCTGCCGCATACAGATCCATACCAAACACAGAAACGCAAAGAGAATCCGAGTCTCACCGCAGATGCAGGCGTGTATGGCGGCTGTCATGTCTTCGTAAAAGAGCATTTTAATTGAAAACGCGTGTCATAGTGCTCAGGCTCCGCGCGGAACCAAAGGCTCCACAGAATATGAGCAAACCTCTGGGGGCCTCAGCTGTCAGGACACGCGTGATGTCACACTGCACAGAATATATTACTATTATTATTATTATTATTATTATTGTGTGTGCTTTAAAAAGAACGAAAAGTTCGCGCAATGCATACAACCAAGCTCGTGTTATATATATTTAGCTATCATAAAGATTGTTAGGGTTCCTTCCGCTTTGTGACTAATTTGACTACTTCTTGCATCGCACAACATTTTCACAAAATCGAGTCGTATAATATGAAAGATATGGGTTTTTGCTTTTTCGCCAGATCAGTTAAAGTGTTAAAAAAACATCTCAGTCATTAAAGTGGAGACGCGTTTATAGAAAGTTATAGCAGAAATTATAACGAAAATGGAAATTATATATTTATCCAGGACAAATATATATTTCAAATATATGGTAAAAATATTATAAACAGTGAAGCTCAATGAAATATACTATATATAATAGTCCAACCTCCATATACCAAAATGTATTTTGGGGCAAGAAAATACGTTTGCAGTTTTACAGTATAGCCGAAAGTATTTTTAAGTAGTTTATTTTAAAATGTGCTATATGTTCACACGTGTGAAAGAACACGACTACATTTATCTTTAAACGGGACCTATGTGAATGTATTTTTATTTTGGATATATATATTACATAATTTTATAAAATACATGTATATAGGCCTATTTATTAATTCATGGTTTATATATATTGAAATATGTGTAAAGAAAGTTTTCAGGCTAATCATTACACTTTTAAAGATAAAAGAAAACAATAATAACGCCTTATATAATAATTATAAATTAACATACAAATAAATAATAAAAACAAATAAATTAAATCTTTCACCCTCAAAATACATTCCAAAATTTGTCTTATAAGGAAACCTTCAATTATGACCATATAGAGTCATAAAATAACATAATATAAGATAAAAATTCAATTTTAGCTGTAAATGAAACTGAAAGTGTTTTAGCATATCATCTATCTGATCTAGCCCAAATTTCCAATTCTCAATGGCGAAATGTTTTTTCGGTAATTTATTTAAACTATTAAAATAATTTATAACAATCATACTTTTGTTTTCGTGTATGCGCCGCTAGACCGCAGAGCGGCGCTGTCGTCGATGTTGACGCAGGAAGCGTTTGGCTCCGTAGAAGGAGCGTGTCTTTTTTGCGCCTGCGCACAAGCGCGACTTCCTTTTCTACATCCCGATCGAGAGAGACGAGATGGGCCATCAGCAGCTCTACTGGAGTCACCCCCGAAAATACGGCCAGGGATCCCGATCCTGGTCAGTTGTGCCTCAGTCGCGGTGTTAATGTCGAGGGTTTGTGACTGCGCGTGAGTTGCGCGCGCTCAGGCCGTCGTGTGTTTGTTATAAGCGTCTGATAGTGAAGCACATGGGGGATGAAGATGCTCTAATATGGCGGCTGTTGTTCTGCGCTCCCGCCTGCAGAAAGAGCAGACTTTAACCGGCTAGCTGTAGGGACCATAGATGTATATACTGTAGCGACACTCCGCTAACAAGGTGTTTATGAAGGTTTTTAACCCAGAAGGGGTAGTTGACTGTTTAATTACTCCACCCTCATGTCGTTATAAACCCGCAAGACCTTCGTTCATCGGAAAGGTATTTTTGGTGAAATGCGAAAAACGGCTTCGAAACGACATTAGGGACAAAATTATCATTCTTTGGGTGGGCAATCCTCTTAGTACTTGCAAATATGAGACTTCCGTGTCATCAAAAGCATTCAAAAGTTTACTTTTAAAAGTCCTATCATTTACTAAAGCATCATGTTGGTTCAAACCTGCAAAAATCATTTTAATTTCTGGAGTTTTGCCTCGTGTTTTAGTGGATTATTACAAAACATTAACTTTAACCATTTAGTTTAACACGCAAAAATACCCTTCAACAGGGCACGAAAAATCTAGTTTATAGTTTGGACTTTGTATTTATTAACATTTAAAAAAAAAATTTAAGCTAAAAGAGATATTGAATATGGATGAACAGTTTCTGGTCCAGAATGACTTGGTATGAAACAGAACTGACTGTCAGAAGGGACCAGAAACCAAAGTAAATGACGCTACTTTCATCTTTGGGTGGTCTGTCTCTTTAAATAAGTATTTACTGAAGTTTTCCCTTGACGAAGTGCGAGTTTGTTGCATCTCTGCCAGTTATTTTTAAGTTTTAATATGCAAGATTGATTGCAAATTATAATTGTAAACTTAACTGTTAATTTCATAAAATTGATGCATTTCAAATATTAACCACCGGGCTTTTAGAAGGTGCTAATAGTATTGAAAATAGTTAATCAAATCATCAAAATCAGTTTTGTCTATTTAATTCATCGGTCGAATTCTTTGTGTAATATTTATTTTTTATTTTTTTTATGCTGTCATTTATAAAATGAGTTTGAATGCGTTTCTCACCTGTTGTCTGGTTTCTTTCAGCCGGGTTTGCTCAAACAGACATGGTCTGATCCGTAAATATGGACTCAACATGTGCCGTCAGTGCTTCAGACAATACGCTAAAGATATCGGCTTTGTCAAGGCAAGTATTCATGCTTTGGAGTTCTCTTCAGAAGGTCCTTATAGTTATAACATGCCTTTTTTGGAAGCTCATGTGTAGAGTTTGCATTTGACTTCTTTAATAATTTAAACCTAACTATTGTCTCTCTCTCTCTTTCCAGCTGGACTAAACTTGTGACCGCTGAACTTCCGTGATGTGGAGTCGACACCATCCTGACATCATGAAGTTACTCTGAAGCGTTCAATAAACATTGCTTTTGTTTCTGTTCAGAAGTTTCAGTGTGTTTTTCTTCATTATAGAGATTGAAAAAGCGTTGGAAGACATTTGAATTCAGTAAACTGAAGGTGTGCTTTGATTTCAGAAGTTTCAGAAGCTTGGATCTGGAAATGATCGTAGTTATGATGCTTGTCTATGGTTAAAATAAAGATGAGTTATTGTTTAGTTGCAGAAGCTGTTTAGCTGTGATATTTTGCAGTAAATTGAAATGATAAACTTGGAATGGTGTGTGTAAACCAATTATATAAGCATTAAGATATTGCTTCCAAGCCAGCTTGAGATATAGAAGACACTGATGCGAAACAAGAGAGGCACACATGATTTTGACCAAAGTTATGCAGAGGGAAAATATATAACGAAGCAAAAACAAACCATTGACTGAATATAAAGGGCTGTTAGTGAAGTTTTATTTACTCAGTTTGTTTATATGTGTAGATAAATACAGTTTATAGAATCTCAAAGTCATTATACACAAGTACAATAAAATAGCATTTGATTTCTCAGTGTAATTAAAGTTAAATAACAATAACCGATCAATGGATAAAAGCTCCTCAACTATTGAGTTGCAGTAAATACAAACTCTCCAGTGCTAATATAACAACATGTTTAATTTAGGTGCGTGCCACGTAGGTACTGTAATTCATGGCATGGTTTTAAAATGCGATAGTAATAGTAATGTCACTTCATATTTTGCACAGACTGTACATTAAGCAATTACACTGTGTAGTTAGTACAGTATCACTAGTATTACTGCAGTTCTTGCCCGTCTGTTGTCCATACTGTACATATAGCCCGACATTTGCTCCTATTTCTTTAACGTTATACAGCACTCCACTGTACAGTACTGTAAGTTATAGCTTCAATAGCTGCACTTACCTGTGTATAAAACGCTATACTAACTCATAAATACGGGAGAGTTTCATATTACTACCATATCTGTCGCGAACACACAGCAGATTGCGACGGTAACCATAGCAACAGTAACTAATTCAACACAAAAAGCGACCGACGAGGATGGGATTCGAACCCACGCGTGCAGAGCACAATGGATTAGCAGTCCATCGCCTTAACCACTCGGCCACCTCGTCGCGACGCCACCGTTCATTTACAATTTGTTTAAAAACATAATATAAATAAATGATATGACGTGACTCATTAATATTAAGTACGGTAATTGATTGACTGCCACACGCCGTCAGTACGCGCTAATTAATATTCATGAGATACGCATCAACTTGGGTAAAGTTTTATGATTTTTAAAAAAAAATATTTTATTTTTGATCTACGCGTTGGTAACGTTTAACGTTGAATAATTTAATCTTAACAACTAAATGACTAAAATGACGTTTTAAGAAAAGCAAACAAAAATTAGCAGGGAACACAGGGAAGTAAAATGCACATTTGTTTTGTAAAATATCATAAAATCACTGTGTCTAGCGAAAAACGGCTGTTTTGCCATAGATACGTGTTTTTTTGTGTCTGTGTAAATTAAGAAATCACCTCATGGAAACAGCGCCACCTGCTGGCTGGAGGATTGATGCATCTTTGGCTCCCCAACAGTTTTGTTACAACATTTATCAACCTAAAAGTGTTAAAAACAAAAGAGTCACCATGTATTTAAAAGCGTTTTGTTAAGAAGCTGCTGTCACGTTTTTGACGCCGAAATCACTGTGTTTTATTCCACATTATAAAAGCTGTGTTGTGACGAGGCGTTTAACTGCTGTATGTTTTGTAAAGGACAGGTGTATCTCCCAAATTATATTTCTTAATTTTTAGTATTATTATTTTTAATGTGTTTTATTCCTCAATTAGGATATAACAAAATAATAACAATCAATTCTGACCGTTTACAAATGTACACTGTTAGCTAAATTAAGTTAGTCTGACATTTATATATCAGTTTCAGCACATTAAGCATGAATATATTTTAAAATATAGCCTAATAAAATATATATATAAATTAATGCTTTTATCAAGGATGATTTAAATTGATCAAAAGTGATGATAAAGACATTTATTAAGTTCATGTGACTTGAGTAGCTAATGATGCTAAAAAAATCAGCTTTGAAATCGCAGGAATAAATTACATTTTGAATAGAAAGCAATGATTTGTTTGTGATATCTTGTGTATATATGGATCTGTTTGTCTTATTCTTAATATTTGATCTAATGTTTATAGTTATGCACATAATTATATAAATGCATTAAGTTTAATGATATCTAATTTACATTAAGTAACAGATGCATGTGTGTTAACAAATGTGTGTTCATCTCAAGTATTTAGCAGCTGTTGATGGCAGCTTTTTGTCTGTCTCTCTCTTATTCTGTTTCTCAGTCCGTATCCAGATCAGATGGTGTATCAGCACAAAGAGATGATCTTTTGATGTTGTAGATGTTGATGTACTTCTTTTAGATTGTGACTATAATGTGATAAAGTGTCTGACATTCACATGTGACAAAGATTAGAGTTGCAGTGTTGAAACGTTACCCAAGTTATTGCAAACTCAAGACCAGTTTGTAAACCTGACACTAGATGGCAGAAGAGCTTTATTGACAAGAAAGTTTGCAAATACAAGGAAGATAGTAGACACGCTTTACCATTATAACTGTAAAAAAACACAGTCAATCTCATATAGCAGCCTTTTTAAAACTGAGTATTCAACTGTAGTTTCTAAAATGAGTTCAAAACAGGTTTATATCTGTGTCCAGACAGACAGTAAAACCAGTTTAAGGTTAAAAGCAGTGGTTTATCATCCAAACGACACAAACTATGACCCACAGGAGAGTGACGCACTTACAGCCATCATTGATGTACAGTAAGAGATATTTATGAGTGTCTGCTGGCTTTTAATGGTCTGCTTTTGGCCGTAAAATGAAAGCGGAGTTAAATGTGTAGCTGGAAGCCTCAAGATTTACTCTGCCAGCCCCGCATCCCTTAGCTTGCCATCTATTTCCAAGATAACAGGAAATTTGGGATGTTGCTTGCAAGGTTGGTTGGCATGGAAACATGGCACATGGTTTGCATCCGCTGCCTCTGGATGCACATGAAGATACGCTTGTTCCTCGCAGTCTCTGAGACGGGGTTTGACCTTTGAGCTTATCTTTTTTTTCCACACCGGCTTCGCATGATTTCATCACGATATGATAACAATAAGTCTAATAAAACACTCTTCTGCTGTGTAGCTGCGCAAGGGTTCAGCAAATAGTAAATTTGAGTGTTTCATATCGCTGTCGTTCTTGCTGTGTGTGAATTCCATTGTTTTTATGTCATGATTTCACCAAAAATCAGAAGGATTATTTTGCATTAATAAAAGTAAGACTTGCACGTGGAATATGAAATCTATTTTGATTTTCTTCACATTTCTTTAAAGATTTGAACTGCTATAATGCATCCTGGCAGTTAACTGTACTAGGGATCGTCCGATATGTGTTTTTTAGGACCGATGCCGATACCGATTATTAAAGACCAAGTAGACAGATAACCGATAATTTGAACCAATATATATGTCTGATGTAAAAATTAAAATGAATGTCTCTAACAAAAACTGCCCTCCCTGGTGTTGGTTGCACTTTAATCCACTTCATCTACAATAAGGGTGTATAAAGAGAGAGTTAAATGTGGGATCACTGTATGCTTCATGATTAAGCCTATGGATACTGCACTACAGCTAAACAGATTGGGGAAATGTATTTGGCTTCAATAATTCACATATTAGAAATGTATGTGTGATAGCATAACCTCTCATAATTCTTCATTATTTTTTTCTGATGATTAAATCATAACCTTCAAGACATGACTATTCAATTCATCATCTCATGCACATCAATTGATGAAATTTAAAAAAGCACAACATGTATAAAAAGTGTAAATAATTTAATTGTCTTTATAGCTCCATTGTAGAAGTTAAGAAGACCGCAACTATTTTAATGAAACTATAACACTAATAGCCTATTAGAGACAGACTTGGATCAATATCCTATAGCCTAATCTTGGCCTATAGTGACAGCAATTTTAGTTTAGTCACATAGTTTTAATTTACAGTGTAGTGAATATGAAGCCAGAAAACATTATTTAATTTATCTTTAATCAAATGAGAGTTAAATTCTATTTTTATAATTTTTTTTGACAAAGGAGTTTACTATTAAAATGAAAACATGGAAGAAATAGCATATTGTGTGAATATTATTTTAAACAAAAGTTGTATTTATTGTAGTTGTAGTTCTAAACCAAACTTTTATTTTGACGGGTTGCCATAAGCACCTGTGTGTAGTCTATGTCATAGGTCTATGTATATATGACGATAGTTTTACTCAAATTTAACGATCAAGTGCTCATGAAGGGACTCTCAGAGCAGTCCTGGGGCCCGTTTCAGAAAGGAGGTTAAGTGAAAACTCAGAGTATGTTAACCCTGAAATAAGAGAAACTCTGGGTTT
>JAUMHE010000075.1:18222482-18232810 GCA_032359235.1 Enteromius mattozi
ATACATACATACATACACATACATACATACACATACATACATACACATACATACATACATACACATACATACATACATACATATATATATACATACATACATATATATATACATACATATACATATATATATACATACATATACATATACATATACATACATATACATATACACATATACATATACATATACATATATATATATATATATATACATATAGCGAGAGAGAGAGAGTTTACTTAAATATATACTTGTGTGTGTGTATATTTATATAAATATAAACAGTACACACACATATATTACGCAAACAAAAAGTTATGTATAGTGTGTGTGTGTCTGTGTATATATATATATATATATGTGAGTTCACAGAATGTGTGTTTTCTGTTCTTGCATCATCTCATTCGTCTGTAAGCTCTTGTCTCTGTGTGTGTGTTCGAGCGCCGATCATGTTGGCTTAATTCAGAGTGGCTGTGAGACACAAAGGGCAAATGTGGGCCGAGTCTGGAGATGAGTTGCCATGTTTGTTCTCAGTCACAGCACAGTTTATCCACTGACGTGTTCGAGGCGAAGCGTTTAACCCGGCGCCTGCTGATTCTGAAGCCTGCTCATGTAAAGAAGCCACTCTCTGACCCCAACACGTTATCATCCGGGTGTGAAAAGCACATCGAATACTAAATCAGCTCTCTAATTGCTCTGCTTCCTGAAAAAAATTATATTAATTTATGCAATTTAAAGATATAAAATATGACACACTTTTTAAATCTTGCAACATAAACTGATCATTTCAAAACGTATTATTCTAAAAAGAAATCAGTCATATTTCATCATTCATATATGAATTTAGGAATAAGAAATAATATTTTACATGAAGAAAATATTATTCCTTATTTGTTTATATTTTTATTTTGTACAAATGTAAAATATTATCCATAATATTATTCTATACATAATTTTCTTTTTTTTAATTTATTTTATACATTTTAAGTATATTCCATATGAAATAATATTGTGGATAATATTTTGCAATATATATAAAAACATATTGACATGATGTTTTAGAAAATTATATGGATAATATTTTCCAAAAAGTACATTTGACCATTACCTGCATTTTTGACATTATATATTTATTTTATATATGGAATACGTTTTTCTTTATTACTGCCAATTCTGATTGAAAATAATAGTTTTTTTCAGTAGTAAATAATTTGATCAATGCAGTATTTGCTGTAAAGCAAAATTTGATTGTCTTGATGATAGTGTTCTATAAAAGTAGTACAGTAAAATGCAGTATTACAGTAAAGAGAATCTAAAAACTCCATTCAGAATAACAACAAAGTGATCAAAATATTAAAATGTATTACAAAAATCACATCTAACAACTGTAATAATAATAATAATAGTAATAATAATAATTATAATTGTAACGCTGCTGTCTCGCTTCTCAGCGAACAGAAAGGCAGAGAGGCATAAGATGCGGTCAAACAGGAACATTTAATCACATGAATACAGGCTACAGGGAAACGGCTGGACTGACTCTGAACAATACACAAGACATGATTTAAATACAAGACATAATACAAAACACCTGGAGACACGGCTGGAAGGGAGTGAAACACTAATGAGATGGGCGGGGTTACAAACAAGGCACAGCACATGGAAGACAAAATAAACAAACACACAAGAAGCACATGGAGCAAAATCAAAACATCAACAAAGACACCAGGCAACACATGACGGCGTGACCATAATTATATAACATTTTCAGTTTTCTCACTTTTGATGTAAGAGTGAAACATTAAATGAAAATGTTTTTATTCATTGCTTCATGTGATTATTAAGAGAAAAGCCCATTTAGTTGTATCTTGGTTACAGACTGAAGAAAATCAGACAAAATCTGGATCTGTTTCTGTCTATCAATGAGATGATCCAGGTTTTAACGTAAATGCTTCAGTTTCAGTTTAATCCTGTTTTGCATTTGAGTGTGTTGGCTGACGTTTGCAATATAATCTCAAAAAATATAGTAGAAATGAGATCAGTCAATTTTATGAGGCTGCTGATATTATCCCACACTCATTGTTTGCAGGAAAATGTGCTTGTTGCTCCATAAAAGCAAATTAAAAGCCACTTAAGTGCCTGTATTAGATAATTCACCATGACAAAGCCCCCCCCACAACACACACACACTCACACACTCACAAACAAACAAACACACACAGAGCTCTGAATCTGCTCTTGTGTGGGTCTTTAGCAATTATTACATTAGTTAGTTATATTGACTTAACAGAGATATCATACTGTTATTTTACATTGTAGTGTGTGGAATTTATTGATTGATTTTTTTTTTTTTTTTTACAATTTTGCATTTTTTGTTATTTTATATTATTAATTTAATGTTTAATGAATGTTTATTTAAATCTATTTAGGTTTTAATTAAACTTTTTTTTTAAATGAAATATTAATATTTTATTTATATTTAATTTAGCTTTATTGTTTTTGTAATGTATTTATTTTTATATATACTTTTATTTATTTATTCAGTTATTTTTATTTACATTTTTTATTTCATTTACATTTATTTAGAATTACTTAATCACTATTCAGTTTTTATTTATATTTAATAGTTTTTATTATTATTATTTATATTTAGTTTAATATTATTTAAATGTTTATTATACTTCCAAGCACAGCTCTTTCCAGTCAATATTTTGTCTTGGTGAACCTTTCTTTGCTAGTTGTAATTGTCATTATTACACTGATCGGTTGAACAGTAAGTTTAGATAACAAACTGATTGATTTTTACAGCGCTCATATGTGTTTTACAGCACAAGTGCATGTTCTAAATGATGTGGAAAGAGCATCATACTCTATACAGTTATCATGAGATGTATTGATTTGTGTTTCTGAAGGGATTATGGTGCAGCGGATTTTGTATTCTATAATTCAGCAGCCCTGGGATCAGTGAGTTTGGATGTTGATCGTATAGGAGTGATCACATGTTTTATTTATTGTTTGAAAGAGATTGTGGAACAGCAGGAAAGTACACATTGTGGGATCGAATGAGAATATAAAGTAGTCTTGACTGATTGCATGAGGCAAGTTCAGAACTGCTGTAAAATATTGTATTGTTTTTACATCATGGTGATATTGCAGGACTCATTGAATTATTAATGGTGTTTGCTAATGCAACCATCACTATTACTGTTGATTTAAAACCTCTAGCAGAATAAGAATTAGGGTTGAATGTGTGCATCATCTTGCACTGTGTGTTATCTAGTTATAAATGATTGATTATTCACATTCTTTTTAAGGTAAGAGATGTAAGATGTAAGATCATTTGTAACGTGAATATGTGATGTCTCCAATTTCATTCTCTTCCAGTTATTTCAGATGTTGAAAATGCAATTCTGAGTTTATAAACCGATTTGTGAGATATAAATTCAGAATTGTGGGGGGGGAGGAGGGGGGGGATGAAAAAGGACTGAAAAAAGCTAATTCTGTAATGTACAGTCAGAGTTACAAAAAAAGAACTGAGAATTGAACTGGGACTCTTGAACTCAGAATCGGGAGTCGTAAACTCAGAACTCAGAATTGGGAGTTGTGAACTCAGAACTCAGTACTGGAAGTGGCAAACTGGAAGTGGCAAACCCTGAAGGAGGGAACGGAGACGTTACATATGGGAACTCGCATGAGAGACCAATCGCCTTTGAGCTTTAAGAAAAGGCCAATGAACATTGGCGTGCACTTATTGCATCCAGCTGCACCTCATTACTACGTGAGTATAAGAGGCACCTGCAGGTTTTTGCTGAGGAGCCGAGTCGGCGTCAGCGCGACCCAGGGTCATGGCAAGGGGATGTAACGTCTTCCTTCCCTCCTTCAGGGAATGAGGGTTATCTTCGTAACCTAGACGTTCCCCTTCAGTCGAATCACTTCGACGTTACATATGGGAACAGACCCGTGGAAAAGGCCACGACCCTGAAGCCTCATTATGCAAAGACCCCCATGCCGACAGGCGGACGTGTCAGCAAAGGAGTCTGCACGTAACCTTCCCAATGCCCTGAGGGCCAAATTTAGGGGGCCCCACAGGGATGCCAGTTGTACTGAAGCAGGAGGTGGGAGGGTGGAGCACATGCCTGTATACTTACAGTTCTCACACATGGAATTTCGAATAATTCAGTATATCGATAAGTTATGGATATATGAAGGAAAACGCAGCCCTCTGGCTGGCCGTGGAATATTGAGATTTGTAGCCACAACCTACTGGGTGAAGGAGACCCAGTAGGAACACAGTCAGGAGCTACTCCTCTTCTAGTTCTGACTGCGGGGCAGGAGGACTCAGGTTCGCCAGAGGGAACATTCTGAGAGATTGCGCACGGATCCCGTGGAAATGGCGCAGCAAGCCGACACCAGCTGGCCTCCCGTTCACCTGCTGTCTTAACTTAAGAAACGGGAGGATCGTAGAATCTCGCGAAGGTGTTGGGTGTCGCCCAGCCTGCAGCCCTACAGATATCTGCTAGAGAGGCGCCGTGAGCCAACGCATAGGATGAGGCAACACTCCGCGTGGAGTGAGCTCTGACACCAAAGGGGCACGGCTCTCCCTGGTATGGATAAGCCAGGGAGATGGCATCTACCACCCAATGGGCCAACCTCTGTTGTGAGACAGCATTCCCTTTCTGCTGTCCTCCATAGCAGACGAAGAGGTGTTGGGAGCGTCTGAAGCTCCAAGTGCGGTCCACGTAGAGGCGCAGAGCGCGAACGGGACATAGTAACTTTAAGGCCGGGTCTGCCTCCTCCTGGGGCAGAGCTTGCAGGTTCACTACCTGATCGCGGAAGGGCATGGTAGGAACCTTGGGCACATAGCCGGGCCGGGGTCTCAGGATGACGTGAGAATCAGCCAGACCGAACTCTAGGCACGCTTCGTAGACAGAGAAGGCTTGTAGGTCCTTCCTCACTGGGATTTTCCAGAGAGAGGCTGCCGCGAGGAGCATTAGGTCAGAAACCAGGTCCGGGAGGGCCAATACGGCGCTACCAGCAGGACTTGCTCCTGGTCCTCCCTGATCTTGCACAGGGTCTGTGCAAGGAGGCTCACTGGGGGAAAGGCGTACTTGGGCCCCGGAGGCTGCCATATACCCCAGGAGCCTCTGAAAAGTTTTGAGAGGAACCGCTGTCTTGTGCCTGAAGAAGTCCAGACACTTCAGCACTGCTTGCGAGCGCTCGTTGGTGAGGCCGACGGTCATGTCGACCGAGTCCAGCTCCATGCTGAGAAAAGAGATCCTCTGCACCGGGGAGAGTTTGCTCTTTTCTCGGTTGACCCGAAGGCCCAGATGGCTGAGTTGCCGAAACACCAGGTCCCTGTGCTCACACAACAAATCTCGCGAGTGAGCTATGATGAGCCAGTCGTCAAGATAGTTGAGGATGCGGATGCCGCTCCACCACAGGGGAGACAGGGCACCCTACCTGACCTTCGTAAAGACTCAGGGAGAGAGGGACAGGCCAAATGGGAGCACCTTGTACTGATACGCTCAACACTCAAAAGCAAACAGTACAAGGGGTCTGTGTCGAGGTAAAATCAAAACGTGAAAGTACGCATCCTTTAGGTCAATGGCTGCGAACCAATTCTTGTGCCGAATGCATGTTAGGATGCGCTTCGGCGTGAGCATTTTGAACGGCAGCCTGAGAAGGGACTGATTCAAAGCTCGAAGATCCAGGATGGGTCTCAACCCACCGCTCTTTTTGGGCACAATGAAGTAAGGACTGTAAAACCCTGACCTCATCTCGGCTGGAGAGACAGGCTCGATTGCATCCTTCGCCAGTAGGACTGCAACCTCCGCACACAGGACAGCGGCATCCCTGTCCGAGTGGACAGTGGTGTAGGGGATGCCTCTGTACCTGGGCGGGTGTCTGGCGAACTGAATCGCCGGGTCGCTAAGGGAATCAAGGGGACGTTGACCGCCGTGCACACAGTGGGGCAGCCTTGGGGGGGAAGGGGGCAGGGACTGATCCCAGAAGGGCAGTGGGCAGTGCCTACCTTCTCCCCTGGTTCCCACGCTGGCGATATAAGGCTCCGGATCCGCACCTGAGGAAACAAAATATTACTCAGAAGGGGATTTCGGGGCACTGGGCCCAGAGGTGAGGAAAATTGACAATGTGGGAGCTGAGTACACAGAAGCTTCTGGCCCTCCTCCGGGAGTGGGGGCACTGATGTTGTCGCCCCTCGAAGAACAACCTCCATCACCTCCGAGTTGCCCATGTCAGGGACGCTTCGCAGATCTGCGGGTGTTCTTGGCCGGTCCCTGAGCAGCACCCTGTCATGGGAAGGACGCAAGGGGAGCCGTCTCGCGAACGAGAGGCGGGACCTCAATGTAGCCATGGACGCAGTGAAAGCATGAACCATCCACAAATGCCGCCTCAGCGTGGTCTCGGCCCAGACACGTGAGGCAGCGCTCGTGTCCATCCGAAGAGGTGACAAAAATTCCACACCCAGAAGCGCACGGTGAGAACACCTTTCCAACCATGAAAAATTGCTCTTTTTTCTCCCGGATTGCCCAGGGAGGACCTCTTGCGGCAACTCTGTGCACTCAGTAGGTCTAGCTCCCTGGAATGCAAAAAGCTGATACAGTCAGCCTTTAAAAAGGCTATCAGCCTGCCCAGAGAATGCTGTCAGAGGTGAGAGAGCAGGAACTCGCAGGAACTATTAGAAACACACCGATCGTCTTCGATATCTCCAGCTCAACAGCGGTGAGGCTCCGAAGCGAAAAGCTGCAGGTGCACTGCATCCACGCCCTCTTATACTCACGTAGTGATGAGGTGCAGCTGGATGCAATCAGTGCACGTCAATGTTCATTGGCCTTTTCTTAAAGCTCAAAGGCGATTGGTCTCTCATGCGAGTTCCCATATGTAACGTCGAAGTGATTCGACTGAAGGGGAACTCAAAAATCTGAATTGGGAGTCAAAAGCTCAGAATTTTGAACTCAGAATTTGCGATTCATAAGCTTGGAATTATAAATTACAACTGTGGGTTGAATTTTGTCATGAAAGGAAAATAAATGAATGGAAAAAACCTAACTGCATGATGCAAAGTCAGAATTCAGAAAAAAGTTAGAATTACCAGATTTAAGTCGCAAAGATAAACTCAGAATTGTGAGACGTAAGCTAAGAATTGTAAGCTTGAATTATAAGAGTCGTAAACTCAATTGCGAGGTAAACTGTAAACTGAAATAAATTCAGAATTGAGAGAAAATTTCAGAATTGCGAGGGTCAAAATTTCTTGCAATTCATGTCACAATTCAGACTTTCTTCAGAATTGTGAGAAGCAAAATCTGAACTTTCAAATAAAAAAAAATCACAACTACAATTTTTTTTTTCCTGTGGCGAAAACAAGCTTTTTTATTTTTACAAACTAGTATTTCTGACCATATCATTTAAATGTTTCGTTTTAAATATAAACACACTGGTTTGCAGCATAAATATTTTTATGGTTTACTGCAACTCTATGAATCAGTCTTGCAACATTCACAACAAAACCAGTTTACCTCCATGTTGCAAAATGGTGAAAAGAAAAGTTGTAATACCATGCGTTCACCACATGTAGTTGGCATTATTTGGCATGATTTAGCATGGTTTTGCGTTCACATCTGAGCATATGCAACACAGTCTCACAACCAATTTGTACATATTTATATGAGGTGAAAAATTTGTGCCAATTTGCACAAAGTTGTACAACCTCACTCATACGATTTTGTACAAGTTGTCTTAACCCCAGTGATGGGTAGGTTTAGGGGCGGGGTTAGGTATAGGTCATTCGTACAAATTCATGCGAATTGGCAACTCGTAAAATGCATACGATTTAGCAAAAATCTGTTAATTCAGTCCTGACTCTGTCTTTGTGTGGCCGGTGATCTGACTGACAGCGAAGACCCATTAATTCAATGCTAACTGAGGCAGAGCGTCAGGGATGATGATGATGATGATGATGGTCTGCTGTGCTCCTGGAGTCAATGCGTATCGACAGAAGCAGCTTGTAGGCCACAGATCTCCTCATCATCACAAACCACATCCAGAGTTACTAGCATGAGTCTATATAAACAGTAGTAATGTTAGGGTGTATAATAACAGTTATTTCAACACTTCTACTTCAAGTCTGTGTTTATTATGCATTATAAAGTTGTTCAAAATACAATACATGATACACAGAAGGCTATATTTTCATAAACCAAAATTGCAAATATTTCACATTCAATTTGTTACTTGCTGTGTTTGTAATCATTTGTGACTTATTTGTAAATTATTTTAATGTGTTATGCATTAAAAACATGATTTTTAAAAATGCTAAATGTTTTTAATAAAATAAAATCTAGAAACAATAAAATTATATCTGCAAAAATAAAGTAATATTTGCTATTTAAAAAAAAGAAAAAATACAAAACATATTTTATAAAATTCCAAATAACATAAAAAATAATAGTTTACATAAATATTGTTTTAAATAATATATATAAATATATATATATAATTTTTTTTTTCTTGCAAATAATAGATACATTAGATAATAAATAAAATTTTACAATTTTTGTCTGTTTAATTTATTTAACAGATTTCAGGTTTGTGAGCAAAGGAAATGTATGCAACCTCATCAAGTGGGTTTATGTTGTTGTTCTGAGCTAAATTCAGGAAATGAAAAGGAAGTCAAGTCATTAGATGTAGGTTTAGATGTAGGTGTTCATGCATGTGCTCTGACCATGAGTTTTCATTCAGTGAAAGAATATTTTCAATTTTACAGTAATTGTCCTATTATAAAGAGAGCCATTAAGATGGAAAGTAATTAATGTGACACTTAATCTCCTACAATCACGTCCAGCGGAGGATAAAAGCTGGTCTGTATCAGTGCTGTCAAACGTCTGCTGCATGCAGAGCCATGGCAACCAGCTCAGCACTGCATTACTGCAGTGTACAGTGACGGGGAAAAAAACATCTATTTATGGGTGCTTTACCATCTTACTTTTACTTTTACTTTTCATATTTCAGGAGGCTTCACCGATTACATAAAATCAAATAAAAAAAGAATGCATGCATGTATGTATGTGTGCAGAAATAAATGGGATAAATAAAATAACATCAAAATAAAAATTAAATCAATTAAAACATGCAAAATAATGCATTCATGCACACAGAAATAAATTAAGTAAATAAAAAAATAAACAATGCAAAATAGAATGTATGAGTGTAGAGTTAATAAAGTAAGTTAAATTTAATTAAATTCATAAATATAATAAATCTCTGCATGCAGATAATGTAATAATGTATGCATGCATAAATAAAGTAAATAATTGTTTTTTTATTTAAAAATAGAAATAGACAAAATATAATGCATATATGCAGAAAATGCATTCATGTATGCATGAAACAATAAAGTAAATTAAACAAATTATTTCATTATTTCATTTATTAAAATACAATTATATAATTAAATAGAAATAGACATGCAAAATAGAATGCATGCATGCAGATAATGTATTAACATGCATGCATAGAGTAAATAAAATAAAATTGAATAAAAAAACAAATAGACATGCAAAATAAAATGCATGCATAAATAAATTAAATTAAATGAGATAAAAAAACAAACAAACATGTATGCATACATATAGTGAATCAAATAAAATGTAATTACAAATTGACATACGAAATACAATGGATGTGTGCAGAAATTATTCTGATTCATTTAAATTCGGTGTGTTTTCAAAGCTTCTTGCTGTATATTTAGCATTATTTTAGCAGGTCAGCGAGGGTCGCAGAAGCAGCAGTAAGTCATGCATTATCTAGATGTACGGAGACTTGGAACACTAGAACAGATCTCGGGCTTGTGAAGCTGTTCAGGAATAATAAAACACTGGACAGTAGACACTGGTAAAGATGTGATGACAGCAGCTGTTTTAGATGTAAAACTGATGCAATCACTCCGTGTATCTGTCTAACTAAACCTGCCAAGAAATATCCAGTATTACATCACACTAAAAAACAACAACAACAAATTATAACATTAATTATATGACATAAACTAAAATAAAGGCATTGTACATTGTGACTTTTGACAATTAAGTTAAATATAATTCAGCAATTGGCATACAACTGAAATAATATAAAATGAAAATAATTCTCAATAAAAAATTAATTTATATTGCACACTGTGACTTTTTTATAATTCAGCACATATTCCCCATTTTTAGTGACGTAAAATAAAAAATAAAAAAATATAATAAATCAGAATAAAATTGCCATAAAAGTGAAGATACCATTTTTTGCACATTGTATGTGTATGTGTATAT
>JAUMHE010000075.1:18238719-18249527 GCA_032359235.1 Enteromius mattozi
AAGCCCAACAAACATCAAGAATGTGATGGCGTTACTGCTCTGCTTTTGTCGTTGTTATTGTTATAATTATTTCTTTGCTGTGTGTTAGTGATTTTGTTTTGTATTTTCTTTTGTTGTGTTTGTTTTCTTTTTTTATGTAGGTCCATCTGAAGGCAAGGGGTTTGCCATATACCCTATATAGGTGTGTCCACATGGAGTGCTGTACTTACTATTTGAGTGGTTTTCACAAGTGTTATGGGTATTGAGTGTGGGGTAGAATCTGAGGGTCCTTGTTGACCATCCCCTCCTTCTGTTATTGGTCCAGTGTCCTTGTGACTTGAGCCTTTTATGAATATCTTGTATTGACTATTCATTGTATGTTTAAATGTTTTTGCTGTACATTACAGTCTACATTTTCATCCTCACCCTGTCTCTGGCAAACGAACCTGTGTCCATTTTGCATAGGACTCTTATGTCCCGGTATATTCCGGGTGGCGTAGTCGACATAGAAATTCTGTTGTTGTAGCTAAATCAAGGAACTAGCGAAGAACCTATCCTCCTCGCTTATTCTAGCCCAAAATCTTATCCTAGCCCGCCACATCAGTAAGAATTTTTTTTAAACTAGTCTTTTCAGCTTACCAAGGCTGCATTTATTTGCTAAAAAATACAGTAAAATTATGAAATGATGTTCCAATTTAAAGCAGATGTTTTCTATGTGAATATTTGTTAAACTGAAATTAATTATCAAATCTCTAATTTTCATTATCATTACACCGTGTCCTACATGTGACGCAACAAGATTCCAGCGACAAGCAATTGGATGTCCACACTACAGGCAAAGCTGTTGTGTGGGCCCCTGGGCAAAACGTTTGCGCAAAATTGCCCCCCAGCCCTGCCACCACACTTCAAGGGTCCTCCCTCCTCACAGGCCCTATAGGGTCAGGGGCCCTTGTACGCAGAGGATGAAAGAATATAGTCCCTGTGAGATAGACAAACGAAAATACATTGTTCTCTCTGAATAAAGCACATAATCACCTGAGATTATCCACTGCCATATTTATATGGTGTTGTTCCAGCCTTGACATCGTGGAAATAGAAACAGTTTTTTAATTTAAAATTTAGCGTCGCTGCTAGTTAGGACAGAAGCTGATTAAAATGGAAAAGATACCTTTTATCGTGTGTCGTCTTCTGTTATGCTGACATAATATGCAAGAAACATTTCTAATTATTATCAATGTTGAAAACAGTTGTGCTGCACAATATTTTTGCGGAAAGCATGATATTATTTATTTTTCACAGATGAATAGAAAGTTCAAAAGAACAGCTTTTATTTCAAACTGAACCTTCGATGCAGCAATATTTACATCTAATGTTGGTGTTTCAGAAGAAACATATGAGATAACGTGTAAATAAAGCAGTTCAAAAGGTTGTCAATTAAACCTGGTGTGGTCAGATCTCTCTGTCTGACTGACCTGCCGGTGGCTGTTTTGAGACTTATTTGACGGACAGGCAGAGACTGAAAGATAATTGCAACACTAGCAGATTGTAAGCTTTGCTGTTTCCACGACTAAAGGAACTGACATCACTGAAGGCAGACCGCCTCCAAAATTAGCCGTCTTAAAGTGTGACCACATGTCCGCTTCATAACACATCAGATATCGACATGGCCAGAGAGAATCTCAGACTACATGATGAATCTGAGCCAAAAATATGAATGAAATTTACATACACTAGCATCAAAAGTGACAGTAAAGATATTTATAATTAAGGATTGAAATTAACACACGCCAAATGCTGGTAAAAATCAGCTGTGGTGGGTAATGCTGTCAAATCACAAGCCAATTGTCTAAACCCCAGTGACGGGTAGGTTTAGGGGCAAGGTTAGTTTCAGGCCTGGTCCACCCTATCAGAAGCTTGGCCCACCCTGGCCCCACACTACTTAACAGCCAATCACAAAATTGTTATGATATTCAGTTGTGCTTCCTATATTTTTCTTTTTTGGGGAATTTTTTTTTTTTTCGATTTTAATCCCATTTCTTGCATTTACATGGGATTTTTTTTTTATTTATGTTTAGGGACTATGGTGATTAAAAAAAAGAAAATAATTAAGTTAATTATATTAATAAATTCTGAAGATGAAAGTTGTCGAGTTAGTACTAATGTGTAAGTGCGCACGGCGCCGGCAGGATCACTGGATTTTTTTCACCTTATAAAAGTGGAAACAGCTTACAATACTCGTTCAAGAACAAGGCATTGTTTAAAACTATTCTAAAAATTTATTTTATTTGTGTACAGTCACAATAAAAACAGTGCTTTTGTAAATAAAGGAAACAAATTGGATGTGACTTTCCAAAGAGCGCTTCACAGAAATTAACTGAAATTCTCCAAATAGGCTGCTGTTTGTTGCAGTTTTTTTTTCTTTCGTTTTGTTAATTTATTATTTATTTAGAAAAAAATATTTCACATGTGGGCCTATTTATTTCTTTAATAGCTTTATTATGTTTTTCTCTGTTCTCTGTCCATGCGAATCACTTCTGTTTACGCTGCTTTTTGGTTGTATGAAATTAATCCCTGAAAACGAATTTTATTTTTTCAAGATTTCAAGATTTTTATTTGCCATTTGTGCATAAAACCAACAGTCCATACACATTGGAATTCCAGTGCAGAGCTCTCTGAGGCAAGTTTAGAGAAGTTTAGAGAAGAGTAAGAAACAAAATAACAAGAGAATAAAGCAGAGAATAGAGCATTGTTAAACTAAATAAAAACTATATACTATATAGAAAACATACAAAAATATCTATACTAAGAACAGAAGTGCTTTTCTCTTTAAATGCAGGTAGTGCTAGCCGAAGATAATCCAAGTTGCATTGCAGATATTGCACATTTATAGTATTGCAC
This sequence comes from Enteromius mattozi, assembly GCA_032359235.1. NCBI lineage: Eukaryota > Metazoa > Chordata > Actinopteri > Cypriniformes > Cyprinidae > Enteromius > Enteromius mattozi. The sequence continues at coordinate 18,241,597 of JAUMHE010000075.1, forward strand.
GTTTTATACTATTATACCTTTTATGCTTTTTCCCAGATCTGGGATATTGCACATTTCTTCTGTTTTACAGAAAATGGTTTTTACCACTTTGTACATTACAAGCGAGGGGAGGTAGTGTAGTGTTATTTTCAGTTTTCAGTGTTTTTGTTTCGCCATCAGTCTGACTGTGGCAGGGAAGAAGCGGTTGAAAAACCTTGTTCTGTGTGTGATGATGCTGTCCGCTCTGTTATGTCTCAGATTGTACAGTTTTTGTGTCTGAGCAGAGAGTGAGCTGGATGGAGTGAGTCCCTGATAATTCCCTCTGCTCTTTTCCGACAGCGCTGTGCATACAGAGAGTCCATGAAAGGAAGTTTTGTCCCTATGATCGTCTCGGCAGTCTTTATGACTCTTTGTAGAGCCTTCCTCTCTGCCTGTGTGGTGTTCCCATACAAGACAGAGATGCCTGCGGTGAGGAGGCTCGCTATCAGTCCTCTGTAGGCCTGGGTGAGAGGGCGATGGTTCAGGCCGGCTTTCTTAAACAGTCGAATGAAATAAAGCTGTTTCGGGGCTTTTTTCACTGTGGCTGTGGTGTTGAGAGTCCAACTCAGGTCTGATGTGGCCTGCAGTTCCAACAATCTATGGCTGTCGGCCCTCTCCACCTCAGTCCCTTTGATGATAAGAGGCTGCAAGAGGAGAGGGTTCTTCCTGAAATCCAGTATTATTTCTTTGGTCTTGTCTGTGTTGAGGATGAGGTCATTCTCCTCTCTGTAGACAAGAACGTTGTCTACCAGGGTTCTGTACCCAGACTCGTCGTCAGCGTATTTGATGACGATGGAGTTGTCCTGGGTGGAGACACAGTCAGGGTACAGGGTGAAGAGTTTGGGGTTGAGGCAGCAGCCTTGTGGGGATCCTGTGCTGACTGTGAGCTTTGGGGACTGGTATGATGGTGGAGGATTTGAAAATACTTAAAATTTAATTTAATCATGGGTTACAGTCACGCATCAATTTAAAATATGTAATTTATGTATGTGTTATGTGTAATTTAACATAATCTTGTCCGTTAATAATGGCTTAACAACCGTCGGTTGTCGGTTAAGAAAAATAAAATAACCAAAATTAATGTTCCTATTTTCAATGGAGTCATAAGTTCATCAGGAAAAATAATAATTTAGTTAGGCCTATAACCCCGGTCCACCTGGAATATCACTTGACCCACCCTGCATCTCCTATCTTGAGCTGGGCCTGGTTAGTTGTACGTCTTTTCAATGTATTGTCAACTCGTAAAATACGTATGATTTAGCAAAAATCTTAATTTGTGTGAGGTCATACGAATTTGTATGAATTAGCCACCTCATAAAATATGTACAAATTGCTGTGAAACTGGGCTGAATAAATCACACAGAGTGGAAACATACACGACCTGATGAAATCTGGAGAGAATTACTTAGTGCGTGAATGCATTTAGACTGCGTTCTTTCACTGCACGATTAAGAATGATCACATAATTCAAGATAATTCAAGATAAGGGGGCAGAAAAGCAATATATTTATATCATTCCATATTGTTATTCAATATCACACGAAGAGTGCCGTTATTGATTTTATACAACAGTTCAATAAATAACAGGTTAATATGAAGAGACTTACATTTTAGACAATATATTGGCCACAGAACTGTTTTGCGTCTCTGAGCAACACGACAGTGTTTCGTTCCTGTTCAAATGATTCGGTTCAATCGCAATGACTCGCTTAACAGTGACTTACTGCCACCTACTGGTGGTTTTCATTTTACATTTAAAGCATCTCTTCATTTTAAATAATTTTCAAATATCAGTATTCAACAATTTTAAAAAATCAAAACATTATTTATTATTTTAAATGTTTTTTTTTCTGTTTTTTTTTTTTTTTTGGCTAGTAGAAGTTAAGAATGCCCCCTTATCTTGAATTATTAGATGGCATGTGGACATATATTCTAGTATAATAATATTAAACATTTTTACTGTATTTTTATAGAAATAAATGCAGGTATGAAGAGCTCAAGAAACTTTCAAAAACGTTAACAAAAAAAGCCTTTATATATTGCATTATGCAATATTTGTAGGGCAATAAATATACCTTGTAATACCTCCTTATAATGCATCGTATGATCTGTTGATCCTGTTGAATAAAACTCCTGTGTTTTGACTTACCTCCTGTCTCTCGACTGTGATTAAGCGTTACAGAAGCTTAGCCCATAACTGAAATCATCCTGGACTATGGAGACCTCTAACCAGGACGAGGAAGGGGGATATCAGGCTATCCTCCAGGCACTTGAGGAAGTGCGAGTTCGTCCACCCACGGCCAGCCCAGTAGGTCGACCCCCTCAGTATTCCGGCGAGAACATCTCTTGTAACGGCTTTCTTTTGCAGTGCTTGCTATATCTGGAGATGCAGCCGCATCACTTCCCCACTGACCGAAGCAAGATAGCCCTCATAATCACCTTGCTAACAGGTCGAGCTTTGCAGTGGGCGGAGGCACTCTGGACCGGGGAAAGCCAGCACCTGTCATCACTTGAGTCGTTTCTCAGACACTTCCGAGAAGTCTTTGGCCAGCCACTCTCTCCAGTCTCAGTGCAGGAGGAACTACTTCAGCTCAGACAAGGCAATTCGACTATTCATGAATATGTGCTTCATTTTGGTACACTTGCACTGTCCAGAGGATGGAATGAGACTGCTTTGTTAGCAGTGTTTCGCAGGGGGCTGCGAGCCGATATACGCGCGCACATGGCTATTTATGATGATAATGTGGGGTTGGAGAGCTTTTTTTTTTTTATTCTTTATTTATTAAACATTTTTAATGTATAACTTTTTACATTAAAGCCCGAGATCTGCCCATATATATAAAAAAAACAACAACAAAAAGAAAATTAAATATATAATAATAATAATAATAATAATAATAATAATAACAAACTAGATAAGTAAATAAATAAACACATTCAGGATTTCAAAAGGTCTGATACAATGTCAATAATGTTCAACCAAAATTGTATTGTCTTTCTGGTGGCACCAGGGTTGGAGAGCTTTCTGAAGAAAGCAGCCCACGTCTCGCAGCACCTCACCGCTTGTCTGCCACTTACTGTATCCACATCAGTTGAGAGTGCCAGTCAAGAGCCCGAGGCCATGCAAACGGACTCGTTTCATTTGTCCGAGTCTGAAAGATCCCGTAGACGCCGGGAGGGACGCTGTCTCTATTGCGGAGAAAATTCCCACTTCATCCGATGCTGCCCTGTTCGTCCTCCTCGTAATGTGGTGAGTGTAGCTTCAGTTAATCGTCCCATTAATCTCATTCCCTTGATCAATGCCATAATCTGTTTTAACACTCACCTGTATGCTGTAAAAGTTTTAGTCGACTCTGGGGCAGCCAGAAATTTTATTTCCTCCCGATGCATGGTTAATATGTCCGTTCCACTTCATAAGAATTCTGTCTCTTACCATATCACTACCATCCAGGGCAATCCCTTGGATCACAAACCAGTTAATGCCTGTACACCTCAGATTACCCTACAGATCGGATGTTTGCACGCCGATCCCATCAGCCTGCTCGTACTACGCAATGCTACAGTGGATGTGATCCTGGGGAGACCCTGGCTCGCACAACATAACCCCCAGATAAAATGGATTACGGGTGAGATACTAAAATGGAGTGATTCATGCAAGGAGAAATGTTTGTTATCTCTTCCTAAACCTGCAGATCCAGTAATGGGGTGCTACTCCACCACAATCGAAAGCCCTGAGCCCACTCATGTCACTCCAATTCCTCAGAAGTACCATCCGTACCTTGATGTCTTCAGCAAGGGTGCAGCCATGCGCCTGCCTCCGCACCGACATTGGGATTGCGCAATCGACTTGCTACCCGGAGCCAAACTACCCAAGGGCCGGGTCTATCCTCTCTCTCTCCCCGAACGACAAGCGATGGAGGATTATGTGGAAGAGGCCTTACAACAGGGCTTCATACGACCTTCCACCTCACCTGCTGCATGAAGTTTCTTTTTTGTAGAGAAGAAAGATGGTGGCCTAAGACCATGTATAGATTTTTGCCTCTCGTTCCAGCAACCCTTGAGGAGTTACGTCTAGCCCGAGTCTTTAGCAAGTTTGATTTACGCAGTGCATATAAACTTATCCGAATATGCAGAGGGGATGAATGGAATACGGCGTTCGTTACACCTACTGGCCTCTTCGAATATCAGGTTATGCCATATGGCCTTTCCAATTCACCCTCCATATTTCAAAATTTTATGAATGAAATATTTCGTGATATGCTGCACAAATTTGTCATCGTTTACATAGATGATATCTTGATATACTCATGCAATCTGTCAGCCCACAGAGCCCATGTTCAGCAGGTTCTCCAGCGTCTCAGAGAACACTCCTTGTTTTTAAAGACAGAGAAATGTGAGTTTCACAAGTCCCAAGTCAAGTTCCTAGGTTATGTGATATCACCGTCTGGCATAGCCATGGAAACGGACAAGGTCGACGCCGTCCAGAAATAGCCTCCTCCTACTACCACTAAGGCCCTGCAGCGATTCCTTGGATTCGCAAATTTTTATCATAGGTTTATCCTAGGGTATAGTCAGATTACCGGCCCACTCACGTCACTGCTCAAAGGAGGTAAAAAGATTCTGGAGTGGACTTTAGAGGCTGAAGCTGTTTTAACCACTTGAAACTCTCCTTTTGCACTGCCCCTGTACTCCGACACCCTGACCCGAATCTAAAGTTCACTATGGAAGTGGATGCAGCCACGTTAGGGGTAGGAGCTACTCTCTCCCAGTTTCATGGAACGCCCCCAGTACTCCATCCCTGTGCCTTCTTCTCAAAGAAACTCTCACCAGCAGAACAAAATTACGACGTAGGGAATAGAGAGCTTCTAGCTGTAAATTTAGCCCTTGAGGAGTGGAGGCACTGGCTAGAGGGGGCCCGTCATCCGTTTGAGGTCATAACGGACCATAAGAACCTCCAATATCTGCGTGAGGCCCGACGCCGTAGCCCACGACAAGCCAGGTCAGACCAGGGCATAAGAACACAAAGGCTGATGCACTCTCACGGTTCCATTCACCCGACCCCGCTCCGGAAGAGCCTGAAACTATTCTGCCCTCCTCCGTCTTTCTGGCACTCATACAATGGGAGCTTGCTACTCAGCTGCACAAGGCCACCCAGTCAGAGCCAGCACCCCCTGAATGCCCCGAAGGGAAGACTTATGTCCCAACCACCCTCCGTCTACCTGTACTGGATGCTGTGCACACTTCACTAGGTTCTGGACATTCCGGTAATCATCGTACCCTCCTGCAGAACCAGTTCTGGTGGCCCCAAATGGCTCAACAGGTGAGACGCTACATTAAGGGCTGCCCTGTGTGCGCCATCACAAATGTACCATGACGATTACCTGAGGGCAAACTGCTACCCTTACCTATTCCCCGTCGCCCTTGGTCAATCCACCCGTCAGATCAATGAGGTCACCTACCAACTTCAGTTACCACCACGATATCGCATCAACCCCACCTTTCATGTCTCCTTTTTGAAACGTTTCACTGACCCTTTGTTTCCTCCCATCATAGAGCACTCGGAACCCCCTCCTCCACCCGAAGTCGAGACCACCGAGAACATCTATCGAGTTCAAGAGATCCTCGACTCCCGGAGGCAGAATGGCAGACTCCAGTACTTGATTGATTGGGAGGGATATGGGCCGGAGGAAAGGTGTTGGGTGTACCGAGATGATGTGCTCGACCCACTTCTTACCGATGAGTTCCATCGTAGTCACCCAAACTGTCCTGGCCCCAGAGGGCGTGGTCGTCCCCGCCGGTCCAATGCGTCAGGAGACACTCGTGGAGGAGGGGGTGATGTCACGCCATCAACAGTCACTGATCCCAGCTCAGTTTCCTTCACCCGTTCACAGTCACCAGTCTACTAATTAGAAACACCTGTTGATACTTACCTGCACGCTTTAAAAGCCTCTCCTGCCAGTAGCTCGATGGCTAAGCTCAGGGTAACATCATCAGATCTACCTTCGACGTGCTGCTCTCTGTTCTTTGCCCACGGAGGGCGAAAGGGGTTTTACTGCCTGCATTCTGTCTCTGCTGGTTACCAGCACTTACCTGCACCAAGCACCGAAAGTCTCTGCTGGTTACCTTCACTTATCTGCATCGAGCACCAAAGGTCTCTACCAATGCCTGACCCAGTATAACACTTACTTATATAATCACTTATAATCACCTGTGTTGTCAGGAGAAGCCCGGAGAATCGTGATCAGGAGATCGCACCAGGCTGAGTTAAAATTTACTGAATGCTTTAAGTTCCTTATCTACCTGATTACACGGCATTAGTTGCCGTTTGAGTTCTGTTGAATAAAACTCCTGTGTTTTGACTTACCTCCTGTCTCTCGACTGTGATTAAGCGTTACAGATCTTATGAATAATTGTAATCTAATTTATAATTAATTGTGTGACAGAAAGTATATTCCATAATATATAATGCATTTATAAATATCTTTATAATGCAGAATACACAAACTCTTACTGATGTTTCTTTAGATTGTAATCTTATTGAAAGCAGAAAGCACCATCAAATCAGCTGAACGATATTTAATGAACGATCACACAGTCTTTGAATGATTGAATTCTATGAGAATCTGCTATTTTTGGTCTGATTCGGGCTGAAATTATACTGCAGTTTCCAGCCAGATAAAAATTCACACATTTTAATAAACATAAGCAGCTTCAAAGCATGCGCTTGAGATGGAAGCATGCGAAGATGTTCCACATGCCATTGTACATGCCACATTCACAAACACTCGCTGACACCTGCATTATTGATGCCCTCCGCTCATAAGACTGAGATGCAGAAATGATTTGATGAATAAATGATCAGCTGATGATTACAGCCAACCGAGGAAAAACACTGCAGATCTGCTCCAAACACATTCAGCCTAACTAGAGAGCATCATGAGTACAGTCAAATGCATACATCAGCATTAAAAGCCTGTCCTCTGAGCACATTAAACCTGTTCTTCTTGGAGAAGGTAATCGTTGTGTGAAGGACACAGGTGAGAAATAAAGTGCTGAGATTGAGGTACTGGCTGAGGTGATGGCTTCCAGAAATGCATGCTTAGACATCTTTGGTTTTGTGTTTTATTTTTTGCCAAAATAAACCAAAATTCAGTGCATTCAATCCAAATTTTTATTTTTTGCTTTTTGCTCTTTTACATGTTTCTTTATGTAAATGTAATGTAATGTACGTACTGTATGTAATGCAAATGTAAAAAGTGCAATGTACTAATGTTTGATATCAGTAAAAGGTACCAAATTGTGCATGTAGATAGATAGATAGATAGATAGATATTTTTGTTCTGGTTTTTTTACATGTTATTTTAGTTTTAATTCATTAAGTTGAACTAATTTATCTCTTTATTATTATTATTATTATTTAGCATTACATTAATAGCACAGTCTTGCATGATTTGAAATATTATGATTTGTAAAAATGGCCCAATGTGATTTAATTTGATGATGCTGCGAAAAAAAAAAAAAAAAAAAAAATCAATGCAAATATCAAAATAAAAATAAATACATTTATAAAAAGTGTGTGGCCAGTAGTGTGTGTGTGTGTGTGTGTGTGTGTGCACTCCAGACTTTGTCACGTCTGTCACATGTGCTCAGTGTGAACCTGCTTTCATCTGTGAAGAGCACAAGTCACCAGTGGCGAATTTGCCAATCTTGGTGTTCTCTGGCAAATGCCAGACATCCTGCGATGTTGGGCTGTAAGCACCACCCCCACCTGTGGACGTCGGGCCCTCATACCACCCTCATGAAGTCTGTTTCTGACCGTTTGAGCAGACACATGCTCATTTGTGGCCTGCTGGAGGTCATTTTGCAGGGCTCTGGCAGTGCTCCTCCTGTTCCTCCTTGCACAAAGGCGGAGG
>JAUMHE010000075.1:18257994-18269188 GCA_032359235.1 Enteromius mattozi
TATTTTCAATTGTTTTACTTCAATGATAGGTTAGAATTGTGTGAATTTTTTGAATGAAAGATCAAAAGGATAAACAAAGCAGATTTATTTTCACAGCCACCTTTGCTCAGATTTACCAAGGGTGCCAATATTAATGGAGGGCACTGTATGTAATCGGATTACTTTTTCAGGTAATATTACTTTTCAGGAAAATACCAGTTACTTTTTCAAATAAGATACGCCAGTTACAAGTGTTTTTTGTTTGTTTGTTTTTAACTCTACTGTTGAAGTTATCTGCTTTTGCTATATATGTAAAAAATGTAATATGTAAGAAATAATAAAATAAAATAAAAAACTTTCAATTAAATGTAATTTTGTTTTACTTATATAAGTTCTTATATATAACCAAAACTGCAGTTTGATTAATATTACTTTTAATCTGCAAAAAACAAAAAACAAGTTTTATTGGAGCTATTTATAAACGATAGCTAAAAAAAAACAAACAAAAAAAAAAAAACAATTGCACATTAAAAGTAATATATGGATATATTGATATTAATATAATTATATTAATATATAAGTATGCAAACAAGTCAGCCCAGGCCAAATGAGGAAAAAAGTAAGGCAAATGTAACACAATTAGTTGCATTACTTTTAAAAGTAACTTTCCCAAACACTTTTCTTTACAGAGCTACCATTAAACTTTCAACATTTAGATCTATTATATCTGGTTATAAAACAAATTATTATCATTTTTTTATTATTTTTTTCTCAATTGCTAATTTGACACAATTCTGACTTTTTTAATCAAAATTACTAGAGGAAAAAAAAGATCTGAATTTCAAGATATATAAGTTCACAATTCTAAAAAGCAAATATAGAATTTTGAGACATACACTTATAATTTTGAGAATAAAAGGATGGATTAAAGAGAAAAAAAGTCAGAATGTTGAGATGAAAACATTGCAGTTTATTAATTATGTGACACAAACAAGAATTAACAATTGCAAGATTGTAAACAACATTTTTAAACTCAGAAATCTGAGAAAAAAATTACAAAGTTGTGAGAAATAAACAAAAAATTCAGATAATAAAAGTCTTGCAAGATGAAAAGTTGCAATTTCCTTTTTTTTCTTCAGCAAAATTTAATAAAACAGAATTTTGAGAAAAAGGGCTGAATTGCAAGAATTAACCAAGTTTGCAATTACCATTTTGCCGTTTTTATTCTATAGCAAAAACAAGCTTCCATTGAGAAAAAACCTGTAAACATACAAATAAGATTCATTATGAAGGGTGAACTATATTCAGTCTTCTGAAGGCACATGATAGTTTTGTATGCAGCTCTATATACTGATAAAAAGCGTCACCAGCAGGTTAGATGTCAGAGATGTTTGGTGTAATTGAGATGCAACTTGACACAATTCATTAAAAAGTCTATTTCATTTGAAATGTTCAGCAGAGGGAAACTTTTGCGGTAACAACACAAAGCATAACATGACTTCAGTCTTGGATTATAGTGCAAGTCCACATTGTGTTAGTCTTTCCTTTCATATCACACAGTAAAAGATATCAGCACACACATCTGAAACGACACGAGGGTGAATAAAACATCATTTTTATTTGTGCAACTTCTGGCTTAAAGGTCTTATGATGCATCGGCTTGGAGTAATTTAATAGCTGTAAGAGTCAAGACACTTTTAGATGTTTAGTGTCTCTGTGGCATTCGCTGCTTGCTTAGTTTGATTTTCTACCGAGGCCAAATACAGCCAGAGACCATTCCCCAAAGACCAGGCCTATAACCTCCAGAAGCTCCTGTACTCTTACAGAGCAATTCATTTGATCTCCATCATACATCGCTGAGATCCGTCCCTTTTCTCTACCCTGTAAAGTCTTCCTGCTGGAATAGCAATGGCTGTCTGAAACATGTGCTTACTGTAGATAAACAATAAGAGCAGACCTTTGGCCTTCACGTACCATCTTAGTTTATCAGGTCTTCCTCTCTTTAAAGTGGCAGCGATTGCATCTCAGACGGTATTAGCACAGCCGCGGAGCGTCATTAATCTCATGCCGTAATGAGTTCCTGGACATGTTTACTGTCGGAGCTTATGAAATCAAAGAGGAGTTACCACATGAATGCTGACTCCACATCACAAACAAGAGTTTTATGATGCTTATAAGATTATGCTCACCTAGAAAAAGGTAGAAAGTTGCAGTGAAATGCTAATCAAGTTTTCTATATTGTTGCAGTTTAATATGGTAACTATATTTGCACACTTTTAGTAGTCCACTTTAGACATCCTACTAACAGTAAGTGTCAACTACATGTCAACTAGCAGTCATTAGAGTGTTAGTAGACTGTTTAATATCTTCTAACATTTTATTTGGTCCACAACATACAGGTATGCAACTGTAAGAAACTTTACAAGTATATGTCAGCTTATTCTGTTAACCCTAAACCTACCCTAACAGTCTACTCTGAGAGTTAGTAGACATGCAGTTGACATGTAGTTACAAAGTTACAGTAAAACTTGTGAAATATTATTATAGTTTAGTAAATGTCTTTACTATGTGAATTTAAGTTAAAATATAATTTATGAATTTTTAGCATGAATTTTTAGCATCATTACTCCAGTCTTCAGTGTCACATGATCCTTAAGAAATCATATGCTGCTCAAAAAACATTTCTAATTATTATCACTTATAACAGTTGTGCTGACCGGTATTTTTGTAGAAACCATGATGCACCATTCATAAAAAAAAAAAAAAAAAAAGAAAAGAAAACTTTTGTTCAGTATAAAGACATTTATATTTTTGAATCCTGAAAATAAAATTTATGACAGTTTCCAGAAATATTGGGTTAACATTTAACTATTTTTACTGTATTTTTGGTCACATAAATGCAGCCTTGATGAGCAGACGAGACTTATTTCTTTAAAACATAAAAAAATATATATATATATTTTGTGGAGCAGTTCAGCAACTGTTTTAAAGACAGCACGTGTTAAATATGTTCAAAGGGATGCATTGCATTGGTTATAAGCACTTGTGTGATATATCAGGCATTATAGTGTTCATGAAGACATGACATGGATAATCGCATGTTATACAGCAAAGCAAGCAACCAGTCTAATTGGCTTACTAATAAAGCACTAGCATGAAGTTTCTGTACACATATCATGGCTTTTCAAAGGTGCATCCAAGTGAGATTATTAACCACGATGCACGCGTGTCTTCCACGGCCCTGGAAGATCCGACATCAAATCGTGTTCCTGATGAGCTCGACTTTCAGGATGCATGATTAAAAAGAGAAATCAGGCTTGATGCATGATGTGTCGTGGATTTTCAGACTCGTGTCAAGGTTGTGAGGTTTCATATTACATTAACGCATACATATAAATGAAAACGCGATTCGAAAAAAAGAGTTTCCAAATGCATTTCACCAAACAACAAAGACAAATGAGGATCATGGGAAAAGGAATTTCAATGTCTCTCATTTGCATGAAATGATGGAAGTGCACTTCCAAGTGAAAGCTCTTAAGCGGAGGTAAAAAAAGGTTGGGTAAGACTTATTTCAACCTGATTCTGGGTCGTGCAAAACAGGAGGGCAATTTTCTAAGCTCTATTAACACGAGTAATAAACTGTTTCTTTTCACCAGAGCTTTTCAAGATGATTTAGACCTGGAGGAGAGTGTAAAAACACACAATCTCAGGGTAAAACGCTTCTCGCATTGTTGCAGCCATAAAAGATAAAACTCGGTCGGTTGGAAGTTTCATCCCAAACGTTTTTAACAGCAATGCGCTGAATGAGATGCAGCTGTCACTTCAAATAGCGTCTGAAGAAAAGGCTTCGGAGTGACTTTAGCTCTTGTAAATGTGTCTGAATATCTTTTCTTTTTTTTACTCATATGATGAAATGTCAGTCATATGTCAGAAAGACGTTACGCTCGTCCCGTTCCAGATGCCTTCATCACGCAGTGGCTAATGCGACGTGATGGAGGCCTTTCGTGTGGAAAAAAGAGAAGAGGGTAAATGCAATTTTGCAGTTTTTCAATTAGATGTTATCTAGAGACCAGCATGAGTGCAGAGAAACATGGAGAACGTTCAAGATGAAAAAAATACAAAAAGAAGAGGAAGTGATGAGGTAAGGTGCGTTTTTACTTTTGACTCTCCAAACAACCTGAGTATAGTAGAAGTGTGTTTTTAGAATGAGCGTGCAAAGAACTTTTAGAAAATTTAGAAAGTTTGAAATCATAACCGCAAACTTTGGACAAAAAATTTGCGCAAAAGTATGAATTTGTACGAATGACCTTCACCTAACCCCACCCCTATACCTACCCGTCACTGCGGTTTAGACAAATCGTACAATATCATATGAGTGAGGTTGTACGAATTTGTACGAATTAGCATGAATTTGCCACATCGTACGAATACGTACAATTTGTTCGTGAGACTGTGTTGGAGCTACCATATACTTAAAGGGATAGGCATTTACTCATCCTCAGTTCATCTGAGTTCAACTTATCAATTACTAGTTACTACTAATTACAACTTCAGCAGTGTAATTACTTTATAAATTACTCTCTCCAAAAAGTATTTAATTACTTATTACTAATTACATTCTAAATCATATATTACCCACATTTATCCCACATATATCACATTTCTGTCTTTTAATTTTTTTTTTAAGTAATAATAAACAGTCAGTATCCCTGTAATGTTAATGCCAACTAATGACCAACTACAGTTAATAGTGAGAATTATTTAAAGTGAGAAGGAAGGGTACATAAGTTACCCTTAGTTAATTAAAATTATGTTTCTACAGTCTATACACAGTACTGAGTTCAATTACATAAGTAATTAAATTACAGGAAAAATAAGTGCAATCCCTTACTTTTTCAGGGGACAACATCTCTCTCAACAACTCTCTCAACATCTGGAGAGAACAAGAGATGTTTTTTTACTGGACGAAGTGTTTCATCCTTTGTTTTCTCCAGATGTTAACTGATGGACTGGAGTGCTGTGGATTATTGTGATGTTTTATCAGCTGTTTGGACTCTCGTTCTGAAAGCACCCATTCACATCCATTACTGAGACACTGATGCAAAGACACATTTCTACAGATCTGATGAAGAAACACACTCATTCTAATCTCAGATGGCCTGAATCCAGTTAATCACTAATGTGGTTCATTTTAAAAAAAACATTGATGCTTTGTTTGTTTTTGTTTAAATGCGGTAATGAAATTCGTCTCAAAGGATTTGAGTGCCTGAGTGAAAGTATGTAAAATATGACCTTATGTAAATCTAATCTCAGAAAGCGCTGCAGACAAAAACAATCACTTACCACTCAATCCACAATACTTACTATTCATGAAAAATAAATATGTTTATACAAAGTGTGGAAAAACTAAGAGCATTTCTGCATGCTTGTGTGAACATATTTAACAAACGCAAGTGGCAACTTTGATTTGATTCATATTTCAATTGTTTAAATATACTTCATTGCGTGGTTTTAGTGCTCACAGACTCCTGCGTCATTCAGAAGATCTTATTTTCTCTATCGTTTATTCGTGCGTAATCACACACACCGTCTGTGGCAGGAGGAAAAAATGATTACAATGCAAATGAATTTGGATGGTTTAAACATTTTTCTGAAAAAGAAGCTGATTAACTGTGTCAAATCACATATTCATATGGTTATGAGTTTGACTGGGCCAGAGCTGAACAAACACTAGGAAGCTGCTGCGTTATTGGTTATTATATCCTATACAATACAATTTAGATTACAACGAGAATATTTAAATACAAATAAATTAAAATACAATATAAGATATTTCTCCTCCAAGGTGCTACAATTTAAGAACACAATTTTTGTTTGATGAGGAGCACAGTACAGTAGTCCAGTCTTGAGGAGACAAAAACGGCATGTACAAGCTTTTCTAAATCTGCAAAAGTGAGCATTGGGTGAAGTTTGGTTATGTTCTTCAGGTGGAAGAAAAGGTCTTTTACAGATGTTTGATGTGATCCTCAAAGGTCAGATGAGAGTCTATCTTAACACCCAGGTTGGTAATTGAAGTTGAAAGTGAAGTGAAGTGCCGATTAAGATGGCTTCGTTCTTTGAGCTGTTTAGCTGCAAGAAATTTTTGCTTCATCCACGCCTTTATCTCCTCCAGGCAGGTGGTCAAAATGGAAGATGACAGGACAGCAGACGGTGTTGAGTTGGTGCTGACTTAGACTTTCACGAGTTCACGTTTCCTCATAATATGAAGAAATAGTAAAAAGCAAATTTGGCGTGCTGTCCAGAGAGCGAGCCGGGAGAAACGGCAGGCTCCGAACCCTAGCGATTTGAACCCTAGCTTAGGGTGAGGGTTCGGAGCGCGGCTCGATCTCCGACTGCCCCCCGGGAGGAAGACGTGAAAAGAGGAGGAAGATGGGGAAGGGGGAGGGATTTGCAAAAGCGAGATGAGAAGGAAGGAAAACGGCGGGTATTTATAGTGCTGGAGGAGCGATATGATTGGGCGATCGTAACGAGCTGGTTGATTGTTAAACGGGGCCAGCTGTGGCTAATTCGTCCAACGATCCTCCCGAAACTTGTTATTGTCAAAACAATCATTAAGTGTCATAAGTGTAGCAATGAAAAGAAATTTCCGGCTGATGATATGACTGAGGGGGAGCATGTAAAGGATAAACAGAATGGGGCCAAGCACTGAGCCTTGAGGGACACCGCAGGTGACATTGTATGTCAAGGATTTAACCTCTCCCAATGCGACATGCTCAATTCTCCCAGCAAGGTAAAATGAGAACCTGTTATACACAGAATCAGAGAGAGAAATAGTGGAGTGCAAACAATGCTGGAGAATGTTGTGGTCCACAGAGTCAAAGGGCTATTGTTATTGTATTATTTTGGAGTAGACCTCACATAGGCCTTCTGATGCTCTCTGCTCTCTGTATTGCAATAATAATAATAATACATAAAATAATAATAATATTATTACTATTAGTGTTATTATTGACTCATTTATGTGTACATTTCTTTTAGGAGAAACATCTGAGATGAAGCAGATAGTGCAGCAGAACTCCTGAGCATGATCTGAGTGGTGAGTATTATTTCTGCAGGATTCTCGGGTCGTGATGTGGCCTAAAAAGCCAGAGGCTCGTGGGGGCTGATGTTGACGGCTGATGCTGCTTCATAAGGATGGAGCCCACGGCCACTGTAGATGTGCAGTGGAGTGTGTCAGACGCCGGATGAGATGAAGCCTCTGAATATATCACTGCATCATGACACACTCATTCTGCTGGTTGCCAGGGCGTCGCTGTGTGGTTGCTAGGCTGATCTGTGTGGTTGGTTAGTTTTTTTTTCCTGTCTACCATATAGCTCAGGCCCCTTCTTTATTTATTACTATTATTATTTAATTCTTTTTTATTTTTATAATTAAAGTAAAATGAGTACATTTTACAAGAAATACTATTTCAGCTTTTCTGCATTAAAATTTCATATTTAATTCAGTGTTTCTTTGATATTGTGAAATTTACTAGCAGTTTTTGATTGAAAATGTCATTTAACTAATAAAGCGTACACAGTAAAAAGATTTGTTGAAGTTATAATTTTACAAGAACACTTTCAGAGTACATTTTACAAGAAAACACTATTTTTTTTACATCGTTTTATTCAGTTCTGTGTTTCTTGCAGTGTCATTGTAATTATTTGTGAACCCAATTTCAAAATTAAAATTGGCATAAAGTTATTTTTTGCGTAAAGTAAATCTTTTAAACATAAAAATGTATGCTGTATTTTTGAAATTTTAAATAAAACCATTTATTCTTTGAGTGCATTTTATGCGAAAATGCTATTTAAGTTTTTCTACAGTAAAGCTTCACATTTAATTTCATGAGTTTCTTACTGTTTGTAATAGTTTATGAAATTATTAGCAATTTCTTAGAGAAAAGTTTGCATTTAACTGGTAAAACAATTTTTTAAAGATATGTGAAGCTTTCATGTTTGAATTTTGAAGTTATAATTACAGTAATGTAATAATTGTAATAATAAAGCAATAGTAGTAGTATTTACAATTATGATAAATATTTGCATTTAATATTACTATTAATAATAAATCATCACATTGTAAAATGCATATTAATACATTATTAGTAATGTATGATGAAGTAAAAAGCATGTTTATAATGTTGCATTTGCAGTAATGGAATAATGAGCGTTTTCTCAGTTTTTTCTTTGGTTCTGGTGTCTGTAAATGAGTATAGGTCTCGGCGGCTGGGCTCTGTTTTTCAGCTTTACTGCAGGTCTCTTGGGCACCTTTAGCTTGATTAAAATCTATCACCTCATTCCCTGGTTCAGCGAGCTCATTTACGCTTTCTTCATGGAAGTTTGGCGGGACATCGCTCCCTAACCGCTCACTTTTCTCTGGCTGTCAAATTATCAGCCAAAAGCCATATCCCTTCACCATGATATAGTGTCGTACCTATTTTCACCTGCGTAACATTAGAATATTCCTCGTGAAGCCTGAGGCGTGAATTTCTAATGGGTTAAAGCAGCCTGGCCACTTTGAGAAGAGAAAATGAGTATAAACACACACACTTTGGCTTTAAATGCTCCGTCTCTAACCTTCTTGCTCTTATTTCGGTCACCAAGGTGAACCGTTTTGTAGCTTTCAAGGAAAAGTTCAACCAAAAAGTGAAATTGAATGGGACATATTGAGTATGTTATTTTTGGGGGGTGACAGATACTGACAGGTTTCATTGCAAATGGTTTGTACTGTAATTGTAAATGTAAAAGAGTTATGCTGCTGAAGCCTCTCATGTTCATCCCTGAGCATTAGATATTCTTTCTTGCCCTTTAACTGTTTAACTCGAACAGTTTCTGAGTTTAAAAGCAGAATTTTGTAAGAGCCTGACCTTTAGTTAAACAGGCCGACTTTTGTTCATTTCTTTTGGTCTACATTTCTTAAGACTACATGAATTGATGTTCAGACTAAAAGAATGAGACTTTATTTTATTTAATTATAAGGAATTCATCGGATGATGAAAAGTGTGTCTATTAGAGCTGGAGGAAAACTAAGAACGATTTCTGAAAGAGTACAAAGATAAACTTTGTATTTTATTAGAACGAATGAAGTAATCATGTGCAAGCTGAAACTTGATGTTGACTAAAGCTCAAATAACTATAAAAATTCCCACTCAGATTCAATGGTTTGAATGATATCTGTTTCTCTCAATAAAATTCTTGAGACATACAGAATAAAAAAACAAAAGAAAAAAAACACAGAAATTGATAGGAAAATTCACAAAAATGACACAGAAACAACAAGAAAGTCATGGAGTTAAATCTCGAAAGCTGAAATAGTTTATTTTGTAAAATGTATTTAAATAATTGTTGGTTTTATTTAAAACTTCAAAATTTTACAGTTTTATAATATTAATATAATAATAATAATATAATATAATATTTTTATAATATTTGAAAATTAGCTTTACTGTTTTCACTTAGAAATTTCTAGTAAATTTGAATATTACAAAGAAAAAGCAAGAAACGCTGAATAAAATGTAGAAAAACGTCTCGGTTACGTATGTAATCCTCATTCCCTGAAGAAGGGAACGGAGACGTCACGTCGGATATGACTGACGAATTGGGATCTCGCATCGAGGGACCAATCTACTTCGCGTGTATGAAAACACGCCAATGAAAATTGGCATGCGCTGATTGCATCCAGCTGCAGCTGATCATAGCGTGAGTATAAAACGGCAGCGGTTGTAGCGCACTTTAAGTTTTCGCTGAGGAGCCGAGCCGCGACCCGGCCGCTCAGCGGCGGTACAGCACCATTGGCGACGGGACGTGATGTCTCTGTTCCCTTCTTCAGGGAACGAGGGTTACATACGTAACCGAGACGTTCCCTTTCAGTTGGTCACTCCGAGTCACGTCGGATATGACCGACGAATTGGGATCCCTACCAAAACGCCATGGACGCTGACCCTTCCAGTGTCCTGCGGGAGTCTCCCTGGCCCCCACTGTTACTGTTTCCAAAGCACTACCCATTCAGTAACCCTGAGCACTGGGAACGTCCCCGTTCATTTGAACAGAGATGTACGGAAGTCCAGCCTTCCCGTAGGAGGTCTCAGGATAAATACACATATGAACAGTATTTCAATTTGCATATGGAATATAGGAGGTGATGAACCCTCTTAGATGGCAGGAGTCTGCCGGGGAAACACGGGCTCTAAGGTCTTAACCATGGAGTACACACATGGGGTCCTCAAGGGGTACCCCACATGGACCCCAGCCCTCTAGCGGCTCTCACAGGATTCATCGCATCGAGGGCCTGGCGCCAGATGCTCCGCCGCAGCTGAAGGGGATGGAGGAGCTCAACAGGGTCTACTACATGGACACTCTGGAGAAGTTAACAAGCTAACCCGAAACCGGGCCTCTCAGTGCTTCTACCCATTTGAGGTGAGGAGGATACCGGTTCCACACGAAGACTATAGAATCTAGTAGAATCTGTTAGGGGTCGCCCAGCCCGCAGCTCTACAAATATCTGTCAGCGAGGCACCACGTGCCAATGCCCAGGACGATGCCACACTTCTTGTTGAGTGGGCCCGTACACTGAGGGGGAAGGGCACACCCTGTGCTTGATAGGCCAGGGTGATGGCATCCACTCTCCAGTGGGCCATCCTCTTCTTGGAGACGGCATTCCCCTTCTGCCGGCCTCCGTGACAGACAAAGAGCTGGTCTGAGGTTCTGAAGCTTCGTGTCCGGTCAACGTAGCAACGTTGCACGGACGGGACATAGCAAAGCTAGGGCTGGGTCTGCCTCCTCCGAGGGCAGCGCTTGAAGGCTCACCACCTGATCTCTAAATGGAGTATTGGGAACCTTGGGCACGTAGCCGGGCCGTGGCCTCAGTGTTACCTGGGAATCCGCGGGCCCAAACTCATGGCACGATTCGTCGAGCGAAAATGCTTTCAGGTCCCCTACCCTCTTGATGGAGGAAAGTGCGAGCAGGAGCAAAGACTTCATTGATAGAAACTTTAGCTCGACTGCTGGTAAAGGCTCAAAGGGGACCCACTGCAGTGCTCTGAGCACTAGAGACAGGTCCCAAGAGGGTACAGTGGGGGGCCGTGGAGGATTTAACCTTCTGGCCCCCCTAAGGAACCTGATGACCAGGTCATGCTTACCAATGGACCTGCCATCTATGGGGTCATGGTTTGCA
>JAUMHE010000075.1:18338732-18360647 GCA_032359235.1 Enteromius mattozi
ATGCTATGACAACTAACCAGCGGGGCGGAGACAAGAGATAACACAGATGAGGAGCACGAGGGAACTGACAGGTAAATGAACAAACATTCAGAGAACGCTGGCACAGCCAGCTGATCGTGACAGCATGCTTTTAACTCAAGAAGTGCTGCAGTTAACTCAATAACTGTTTAGATTTTGGTTCTTAACAAACTTTTCTTTTGTTATAATTTTCAAAGCCCAGTATAATTAATTTCCAGAGATTTGAGGATCTCCATGCAGCTAAAATTGCACAAATTTCAGTCTAAAACCAAACATGGTTAACTTTGCATACTTTTTATGTTGAAGATATACCTTTCTGAGCACCAAAAGTATTATTTATTCAAAGTTTGCATGCTTGTAACTCAAGAAGTCCTGCAGTTATCTTAATATCTGTTTAGATTTTAGCTCTTAGCAAATGTTTATTTTGTTATCATCAAGGCCCAGTATGATTCATTTCCAGAGATACAATGATCTCAATGTGTCTTAAATTTCACAAATTGGTCAAAAACCAAAGTGATTCACTTTGCATGATATTTGTTCTATTAAAGAT
The DNA here is from genome assembly GCA_032359235.1 of Enteromius mattozi. Lineage (NCBI taxonomy): Eukaryota > Metazoa > Chordata > Actinopteri > Cypriniformes > Cyprinidae > Enteromius > Enteromius mattozi. The sequence goes on from JAUMHE010000075.1 coordinate 18,339,301, forward strand.
CATACCTTTCTACACATCAAACTTATTATTTATCCCAAGTTTACATGCTCATAACTCAAGAGGTACTGCAGATATCTCTATATTCAGTTGTATGATCACTCAGGCCAGTCCCAAATGAAGCATCGATGGTAGATGAGCTCTGAATTGGTGCCGCAGCGGCGTAATGAATCAGTGTATTTATTTAGAGCAATCTTCTCTGCCAGAATGGCCCGACTCAGTCGCTTCGACGTGAGCGCGTAGCCGTCTTCGTAAAGGTAATTGCTCCAACCCGTGGCATGATAAAGGATCCTGGATGAGGTATTGACCGCCTCTGGATTTTGATTAAAGGCCTGTGGGGTAGAACATGTCTTAATGAAAGTGAGGAATCAGCATTCAAGGTGGCAGCATCCACTCGCTGATTACGTTTGGATCTGGAGCGAGAGGAGACACTAAATTAAAGTGTCTTCGCCGATAAACGTGCTGTATTTCTTAACGTGTAAGCAGGGGGTGTTATTAGCATCGTTATGGCCTGGAGAAGGTCAGTGCTAATCAGTTTTGATTCGGATCCAGAATCCCTCGCAAACATTAGAGTTCATGATGAATTTATCGCATTTCACAGCGCCGGTCTCGCCCGGTTATGCAAATGCATCTGTCTTTAAAGTATTATTAGCAGGATGTGAGAATTAGCAAGTGAAATGACATCAGATTTACAATAAAGTGCCATTTGGAAGAGCTTAAGGCACCACGCTTGAGAAAGCGGTAAATCTGTTCAATTCATCGCTTCGTCGAACGTAGGTTAATCGCCCGTCAGATGTGAAGAATCATCTCTATAGTTTTTCTCAGATGGATATGCAGTAACTGGAGAGCAAACCTCTGAGAAGATGCATTGTAAAAAAGTATTTTGTTATGTAAATAATAATGTTTGAAGTATGTTTTACAATAAAAATGTATATATAAGTTTTTTATTTACATTACATTAATTCTTATTAAGTAGTAATTGTTTTACTGTAACTCCTGATAAAAATCTCCTTGAGGTCTCATGAACCATGAAACCTCGGAGCAACATCTGTGCCCGGTGGGAAAAACTGTGGGCTCAAATGATGTCAGGCTGATGCTGTAATAAGCGTGGTCCTCTGAAGGCCAGCAGGTGTGGGTCTGTGTCCCTCGCGTGAGGTCATTGATCAGGAATGTCAATCCATCCTCCAGAGGAGAGTATAAATAGAATGAAACTGGCAGCACCTGAAATGATGTTGGTTGTCCTCAGGGAAAAATCGGAGGAGGCATTGAGTGATTTAGTCCTTGCAGTATTTCACTCTCTCTGTTTCTGTCACTGTGACAAGAAGGAAATCTCTATCTTTTGTTGCTACTCAAGTAGATTCACAGAAAAAAATAAGTTTACAAGCGTTTTAATGGCAAAAAGGTTAATTGAAATTCAGACAATGTGTATAAGAAAAGAATTACATGGCAATATATTAGCAATCGTATAAAGTGCTCAGTGCATTTAAAGCATTTCAGTCATTCAGCAAATTTTATGTATTTACTTTCTTGCCCCTGTGATCTTCAATATATGAGTAAGATCAGTCTACAACTGGGATTTCATATTAATAAACACAAAACTGTGACAAATAGAGTTGTCATTTAGTTAATAAATAGTTCTCTTGTGAAAAAGTGTTTTAAGGTAGGCTACTTTCAACTTGTCGATAGTTTAATATGGAACAGAAATTATTTCAAAACTGAAGTTGATTAACTTAATACTAAGGTATTTCATTTTGTTTAATTATATATTCTTTGCATATATCTCGCAATTCTGACTTTTTTCATAAAATTCCAAGTTAAAATTTCTTAATTCTGAGTTTAAATCTTGCCATTCTGATTATTTTTGCAGAATTACATTTTTAAAATCTCCTTATTCTGAGTTTGTCTCATAATTGTCACGGTGCATGTTGATAGAAGCGCAGACAACGAGACTAATTCCAACATTAACTTTTACTTGAACGAGATAGACATAAAGAAACCATTTACATACACAAAAAGTAACCTTGACGAACCACAAACAGGACAGAATACAATGGGCTTTTAAACACTGGGGAAGATGCAGGGCAGATGAGGAACACAGGTGGCAAGGGTTAACTAATCAACTAAACAAGAACAGGAACATGACCAAATAAGGAAACACAGGAAATACTAAAACAAAACCAAAACTGTGACATAGAACGAAGAGAAGGGCGTGACAATAATTCTCATTTTCATAGAATTAAGCTGAAATCTTGCTATCCTGAGTTGCCTCCAATTCTGACTTTTCATAAAATTGCACATTTAAATATTGCAATTTTGTATTTAAATTTTACAATTCTGACTTATTTTTAATAGAATTCAACATTTTAATTTCATAATTCTTTGTTTAGATCTTGCCAATTTTGCAGAATTACAAGTTGAATTCTCACTATTTTGAGTTTGTGTTTTTTCGAATTTAGCTGAAATCTTGCTATTCTGAGTTTAAATTTCGCAATTCTAAATTTTTGTAGCAATTCTGAGTTCATATGTAAATCTTGCAATTCTGAGTTTGTCTCACAATTTAGACTAGTTTTATAGAATTAAGCTGAAATCTTGCTATCCTGAGTTTATATCTCAATTCTGAGATTTAAACATAACATTTAAATGTCACAATTCTGACTTTTTTCATAGTATTAAGTTGAAATCTTGCTATTATAAATTTTAATTTCACAATTTGCAATTCTGAGTTCACATATAAATCTTGCAATTCTGAGTTTATATCGCAATTCCAATGTTTTCTGCGTTTTGTTTTTTATCTAATAAACTTGAGTGAACTTTAGTTGTTGTTTTTTGTCTGGTCAGATCTGGACGAGCCTGTGGTGACGGTTCATCAGAGCATTGGTGAAGCTAAAGAGCAGTTCTACTACGAGCGGACGGTGTTTCTGCGCTGTGTGGCCAATTCTAACCCTCCCATCCGCTACAGCTGGTACCGCGGAAGAGACGTGCTCTCGCAAGGCTCCGATAAAGGGGTGGAGATCTACGAGCCCTTCTTTACCCAGGTAAGAATGTAACACTTGCTCTAAATACTGCATTAATACTGTGTTTTTCCAACACAGTCTCACTGCAACTCGTCACATTTTGACACTTGGTCAAAACACTTTTGCGTCGCTTTTTGGGGCTCAAGGTACCCCTTTTCAGTCTCTTCTCAACGTGAGGGGTCCTCCGTTGTTTTCAGGTGTTTGGCTTAATGTAATGGTTTGCATGCATGTTTAAATTTATTATAGAACTTTTTACTTTTATTGGAGCACCAAACACCACCCCTAGCCTAAACCTACCCACCTCTGAACAATATAAACACACACACAGAGAAATGCAGTTACTGTACAGGTATTTATTGCACAAACAAATCATAAACAAGCAGTATAAATACATTACAAACAAATCGTGTCACATTCCAAGTCTTCTGAAGCCATACAAAATCTTTATGCAAAGAAGAGAGTAAAACACAAGGTTTTAATCACTAAAAATGATCCCGCTCCGTTAACGCGCTGTCATCTCATTAAGAAAACATACTCCGGTCCCGTAGCATGACGCAATCGGTCACATGATACACAAGAATTTATAGTATTTCACAACAGCATGACACAATGGACCACGAGACATACAAGGGCCAATGGCATTTCACAGCCTATGTTGACGTAATGATTTTTGTAGCGGCATTTTTTGAAATCGCGCACAGACTGCAGTGGCACGCAGGAAGTACACGGAAGACAGCGACCGCGTCTATTCCTTTCACAAATCAATCGTTTTGCCTCAAAAGACTTGGAATATTAATATCTTTCAAATAAATGATGACGGTGATTGTATCTGCCTCCTATATCTTGTGTTTTATTGACAGATGGTAGGTTTAGCTGCAGGGGTTGGGTTACGTGCTCATAAATGTGTAAATAATATCATTTAAATAAAACTGTTTTCACGGTTTACATTGAAAAATCATATCCCTACATATATGCAATAATGCCATTGTTTTTACCCAATATATCTTTTAATTATGACGATAAAATAAAAATAAAAAATATCGCGCCAGCATATTGACGCTAAGGACTTCCTATTTAAAACAATGAAGGACCCATCATGTCGAAAAGTGACTGAAAATGGGTACCTTTAGCCTCAAAAGGCGACGCAAAAGTGTTGGAGTGAGACTGTGTTGGTTTTTCAGACACTAGCATGTTGGGAATATATCTGCTAAATTTGTGTAAGTAATATATGCAAATCACAATACACTTCAATACAAACAAATATTCTTATTTTAGCAAGGATGCCTTGAAAAAGTCAAAGTTGTGATTTAATTTTATAAGTTTAATAAGTTAATTTCTCATAATTCTAACAATTTTTCTTAGAATTGCATGTTTATTTCTTGCAATTTTGACTTACAATCTCATAATTATGACTGTCTTAGAAGTACAATTATAGTTCTTGCCATTCTGACATTTTTCTTAGGATTAAAATTTTATTTATCACAATTTTGACATTTCTTAGCATTGCAAGTTTATTTTTTCCCAATTTTGAGTTAAAATCTCGCAATTCTTACTTTTTTCTTAGAATTGCAGTTTTTCACAATTCTGACTTTTTTTTAGAATTACAAGGGGTTTTTTTTATTTTGAGTAAAGATCTTGTAGTTCTTTGTTTGTTTTTCCCTTAAAAATGCTATTTTATTTCTCACAATTCTGAAATTGTTCTAAGAATTGCAAGTCTGTTTTTTCTAATCTAACTTTAAATATCACAATTTTTTCCTTAAGAATTGTGTGTTTTTCTCGCAATTCTAACTTTTGTCTTGAAATTGCATTTGTATTTCTCGCAAATCTGACAATTTTATTAGAATTGCAAGTTATTCTCACAATTCTCGTCAAGTCTATCAAGTCCAATCTAGCAATTCTAATGATTTTCTGAATATAAATCTTTAAGTTAGTTTGAATTGAAACTCACATTTACTTTTGTAATTATTCTTTTGTGTGATGGAAAAAGGATTCCATAGAAACAGCTGTTTTACACTACAATAATATTTCACAGGTTTTACTGTATTTTTATTTAAATACATGCAGCCTCAGTGAGCAGAAAAGACTAAAAAAATACTATCTATAAAAGTCTATAAAGCAGGGTAATACTCTAGTACTTTCTGGTACTTTTTTCTTCAGCTAAAGTGAAAAGTAAACTGTTGGTAATGTTTCCATCTGGCTGGACTAGAATGAGTTTAATTAGCTTCATCAGCGTGAAGCACTCGTTCTCCGTGGTAGTTTAGTAGCAGGCCAGCTTTACTGTCTTTGCCATCATTTTAAACTCAGCACGAGGTGATGCTAGTAATTAGCACATCGTAGCATGTAGCTGTCTGCTCTCTTCTCTCAGCTCTTCCCTGCCGAGGGGCTCAGATCACATTTGTTTTGTGGCTAAACGTCAGCTGCAGTTTCACATAAGTGCGGCGCTAGCATGTGTCGCTGGAAGCCGTCAGCAGCGTGTGTTATTTTGGCTGTAGTTGTCAGGAGAACAGCTATAGCTGCTCTTTATCGTGTGTTTGTCACTGAAAAGCCAGTCCCGTCTCACAGCACTTACTGAGATATCATGCTATGAGCAGAAACCAGGAGTTTCTGAGATGTTTGTCTGTGCAAATGACACCGGGGCATCGTAAACTAACCGCTAAGACGTTCTGCTGCTAAGAGTGCATTTTAGATAGTTGTGACCCTGGAGCACAAAACCAGTCATAAGGGTACATTTTTTTAAATTGAGATTTACACATCATCTGAAAGCTGAATAAATAAACTTTCCATTGATATATGGTTTTTGACAGCATTTGACAAAATATATTTTAAAGTTTAAATGAAGTTCTTAGCAATGCATATTACTAATGAAAAAAGTTTTGATATATGTACGATTGGACATTTACAAAATATCTTCATGGAACCTAATGATTTTTGGTATAAAAGAAAAATGTATAATTTTTACCCATACAATGTATTGTTGTCTATTGCTACAAATATACCTGTGCTGCTTATGACTGCTTTTGTGCTTTGTACTAATATTTTGTATCAGATTACTTTTTTTAATTCTTGTTATAGATTTATATATATTTTATATATAGTTTGTTTCATTTTAGTTTAGTTTTACAATTTAAACAAATGAAAAACTAAATAAAAAAAATATAAAAATACACACAATATAACCGTGAAGTAATTAAAATAATAATAATTAGTAGCAGTAGTGGTAAAAGTACTATAAATTAAAATTATTATTATAAAACATGTTAATAAAAATGTATTATTATTAGCAATTGAAAAGATTACTATTGTGAAATAATAATTTTAATAACATTATTATTATTATTATTATTATTATTAAATAAATAAATGCATTCTGAAATATGTAACACACTCACACACACTCTCTCTTCTCACTGATCTGGTGTGTGTGTGTGTTTGTTCTGTGGACTGACGTCAGACGCAGACAAGAAGGTTGAGTATGAATATGTCAGTGGAATATGAAAGTGTGTGATATTGTAATGGCTCTGACCATCTGAAGACCCCTGCATCTGCGATCAGCCGCTATCGCTTCTGCAAATTAAAACTCCAAAGGCTTTGAAACGAGGAGAGGCTGAATGAAAACGTAATGAGATCCAGATTAATGATGATCAGCATTGGCGGCAACGCCTTATTAAACGCTCATCATATCATGTGACTGCTGTTCATACAGTTTGAGGATTCAGCACCTGTTGATCTGTCAGATGCAGGGTTAATATAGTTAACTAAAATACAGCCTTCAAAACATTTTCTTACCTGAAATTAAATTCAATAAACTCTAAAACCAAATAAAGCTTGTCTAGCTCTCACAGGTGTGTTGTGGAGCACACATTTGCACACGTCTTTGTGTCTGTCGCTCTGAGCTCCAGGGGGAAACCAAGATCTTGAAGCTAAAGAACCTGAGACCCAAGGACTACGCCAACTACAGCTGCATCGCCTCCGTCAGGAACGTCTGCGGCATCGCCGACCGCAAAGTCGTCTTCAGACTCACCAACAAAACCGGTCTGTGTTCTCATGCTCGCTTACTTTCAGCTCTTCATTCACTTCTCAATTATTGATTTATTTATTTCAGTTTTAGTTTTAGTAATTTTAGTAACTTTTTTCATTTCCATTTTTTTGTTCAGTTTACTCAACTCAACCCAACTCTGCTCTACCTTACCCTACTCTACTCTACTCTACTCTACTCTACCCTACTCTGCTTTACTTTCTGCTCTACTCTACCCTGCTCTACTCTACCTTATTCTGCTCTATTCTGCTCTACTCTGCTTTACTTTACCTTACTTATTATTTGATAAAAAGGTTTAACATTTATAAATATAAATACAAATTTTAAAAAAGTATAAGTTTAGTTTAGTTGTTTAGTTAGTTGTTGTATGTTTTGCCATTTTTATTGTCTGAGTTTATTCTCAACATTTTATTTCACATTATTCTTTTTTTCTCAAAATTCTTATCTCGTAATCTTGTCTTCTTTTTTTTTTTTAATTTTACTTGAAATGTTTTCTTTCGAGTTTTATCTGACTTTATTCTCAAAATTTCATGAGTTTAGTCTCAACATTTTATTTAGACATTTTTTCTTAAAATTGTATTATTTTAATCTTGTATTATAATGTCTTTAATCTTGAGATGGTTTTATTTTTAAGATTGCTTTGCCCTAATCCTCTTTCATAAAAATTAGTGACTAATGATATACTATTAGAATTTCTCCTACTGTTTTAATGTTTTCTCCTAATGTGTTCTCTTGTTAGTACATTTTATATTTTTTTATTATTTTAAATTGTATTAGTTTGTATTTATATCTATTTAATTTAGTTTATTTAGATTCATTTTAGTACTTCATTCAATATCATTATATCTTTTTTAATTCTAGTTTTATTCTAGCAATGATTACGGTCTTTGTTCCTCAGCTCCAGCCTCCATCAAGCTGCTGGTGGAGGATCCGATCGTGGTGAACCCTGGTCAGACAGTGTCTCTGGTCTGCATCACGACCGGAGGAGAGCCGGCTCCTAGCCTGGCCTGGACCAGTAGCTCTGGATCTCTGCCGGAGAAGAGCCTGATGAAGGAAGGGGTTCTGACCATCCCCGCCATCGCCTCCGAGGATGCTGGCGTCTACAGCTGCATCGCTAGCAACAACGTGGGAAACCCGGCCAAGAAGTCCACCACCATCATTGTACGAGGTCAGCTCCCCTTTACTCTTCTGCTCACCATCAGGGAGTCAGGGAACCACGTATGATTCAATTGAGAATCTTTCTTTAGCCAGTCAGTGAATCACACACAGCACTAAAAATGTATTTGAGAATCGTTCTGTTTGTTCTGCTTGTGTCAGTCAATCATGCACATCACTTATGAATCATTTGAGAATCATTCTTTCACCAGTCTGTGTCAGGGAATCACACAAATCACTAATGATTTATTTGGGAATCATTCTTTAGTCAATTTGTGTCAGTGAATCATACACATCACTAATAATTAATTTGTTAATTGTTCTGTTTGTGTTATTGAATCACACACATCACTTACGATTTATTTAGGAATCATTTTTTAGCTAGTTTGTTTTAATGAATCAAACAAACCACTTATTATTTATTTATGAGTCATTTTTAGTCAGTTTACATTGATGAATCATTGGAACCACTTGTCAAATCATTATGTGTTATTAATCTGTAAATCATTTTTTTTTTTTGTCAGCTTCAATTAATTAATTGTTAATTAAATGATCGATCTACTTATATGATTCACTTGTAGTGAGTTTGTACTAATGAATCAATGAATTGCTTCACACATCGTTCTGAATGATTCATTTGCAAATCATTCGTCTTCAAGCAAACAAAGAAAAACTCCACTGATTAGCTTGATTTCTGAGCTCTCTGTTTTTTTGCGTGGTTCAGTTGTTCAGTGGTCTGATGCTCAGGAGTGATGTTAAGTGACTCTTTTGGTCTGAATCATGAACCTGATGCTGTTCCTGGAGACTCTTTTGATCTGTTAGCGTGTGAATGTTGGTCAGATTCATCTCCATTACAGCGAATCATTATTACAGGGGCATTACAGTCAGGTCAGGACACTTACAGCCCTTATTTCACCCCAAAATATGTTTTGGGGGGAAAAAATCCATAAATAAAATAAATTATTTAAATAAATTAAATTGCATAAATCTCATACCTTTGCCTTTGGCTTTTGGCACATTACAGTTGAAATGATTATTAGACACCATTATAATGAAGTCATTTGGGTGAATCTCATGAAACGTGGCCTGAAGAAATTCTCACTCCATATTTTACCCAGAATTGATAAGAAGACAGCAATCATATTTTGTGCAAAGAAAATGATGTCTATTTTTAGGACCACATTTTTCATAGTGACATTTATTAGCATTATTTTAAATGTTTTCTGTCCAGATTCTTATGTTCTTGTTACTTTAATGCATAAATAAATATAAATACATGAAATAAAATGAATGCGTGAATGGACATGTTGAATAAAAATACAGTAGAATTTATAGTAGAATTGGTTGTACTGGCCAAAATGTCATTCTGAAATTTTCAGGTCATAATTTACTGCATTCAGACGAAAAAAAAACATAGTTTGTGCAAATTAAAATGAAGCATGTTTTTATGACCTTTAATGATTAGGATGAGGATCATTAGAATTATTGAATTAATAAATAATAGTAATTATTTATAAATAATATTGTTGTGTTGAAATACATTAGTTACAAATTAAGTTTTAATAGAATTTGTTTAAATAAATAATAAATAAAGAATATTATGTTATATGTGAATAAATTTATATATAATTATAAATTAAATTTTTAGCAGAAATTAACAAAAATATAACTAAAATATGACAAAAACACTTTAAAGACATATTTCACTGCAAAATCAGTAAAAAACAAACAAAACAAAAAATAAATAATATTTTATGCGAAGGAAATTAAAGCCATTATTTTATCATAAGAATTATGTTTATCAAATTAATTAAAAGATTATTGAATTAATTAATAAGATAAAATGCATAAATAAATGTGTTTTGTGATTTTAACCTATTTCTATGTTATTACAAATGGTATTTTGTTGTAGTTGTTGTTTGTTCTAGCATAGTGACATTTATCTTCATTCATTTTTATGAATTTTCATTTAAATAAATGCATAAATACATACATACATGCATACATAAAATAAATGTTTTTTAGTACACTTTCCTGTTCTGTAAAACAAAGAAAGAGAGAAAGAAATAAAGGTCACAGTGTCAGACTGTAGTGTGTACTCGCAGTAGCTGAGAGCAGAGGCTGTGAACACTCATCAGTCAGCAGCATCGCTCCCTAACTAGTGGACACACAGACACGCGTGTGTTAGTCCTTGAAAAGCCCTCATCTGTGTTCAGCAGATGGAGGCTTTACTCCACAGACTGCCATGGCTTACGCTTCGGCCTGTTCCTCCAGTATCCCAGCATGCTCTTGGCACGCCGGCGGCCCTCCGCCATGATCTTCCTCTGGATTAAAGGATCCACTCTGATTCCCTAAACTGGGTCAGTTTGCAGCGTTTGTGAGTGTGAGTGTGTGTGTGTGTGTGTGTGTGTGTGTGAGTGCACCTGGTATGTATTACGTTATGGGGACCAATTGTCACCACATAGATAGGAATACCAGTAAATTTTGACCTTGTGGTGACATTTTTTAGGTCTGCATGAGAAAACAAGCTTATATAACATACAGAAAGAAGTTTTTTGAAAATCTAAAAATGCACATAGTTTCCTGTAAGGGTACTGTAGGTTTAGGTGTAGGGTCAAATATTCAGCGTGAATATTTAGTATGATATGACTGTGAAAGAGTTTCTGTGCCTGATTTATTGTCTGTGGTTGCATGACTGTCCTTGTGTGTGTAACGAGGCCGAACATAACGAGTGTGTGACAGGACAGATGGAGCTCTACCTGAGCTGTGACTTTACTCAAGGAGACTCACCTGAGGAGAAACTGTTCCCACGGGGACACACACTCACACACACATACTTTACACACTTATTCTCACAGACACACACAGATAGACAGACAGACACAAACACATGCACACAGTATACACATACACACACACACACACACACACACTCTCTCTCTCTCTCTCGCTCTCTCTCTCTCAAACACACACATTCACACATTCACACTTGACACTAAAATTAAAAAAAATAAATAAATAAAACCTAAAAACTAAATGTAACCTTTTTCTTATTTCAGTTCATTTTCACATTTCAGTTTATTTGAAGACATTTTAGTATATACATACAGCACAGCTGAGGACAAAAAAATACATGTTGGTCAATAGTATGTTATAAGTAGCTGAAATATCAGGGCATGTCAAAACATTTCAAGGGCCCCAAAATCACCTCAGACCCCAGAGGGTTAATAAAAGCATTTTTACTTTTTGTTTTTATTTCAATTTTTAAAAATACATTATATATTTATTTTAGTTGTGTTTTTTATTTTGATTAACAACAAACATTTCATTTAATTTTAGTTTATTTTCACTTAAAGAAAAGGTATTTTATTTCATTTTTATTCATTTAATTTAGCTTATTATTATTTTTTATTATTAATTATTTATTATTTATTTATATGAATTATTATATGCCAGTACTAAAATTAAAATGTGTATTTTAAATAAATATTAATATTGAATATTTTATAATATTCTTAACATTTTATAGTATTTTCATAAATTGTATCAATAATAATGATAGCAATTATAAAAAATGGTTTAACATTTAAATATAAAATAGTATTAAATGATTTAAAAGTAACAGTATTATTGAAGCAGCTCTCTATCTGGACTCATTATGTCAAGGTTGTTCTGTTGAAAATATCCATCCATCTTTGCTAATGGAACATTGGTTTGTTTTATTCATATTCACACATTATAGAGTGTTTGTGTTGAATTATGTGAGTTCTTGATGGAGTAGGGCAGGTATAGCTATAGAGAGTGTAGAGCTCGTCACACAGTGGATCCTGTAATGAATAATAATGTCTGCTCATGAATCTATTCCATGAATGTCTGACATGAGCTGCGCTGTAGATCTACAGCATGGACATGAAAGACTTTTCATTTTGAGCTCCAGTGGTGAATATATATAACATATTATTATAATGTGGTTGGACAGTTTTATGATATTTTCTTTCTTTTTTCATTCATTTTTCTTGATAGTACATTTTCTTCATTGCAAATTAAAGCATTAGAAATACTAAAATGATTTATAAGTACTTCATTGTGTGTGTTTTGCATATAAATTATACATTTATAAATTATACAATTTTATATATATATATATATATATATATAATTTAGGGTCAGTAGTGTTTTTTAAATAATTACTTTTATTAGTTTAATTAATACATTACTTTTTATTTTTATTCATCAAAGGTGCATTAAAATAATTTTAAAAATATAATAGTATATTATATTCATTCATATATTCATATATATGTACCACAAATTAAAAAGTAAAAATTAAACATATATATATATAATATTTTTTTTATAAATTGTGAATTGAAACTGATCCAAAGTGACAAATACATTTTGAATATATATATATATATATATATATATATATATATATTAGTATATAGTAAAATTTGTATATTAGTATATGATATTAGTATGTGTGTGTGTCTTTATATATGCTGTCAAAGTAAAAGTATTTGTTTACATTATGTCTGTGTGTACTGTCTATATTTATTATTGATATATAAATACTCAAACTGTCATGAGTGCCCTTAAGCGCCACTAGAGGGCACTCGCTTCACTTCACCTTCCCTGGTACTCATTCCTTCATGAACTTTATATCCCATCATGCACTGCACACCCACACCTGTTCACAGTTTGGAATCATCACCTTCAGCTGCTGTTCACCACCACACCCACTCACTATTTAACTGGTTCATTTTCATCTGTTTAACGCGAAGTATTGACTTGCATTGGCGATCTCTACCGAGCTTTCTTACCCGTGTTTTGTTTTGTTGTTTTGACCTTGTCCAGTTTCTCCGTCTTTGTGATTGTTCACTGCCTGCCTCGACCTTTTGCTTCTGTATCTCGACCGCGATCTTGCCTTGCCTCCGTTGTATCTGTCTGCCTGTTATTTTGACCCTGCCTGCTGACCTTTGAATAAAGTTTGCGCACATGGATCCGAACTTGTCCGCCGCAGTCATTACACAAACATGCAGTATATATTGTGAAAATATTTACTGTATTTATAAAATAGTATAATGTCAATAGATAAACAAACAGATTAATTGTTAGATAAATGAATGAATGATCCTAAAAACATTTCTTTGCTAAATTAATCAGTCAGTCTAGTTTTTGGCTTGAAAGGTTCCTCTGAGTTTTGTGAGATTCACACAGACGTTGTTTTTCTGAGTTTGAAGCAGTAGTTCTGGAGCACGATCTGCATTATTGAGGCTGTGTGAGCTGCATCATGATCATCAGAGCGTCTGCTCTTATCTGTGAGTGTTTCTGTGTTCAGTCATCAGTAATGCGTCTGTGTTTGTGAAGGATCGTCTGTTAAACCTCACGTCTCGATGGGAAAACTGTGTTCATGCGCCACGCCTCATGGAAGATTTACGCGCTCCGCTTCTGTTACTGATGGAGTCTTTCTAGTGTGTGTTTGCTTAGCGCAGTGGACACATTAGCACTGAAATGAAAGCAAACTCAAACGACAGTCTCACTAACACTAAAATACTAAATACTCACATTATATTGTTTCAAAATGTACAAAAAAAGCGATATATTTTTGTATTATATATATTTGATGTTAACATTTTTTTTTCTACCAATATAATTTAGTTAATGTTTATATATTCAAAAAAATAATTATATATATATATTTTTTACTTGCATAAAAAATACTTTACTATTTGAATAAATTATGAATATAGTAAAATATAATATTAATTGTTTTAACAAATTATTAAATCATTGCAATTGTAAGTTTGATCTGTAGTAGGCAATTCCATTCAGTCATTTTATTTTATTTTATTTTATTTTTTGTTAATAATAAAATAATTAAATCATTGTAATTGTAAGTTTGATCTGTAATGTCTCAGTCATTGGTTTATACATGTGTGAGTATACAGTATATATATATATATATATATAGCTTTATTATTTTTATTTATAATATATTATTTTGTTTAGGTTTAGTACATTCAGTACTTCACTTTATACATGGATAAAACACATTTTTCTATATATTGACATAAAAAACGTGATAACATTGTGATAACAATTCACAATTTTTACAGTTTTTATTCTGTAATAAATTTAGCCTCGCTGATCAGAAGAGACTTTATCGTATGATATCGTATGGTTTATCTCCAGTCAGACCGTGTTTTGAAACAATTCTTATGATACATATATTAATATGATATGACGTCAGACACGATACATGCTTTTTCATGAATCTGATGCTGTCCGTGATTCACTGTATTTGAGTTTTTGTTTCTGCTTTCTTCATGTTCTTCACGTTCTCCTCCTCAGTTTAGCCTGATAACGTCATGCGGGAGAAGATAAAACGCTCCGACTGCTCTTTCAGATAAAGTTCTGTCGTAAACAGTCTGCGTGCTGAATGAGAGGAAGTTTCAAGCCATTGTCTTTCCAGACGACCATCTTCTGATGAGACTCTTAACAAGCAGCTCATTTTTATTTCTATCACGTCAGATTCCGAACCTCTGATTAAAAACAACATCAAACTACTCTAAACTTCTGCAACCAGAAACAGAGAATGTGCAGTGATGTTTTGACAGGATCTGATTGGATGGAGAATGTTAAGCTGCAGTATTATTGGTCAATTGGTCATTTATTTTTGGATCCATTATAATGATTTTCCAAACATGATTTAATATTGTATATGAGTGAGTATGGGAAATTTGGCTATTTTATTTAAAACTTTTACCTGTTAAAATTAATGAAATGATAAAACAAGAACAAACAAGAGTCAGATAAATGATCCAATCTGTGAACAACTCACTGCTGCTGTGTTTCTAAATGTGTAAAAACATCCTGAATGAATGCAGCGTTGTAGAATGAATCAGTTAAGTGAATGATTCAATGAATAAATCAGAATCAGATATCAGATGATTTGAGTGAATGATCTGAGTATGAGTGAACAAATCATATAATTCAAAGTATCACTCATTTTGTTGCTGAACGATGTGTTTGAACAAATCGTTTGAGTGAATGATTCAGTGAATCATTCATTTCATTACTTAATGGATCAGCGTGTTTGAATGAATCATTTGGAAGCTTTATTTTGAAGAGCTGGTGAGTCAGTTGTGTTATGGCTGAGTTTCTTTGTTTGTTCAGCGCTGAAGAAGGGCCGCTTCTGGATCACTCCAGACCCGTACCACAACGACGACAACATCCAGATCGGCCGTGAGGTGAAGATCTCATGTCAGGTGGAGGCCACTCCACCCGAGGAGCTGCAGTTCAGCTGGCTGAAGAACGGCCGGGCGTTACGCAGCTCCGAGCGCATGGTCATCACACAGACTGACCCCGATATCTCGCCCGCAACCACCAACCTCGACATCATCGACCTCAAGTTCACCGACTTCGGGACCTACACCTGTGTAGCAGCACTGAGAGGAGGAGCTATCCCAGAGATCAGCATCGATGTCAACATCTCCTCCACCACAGGTGAGCCTCACACACACACTATACACACGCTCACACATTATATAAAAACACACACATGTTGGTTTTTGCGATTTATGGGGACTCTCCATAGGCGTAATGGTGTTTATACTGTACAGACTGTATGTGTTATTGTCCTACACTGACCCTACACCTAAACCTTCCCCTTACAGGAAACTGTGTGCATTTTTAGATTTTCAAAAAAACACCTTTTAGTATGTTTTTAAAGCCTTTTGAATTACGGGGACACCGTAAATGTCCTCATAAATCACCTTCATATTGTAATATCTATGTCATACCCATGTCATTATACAAATTTGTGTCCTCATAAACCACATAAACATGCACACTATACTCAAACACACTCACTATACACTATACACTATACACATTACATTTTTGGTTTAAATTTCAATTATTTCATTGGTTGATCTGTTTATAATTACATTTTATTATAAACAGATTTTATTTTTATTTTTTTTCATAATTGTTTTTTTAATCATTTAATTTTTCATTATTTATTCATTTTATTTATTTATTAATTTAGTCATTCATTCATTGCGCTTACAATTCAGATTATATTTTAAATTGATTTGTTTATTTTCATTAATTTATATAAACTATTAATTAATTATTTATATTTATTTGAAATTTTCTTTTATTTACATTTATACAACTAAATCCATTTTATTTATTGCGTTTGCATTTATTTTCAGTTGTTTTACATTTATTTGTATATTAATTTATTCATCAATACATTGTTTGTTTATTTATTTATTTATTATAAAATAAACATTACTTTTTATACTTTAAATATATTTTCTGGATGGGAAGATCGTTCCACCAGCCAGGAACAGTGAATGAGAACGTTCTGGAGAGTTATTTTGAGCCTCTCTGTGGTGACACCACAAGGCGTGGCTCACTTGCAGATCTCAGACTTCTGGAGGGGATGTAGATTTGTAATAAGGAAGTAGGTGGGTACTGAGCCTGTGGCTGTTCTATATGCAAACATCAATGTCTTGAATTTGATGCAAGCTGCAACTGGGAGCCAGTGCAAGAAGATAAAGAGAGGTGTAACACGGGCTCTTTTGGGCTTGTTGAAGACCAGTCTCGCGGCTGCATTCCGGATCATTTGTAGAGATTTGATTGTGCCTGCAGGAAGTCCAGCCAGAAGAGCATTGCAGTAGTCCAGCCTAGAAAGGACAGGGGCCTGGACAAGAAGTTGTGCAGCATGCTGTGTTAGAAAGGGTCTGATCTTTCTGATGTTGTGTAATACAAACCTGCAAGATTGAGCAGTCTTTCCAATGTGCTCTTTGAAGGTCACCTAGTCATCAAAGACTACACCAAGATTTCTGACCGAAGTTGATGGGGTAATTGTAGACGAAGCTAGCTGGATGGTGAAGTCATGCTGTGGAGTTGGTGTAGCAAGGAAGACAAGAAGTTCAGCCTTGGTCAGGTTGAGCTGCAGGTAATGATCTTTCATCCATGCCGAGATGTCTGCCAGGCAGCCTGAGATCCGTGCAGCTAGCGTTGGATCATCTGGCTAAATAGAGAGATAGAGCTGTGTGTCATCAGCGTAGCAGTGGTAGGAGAAGCCATGTGCTTGTATGATGGGACCCAGCGATGTAGTGTATGTGGAGAAGAGGAGGGGTCCAAGGACTGATCCCTGAGGAACCCCAGTGACCAGTCGATGTGTTTTGGATACCTCTCCTCCCCAGGCCCCCCTGAAAGACCTACCAGTGAGATTCAAACCAATGAAGTGGAATCCCAGTGATGTCGAGTGATGAGAGGTTGTACAGGAGGATCTGATGATTGACAGCGTCAAAAACAGCAGATAGGTCCAGCAGAATGAGCACGGATGATTTGGAATCATCTTTAGCAGTCCTCAAGGCCTCTGTGACTGAGAGTAGAGCAGTCTCCGCTGAGTGGCCACTCCTGAAACCTGACTGGTTAGTGTAAAGTTTCTTGATCTGTGAAAGAAACGATGATACCTGGTTGAAAACAACTCATTTAACAGTTTTATAATATATATTTCTTAAAATCAATTTTTTGCTTATAGCATTAAATGAACAAGCTTGTAATGAATCTTCATGACTCATGTCACACAGACAATAACCATTATTCTGTATGATCTGAGAGTTAGTGTATGTATATACAGTAGTCAACATTTAAAGTGGATCATACAAGTTCATCAAAGTTGTCCTAAGACAAGAATGGGTATTGTTTTTGTGTTTTAGGACAACTTTGTTGAAAGGTTTTGATCCACTTCCAATATTAACTACTATATATATATACTAACCTTGACTTCAGGTGTGATTCTGATTCATTAGGCTCTTCTTTAGCCAGTTGCAGTTAATTGCATTGATAAGTGTCTCTCTGACTCCTATGTCATTAGCAGAAGATAATAGACAATCTAAATCAAAAGATATGCTGTCCATCACACTTGTGAGTTCGTTCCCTCGTTAGTGCTTGGTTTGGAGGTGTTCATCATAGTGTGCACTTACTGTCGTTAGCTCTGATGAAAGCCTCTGTTTAATTACAAGTGCTGTAGAGAGTTTTAGAGCTACGCTGAGCTTCATTTCAGTGGGTTTGTTTTGTTTTGTTTTGGTTTTTTTGCACAGTATATTGGTTTTCATATAGATTTTTGCATTGTTAGTCTGATTTAGGGCTGGCTGAAATCAGATATTTATTTTGTCTTGATCATTTGGCCATTAAGACCACAGAACTGGTCAATGAGCTGAAAGTCTGATATTACATTTTGCTGAAAGATGATCTTGTTATAAGAACATAAAATTAAGAGAAAAAACAGAGTAAATTTAGTTCATGTTGAACAGTCTGCCTGTATGTCTAAATGGGTGCATCTTTCTTTCTTTCTAGTCAGAATATAATTTTATTTTATTTATGTATGATTTAATGTTTATTTTATATTTATTTTATGGTATAATGTATTTTATTTTTTTATTTAGATATTTTAACGAAACAAATCAAATTATATATACATATATATTCATTTATTTTGTTTTATAATTAAATGTTGTTTGTTTATTATTTCATATATATTTATTTATATATAATAAAATTTCAGTTTTGTGACATTTGTTTATAATATTATACATGCATATAATTTATTTAAATAAAATTTTTATTCAAGTAAATTATTTATAAGTAATTTTTATTTGTGTATTTATATTTTATTAATATTGATACATTTTTATTAACATTTATTTTATAAATATTTGTTTTCTAAAGACCACAGCAGTGCTCAGTTTTGTAATTCTTTATTTATAATTACATTTTTGTATTTGTTTTTTATTCAATCATTTTATAGTAGACATTACTAAATATATATATATATATATTAAATTATTTATTTCTCATTTCATTTTTTTTTTTATTATTTATCGTAGTATTGATTTATTTATTTGTTTGTTTGTTTATGTTTTTAAGGGCCACAGCAGTAGGTCAGTTTTGTGAAATCAGCCAATAAAGGAAGAGTCAGAGAAGTTAGAAGTCAGGAAGAGCAAATTCTTGCATTTTGATATTAGATTATCTGTCAGAACAAGAATCAAAGCAGTAGATAGTGTGTATATATTTTACATCTGTGTATCTGTCAGGGTATGTGGTGTTTCTCAGTGCTGCTCATTTGTTTGGGTTCTGGATGAATCTGTGTTGTTTCTGTGATCCGCTCTCGGGATCAGGAGCTTCTGAAGAACCCATTAGAGCTCCTAATAAAAGTGTTTAGAGGAGATTACACTGCACGTTTGCCAGGGATTCCCGCTGTGGAAATGTTTGGAGTGAGAACAAGCCCAGAACATTCAGTGCTAGAGCCAAACACACCTCCATCTGATGAAGCGCTGCCAGATCTACAGACATTATAGCACAGCAGCATATTTCATACACAATTAGGATTCAAAGTGCTTTATAAACTGTATCTATTCACATTTATTTATTTATCATTTTATTTTTATTTTAAAATTAGTTTTATTTATTTTTTTCATTTATATAATAATGTGAATGTATGTATTTAATCATATATTCATTCATTTTTATATAATTTTATTTGTTTATTTTCATTTTATATTTATTTGTTAATTTACATTGAATTATTAATTTAATTAAGTTGTCATTAAATAAAGATAGAAAGAAAGAAATAGGTCCGTTTAAGTCAAAACAAAAGGTCAACAAAAACAAACAAAAAAATAAATTCATATCCATATATATAAATCAATGAAAGTAAATTTCCTTCAAGGTTGGTCCTTCATAACAAATGCAAATAAATCAATGTTTTTAAGATGCAATTAAAAACAAATAAGAAGAGAATAAATAAATGATGCATTATGTTACAAACTGACTCCTTTTAGTATCATTAAGTTTTTACATTTAGTTTTTTTATATATTATTGCAATTTTTTTAATATATGCAACATGTTATAATTTCTATATTTTTCTATTTTCTAATTTTAGTAAACTTTAAATAAATAAGAAATGTTGCTTCGGCAGCTACATGAAAGAAAATAAGTTTGTTTTTTATATATGAATATATTCAAGTTATTTATTTTAAATAACACCTTTTGCGCTTTAGTTATGGCCCTTCTCGTAATTTTTCCACTTCTTACACAAAGCAAATTTTTCCTTACTCATTAGCCACTAGATTCTCTTCTTTAGCTGAAGCGGTGCAGTTAATGATTTATTCAGGAGGCGTGTGGCCAGATTTTCTCCTCCGATAGCAGAAGGATTAAATAATGACGAAACGCGCGGCCTTAAACACAATCAATCTTCATTCTGCTTGCGCATTAATGAAGCCATAGCGAGACAGAGAGAGAGTTGGATGCTTCTATCTACCGCCGAGCAATTAATCTTTGCATTAGTCGTTACATTGAAGTGTGCTGTGATAATGAGGACGCGGAGAGGACGGCCTTCATCAGCCTCATGCTCGTGTCGTCCTTTAGCGCGACTCCTGGCCTTATCGCAGCACCAGATCCAAACCATTAGTTTCAGTAAATTTCATTTCATTTATCTGCTGCTGAAACAAAAGAAGCTGTCAGTGATCCTGCTTCTGACGAGGAGAGACCGAAAAACATATAGAACACTCATAGTTTGTTTGTCCATCATGCCAAAAATCTAATTCAGAGATGAATTCAAATCTAATGAAGAAACAAACTCATCTGGATGAACTGAGGGTGAAGACATTTTAATTTCTGTGTTGAATTATTCTTAATGAGTGTGGTTTTGTGTAACTCGAGGATTGATGGACTGTGTTCTTGATGGGTTTTATCATTGTTTAATTTTTGGCAGCAGGATCCTGGATATTTTTTTTTTTTTATATATATATATTAAGTTATTTTATTTTTTATATATATATATATTTACATTTTTCATTGGCAATTAAAATAATTTTATCCCAAATATCCAAAAATCCCAGTTACTTTTTTTTGTTATCATTGTTTCAAACAACTTAAAATTTAAAAGAATAACTTTGAAAAAATAACATGTTTGGGCAGATAAAAGAAAAGAAGTAGCATATAACATTGCACAGAAAAGACATTTTTAATACCTTTTTAATAAAATGTATTTGTAACTCTATTTATAATTTTGCATAATAATATGTTTTTTAAAAATAATATATTTAATAATATATTT
>JAUMHE010000075.1:18378144-18390310 GCA_032359235.1 Enteromius mattozi
ACTCTCCTCTGTGTGTGTATGTACAATAAACGTCTTGCACATGGATCCAAACGCCTTCCCGTGTCTCAATCGTGACATAAAGTCAGTATTGTAAGTTATAAAGTCAAAATTGTAAGAAATAAAGTCAGAATTGTGAGTTATAAAGTCTGAATTGCGAGATATGAACTCACAATTCTGGGAATATAGTCTTTTTTCCACTCATAATTGGACTAACCTCACAATTCTGAGAAAAAAAAAATAATTTTCATAATTGCAACTTTATATCTCGCAATTCTGACTTTATAACTCAAAATTGCAAGTTTACATCTTACAATTCTGAGAAAATAAGAAAAAATTGTGAGATTGTTTCACACAATTCTGAGAAAAAAAGTCAGAATTGTGAAATAAAAAGTTGGAATAACTTTTTACATTTTTTATTTAGTTGCGGAAATGGGCTTCCATACAATTCTGACTCTGAAGTCTTTTTAAAACTACATTTCACAGATGTTTTTTCCCACTTGCACTCATGAGAGATTTAAAGATTAATGAGCACTTTGAATCTTTGCAGATAAAGACTGCCCAATTTGTTGTTTTTATGGATGAATATACAGCTGTGACCAAATCCAGTAGATGTATGTGTGACATACAGAAGCAGTATTACCTGCGCTCGGCTCACAGCTGATTAATGAAACTAACTTGCGTTTGTCTTTGGAGTTCTTTCTGTCTGTGTTTGTGTACTGGATTAAACTCCAGAGCTCACAGCAAACATTCAGAGCCGTCACAGCGCTAACATTAACCGTATTCCTCATGCCGTACAGAATCACCACAACACCTCATTCATCTCTAGACCAGACGTTTTATCTTCGCTGAGCAGCTGCTGGAATATAATGAGAGAGGAGTCGATTTTAAAGGATAAAAGGATATCGTTCACATTAACATGAGCAGAAATGCTTTAATTCCTCTTTACAAGTGTTTCACTCAGGAAGACTGACTACCTAATCCTGACCATAATATTTTGTTTAAGGCAAAACACTATAGGTGAACCTAGCTACTGTTACAAAACTATGATCTCTGAACATACTGAAAGTTGTTACAAAAAACGTCCAAACGTCTGTGTGAACTAATCGTTATCACCATACTTCCCCCTGCTGATTAATCACAGTACATTATGACAAATGGTTTCTATTGCAAATTTTCTGAAACGTTATGTTTAAATATGCAGATGAGTCATTAACTAATTACATATGCAATAATTTGCATATTACTAATCGGATAAAGCCAGAATTAATATTCTTGTTTGATTTTGTTGAAATATTAGAGTTCAGAGTTTTGGTGTAAGTTCTGCTGATGTGGAGAAAAAACTTTTAAAGGTATTGATTGGAATTTAAATCTAGAGACACAAATAGATAGAAATGTGTATTTTTGATTATTTTTTTTCCCACTAGTCTGAGTCTTATTTTATTTTGTTATTATAGTAGTTAAATGTTTTTCCAGAGGTGATTTTCAATTTCTCTTTGTTGTTGTGGTGTATTCTGTGCTTCTGAAGTGGAGAAAAAAACTTTTTCAATATATAGATTGTAATTAAAATCTGTAGATGCAAATTGGCTCCATAAATAAGAAACTACCACAAACAGACAAAAAAGCAATGCATTTTTGCCTAAAATGGTGTAAAAACATACAAACAAACAAAAGATCAAGTGAATGTTATATGAACAAACCCCTCAGTAAAAGCCTTCAGAATATAGAGAGGAGTAAAGCTGTAAGTTATTATGTGTGTAAGTGCTGCTGAAGTGGAGAAAAAACTTGTAAAGGTATTAATTGGAATTTAAATCTACAGACACAAATAGATTAAAAAGATATAGGAGTTAAATGTTGCAAAAAAAAACAGGTGAATGTTATATGAACAAACCTCTCAGTAAAAATCTTTAGAATATAAAGAGGAATCAAACTCTAAGTTGTGGTGTATGTAAATGCTGCTGAAGTGGAGAAAAAAACTTTTTAAAAGATTGTAATTGAAATCATCTCGGTTACGTATGTAACCCTCATACCCTGAAGGAGGGAACGGAGACATTACGCCATTGACTGACATCATGGGATCCCATCTGGGAGACCAATCTGCTCTGATCTTGAGAACAAGCCAATCGGGATTGGCCGGTGGGGGCACGCCAGCCACTCCCAGCACATACTGGTATACAAGATGGCGGCACGCCCCACCATTCAGGTTCTTACTGAGGATGCCGATCATAACCGACTACCTCAGCACAGGCCGCAGATTGTGGCAGGAGGGATGTAACGTCTCCGTTCCCTCCTTCAGGGAATGAGGGTTACATACGTAACCGAGATGCCACGTAAAGGCGCAAAGGCGTACGGGACACAACAACATAAGGGTCGGGTCTGCCTCCTCCAAGGCAGCGCTTGCAAGTTCACCACCTGTGGTGACATGGTTCACATCATGGTAAGCAGCGATAGCAGCGACATAGACCTTTAAAGTGGAAGGGGTCAGCCTCCGTTCCACTTTTTTCTGTAGGAAAGTGAGCACCACACTTGCATCTCTGTGGATCCTTATGATGAGAGGCGCACTAGCCAACGAACCCCACTTCAGTGCATAGACCTGCCTTGTAGAGGGGGCTCTAGCCTTAGTGATGGTATTCACCCCGGCCTGGGAAAGGCCAGCGAGGTCTGGGCATCCCGCCCAGAAGCCAAATGTGTAGGTTCCAAGACTGGGGCGCGGGTGCCAAATTGTGCCCTTCCCCTGAGAAAGAAAGGTCCTTCCTCAGGGGAATCTTCCAGGGAGGGGCTGTTGACAGGAGCACGAGGTCCAGGTTCGGGTGGGCCAGTGAGGCGCAACTAACAGAACCTGCTCCCGGTCCTCCATGATCTTGCAGGGGTCTGTGCAAGTATGCTCACTGGGGGACAGGCGTACTTGAGCACTCACCAGATTCTCCCTTTCCCGTGGTGGCAAAACCTTGTCAATATGAGAGTGAGGAGGCGAGGCATCGCCCACAATCTGAACGATGTGTGTATGGCTCAGAGATTTGGAAATTTGCTCTTTTTCTGAGTGGGTGGTTACGGGCCAGCAGCGACAGCAAGAGAGAAAGCACTCGGCCGGTGGGGAATCCACTTTCAGCGGCCCAGAGGAGCATGGCCGCCAGCTCGCTGTTGGATTCTTTCTGGGCAGCCGCCACTGCGGGGAGCTGCTCAATTTCCTCCTCAGCTGAAGCTGACAAGCCCCTCCTCTGACGCAGCGAGAGACATCTCATCCTCTTCCAGAGCATCAAAAGGGACGCTGGGATCGCCGCGGGACAAACCTGCGCCTTCATACGAACGTTCCACGGAGCTTCGCATTGAGGGATCAGGAGTCTGTGGGGACTTGCCCAACAGATATTCCTAATCGTCTCTCTAAGGTCTGCCAAGCCACTAGCTGATGCAGCTGGGGAGCTTTACGGCCCGCCGAACTGGAGGGGGTAGCGGACGAAGCTAGCCTTCTGATGAAAGAAAGCCGTGACCAAAGCAAAGCCATGGATAAGCACTCACAATGAGAGCATGAACCATCCGCGAACGCCGTCTCAGCGTGACTGAGGCCCAGTGAGACAGCGATTGTGGCCCTCGTCAGAAGTGAGGGAACTCCCGCATCCAGAAGCACACGGTTGAAAAGACATCCCAGAGGACATCCTTAATGTCCGAGCAACTGTTAGAAATTGGCTCTTTCAGATCGGGACTGCCGAGGGGAGGACTGCACGCGATAGTGCACCCAGTGCAGTCTCTCCACTGGATACGCAGGAACACTCCGATCGAGGATCTCCAACAGCAGGTAAACTTCTTTTTTTCTTCTCCAATCATGCAGCAAGCAATCGGCTCTGAAGCAAAAAGCTGAATGGTGGGGCGCGCCGCCATCTTGTATACCCGTATGCGCTGGGAGTGGCTGGCGTGTCGATTGGCTTGTTCTTAAGATCAGAGCAGATTGGTCTCCCAGGTGGGATCCCATGACGTCAGTCAGTGACGTAACGTCATAGTGACTGACTGAAAGGGAACTACACATGCAAATAGATAGTGCAACATGATTTTTTGGATGTTTTCTTTCCATAAGTCAGATCATTGGTTCAGAATTCTTGTGTGATTTTGTTGACATATTAGAGTTAAAGGTTTATCTATTTCACTATTTTATCACTAAATAAAATCAGGTGAATGTTATATGAACAAACCCCTTAGTAAAAATCTTTAGAATATTGAGAGGAATCAAACTCTAAGTTTTGATATTAATAAGTGCTGCTGAAGTGGAGGGAAAAAAATAGAAAATACCACAAACAGCCAGAAAAACAATACTTTTTTGCCTAAAAATGTATATATATATATATATATATATATATATATATATAATTAAAAAAAAAATCACTTGAATATTATATAAACATCAGTAAAAATCTTCAGAATATAGAGAGGAAACAAATAAGTTTTGGTGTATATAAGTGCTGCTGAGAAAAAACTTTTAAAAGTATAGATTGTAATTGAAATCTACAGATGTTAAAGTGCAATGTGATTTTTTTTTTTTTTATGTTTTCTTTCCAGGTGGATCATTGGTTCAGAAGTCTTGTATGACTTTGTTGACATATTAAAGTTAAACGTTTATCTAAAGGGATTCTGGATTTCACTTTTTTATCACTCCATAAAATCAGAAAATACCACAAACAAGTTTTGGTTTATATATGTCCTGCTGAAGTGGAGAAAAAACTTTTGAAGATACGTGTCAGAATTGAAATTGAAATGTTTTCTTTCCACTATTCTGAAACAAGACATGTTACGGAAGCAAAAATAGACCTCTAAACTGACCAGTTCATGAAAAAAAACAGTCCAAGTATTGCCTTCATATTTCCACACACCTTTCCCAAGCACCCAAAGCAAACATGATTGTGAATTAACCAAACAGCTTTGACCAGGTAGAAACCAAGTACAATCAACTGATTTGTAGTTTGACTTGCGCTCTTCAGTTCGTCTGTCAGATGGCACTGAGGAGGTCAGTTGTTTAATGAATTGATTGTATTTTCCCGCAGGCACTCTGAATGCATTTGTGAAGCAGAAAGGTCAGTCGACTTCAGATGCCGGTCCAGTCTGGTCTCTCAGCGGGAACCAAGGGGACCGATGGAGACAAGCCAAAATTAGCATCCATCCTACTGCCTCCTTCCAGGTGAGTGAACTGCACAGGTAACACAGAGACATTCACATTCATTCAGTATTTATAGAGCTTATGTGTGAGGTTCAGGGTCAGTTATGAAGGAAAATTATATTTTTATTCATCAAGCACACATTCAGTTGATGTTAAGAGACAGTAAAGACATTTACAGTGTTACAAAAGATTTCTATTTCAAATAAGTGCTGTTATTTGAAACTGAAATAACTAATATTTAATAACAGCAAAAGCTCTCATATCTTACAGAAGCTGATGCGGAGTCCAGAAGAGGCTCTTGAGACTAGCTTTATTTTGTTTGTGCTCTATTTCCATCACACAGGTGATATTCGAGGGCATCCGTGGCCCGGGGATCGAAGGGGACATCGCCATCGATGATGTCACGCTCGAGGAGGGGGAGTGTCCTGACCCTCCGTCCAATCGTATGTATCGAGCATGCATCTCCATGGTAACCAGGCCGTAAATGCATGTAGCACAATTTTGTCCAGGAGAGCTCCGTAATTACAGGAGAACAAACAGCGAGAAAGACGGAAATCAGGCCAGATAATGGGCTGGAATTGACAAGAGCTCCGCTTCTGCTGAAAACATCAGAGCAAATCAGAAATATTCCTTCTGGAGACAAGCTGCAGTTGATATGCTGAAGATATTTGTTAATCATTATTATTAGGCGTCAGGTTTTCCATTATTATCCAAAGCTGCGTGACTGTAAGAGACATCTGATATCGATCTCACCGTGAAATGTGTTTGTGTCGTAAACACAGAGCGATCAAACACTGCAGGAATAATATGAACTGGTGGATGATTATAAATCACAGAAATACACTTCAGACATTTATGATGCGGAAAAATTTAGAGAAAAGTGCTTTTGAGTGCTGTTTCCTGAGTACTAAGCACGTATTAACTCTTTCCCCACCACTGTTTGTTTGTTTTGTTTGGGGTTTTTTAAGTTGCTGGTCATCGCCTGCATTTTTTGAACATTTCTAATATTTTTTATATGAATATATGAATAGAGATGAATTTAAGTTTTTCATTCTGGTTCTTATGAGAGCACCTGGACATTTGGTTTGGTGCTCCTCTGCACACTATTAAATATAACTATAAAAAGATAAAAAATAATAATTAATAATAGTATTTATTTATTTATTTATTTAAACAAAATAAATAATAAAGTGCAATAATATTATTACATTTTGAAATAAAAGTGAGTATTAAATTAAAAATATAATTATTTTACAGCACACTTAAAAAATACAATGGTAATAATTACATTTTATGTTATTTTTTGTTTTACTTTTTTTATTTTTATTTGAATTTTCAACATTTTCAAAACTAAAATCAGCAAGCTTTTATTTTGGAGGACATTATATGCACTGTCAGTCTTAGCATGTCAGTAAATAAAAGATGTCAGGTTTGCTCTGAAACCAGCAGCGCGTAGCTTAATGCACAGATTTATGGATGGAATGGATGGAAATCTTATATAATATATTAGAGTTAGTCAATCTAAAATGGTGATTGTGTATTAACAGCTATGTCTGTATGCAAATGAGTGGCGCCTCCTACTGTATAACTGTGAAAACAAACAAAAGCAAAGGCATTCCCTCAATGCTGGAGAAAGATTTAAAGGGACAATCATCATTTACTCAGCCTTATGTCAATCCAAATCTATATAACTGCAATTTCTGTTGAGCACAAAAAAAAAAGATGTTTTGGAGGATGCTGGTATTCAAACAGTTGACAGTAGCCATTGACTTTCAAAGTAGTGTTTCCATACTATAGTTTCAATGGCTACTGTCAACTGTCACGATGTAGATGTAGTTAACTGGTTAGTGCTAACCTCTTTCTCTGTTTCCTGCAGCGATCAGAGGAGTGGCAGCACGCGGAGTCTCCAGTATATGGCCATTGAGCGTCACGCTGTTTTTTACCGTAATCGTCGGTCAGAGGTGACGCTCCACGTGAGAAAAGACTCCAGACGTGTCCCTCAATATTTAATCACCAAAGATTCACGCTTTCGGATCGCAGAGGAGGCACAGCACCGGATCCATGTGGAATGAAACCACTACAAACAGAAAAGTAATAACTAATGCTTAAGATAACTAAATCAATAAAGATTCTCCAGTGTCTGGAATAAACCGAGGCTTTGAACGTTGACCTCAAAAGCACAACGAATACTTCGTAATCTGGAATCTTTACCTGCGAGACAAACGAAACCATAAATGAACATTGAGATTTACACACCATTTTTTCTTTTTTTTTTTTTTCTTTTCTGGTACTCCGTGGTACAATCAACAAAACATCTCATCCTCTGGTTGATCTTCTCTTGATTTGTTCTGGGTTTGGGGCTTTAAAACAGAAGCTTGTTTGGCTTTATTTCCCGACTCCAGTAGCAGCCTGATTTCTCAACACTGTGCTCACGTTCTCAAGTGAAGAACTTTGTGTATTTTTGGCGTTCCGTGACGGTGGAAAACTCGGTTCGTCGTCGTTCCCAGCACCGGTGACGAGTGACATTAAAAACCAAGTGCCTTCAGGTTAAAAGCCGATCCGTTAGCCTGGCCATCGACACCAAACGTCCATGTTTCTAACATCTCCGATGGGCTATTTTATACTCATTTCTATCGCCCCTCAAGTGTTGGAATGCGCAACTGTGGGCGTCACGTACGAACAATCGCGAACACACGACGTTTGGCTGCTGGAGGACGATGTAGGGACGAATGTCACGCTCTCCATCACTGACTTTCATGCCATTTATATACCGAACAGTGTGCATTCTGAGAGGACAAAATACGAAATATTCATAATTATAATAATATTTTATTACTCTATCCAGAATGTGTCTCAGCTTTTACACACGAACTGTGAAAATGGGTAGCGGTATCTACCTGAGCGCTCGACCGGCCGCTTTTTAAAAAGGGTGTTGTAAAAAAAATGTGTTATGAAAATGACTGTGTCTCGTTTCTTCTGATTTACGTTGAAATGTTCCGACTTTACTGTCTTTATTTCTCGTCGTCTCCCTTGCATTGCTGAAAATATCAAAAATGGGCAGAAAAACGCCGGTTTGGTAACTGTACAACTTGTATATGTAAAGAAGCTCTGTTCACTGAGATTTACATGAGGTGTTTTATGTACAAGTCAAAGGAAGCACAACATTTAGGATCCAGTCATTTATAAACATCATATATGTGACCGTTCTCCTGCAAAGCCGACGTGGAAATAAAGTGACACCGGAAGACTTGTAAAATGTAAAAAATGAAAAAATGTAAATGGTCTCCTGCTTAATTTGCACATAATGGTAAAATTGCTCAAGCATGGTTAAAAGCAAAACATGAATTAAATTATTGGGGAGGAATACAAAAACATCTTAAGCTGATTAAGGATATTCAAAAAAGTCATTTAAAGAAATAGTTCACCCCAAAATAAAAACCTCAGGTCACCAAGATGTACTGTAGATGAGTTTGGAGAAACGTGTCATTGCAATGGATGCTCTGCAGTGAATGGGTGCCGTCAGAATGAGTTCAAGGTTAGGGTTATGAGATTGTTTGTATTAGGTTTGTAGAAATGTGTCTCTGCATCAGTGTCTCAGTAATGAATGTGAATGGGTGCCGTCAGAATTAAGAGTCCAAACAGCTGATTAAAACATCACAATAATCCACAGCACTCCAGTCCATCAGTTAACATCTGGAGCAGACAAAAGATGAGACAAATGCAGCATTAAGATGTTTTTAATGTCTAAAATATGAGTCCATAATTCATAATAATTAATCTTCTATTGTCTCAAATCAAAATCCAGCCACATATTGGTTTAGATCTGTTTTGATCTGTGCAGATTTCTCTCCTAATTTAGACCAGAACACCTTTTCACCAGAAGAAGTGTTATTATGGATTATGGACTATGTATATTAGTTAAAAATGTCTTAATGCTGGATTAGTTTCAGTTTTTGTCTGTTAACTGATGGACTGGAGTGCTGTGGATTATTGTGATATTTTTGTCAGCTGTTTGGACTCTCATTCTGACGGCACCCATTCACATCCATTACTGAGACACTGATGCAGAGACACATTTCTACATCCTGATCTCAGAAGAACTGAGGGTGAGCACGTTTTCAGACAATTCTCATTTATGAGTGAAACTTTAAAAGTGAAGTGTGTTGCTGTTATTTGGGGTATTTGGGTGTTTCTTCGTAGAATCTTGCTTGCTTGGTTTTATTTTAGATGAATGATGGTGTGATGCAGCAGGTGTTGATGATTGTGCTGTTTCATAATGGAAATGTTTAATATTCTTGCCATACTGTCACATTACATTAATGACAAACAACATGAAGTTAAGAAGGCCAGTCCTGAGCTATAATGTAGCTACAGCTTCCTTTCTTGTGCCCCAAAACAGGCTTTAATTTGCGAATCAGCAGGAGGCTAAAGAAGGAGCCGAGTGAATAACGAAGCGTGATTATTCTCCTAGTTTTACCGCAGGACATCACATATATGTGCTGGTATATGCAGTGTTCCATAGATCCAAACATGATGTAAAAGATTAATTCACAGAACAATGACTGACGCTTGTTACAGGACTTCAGAATCATCCGTCTAATGAATCACGAGTCAAATACACCACTCAATCAAACTGAGTCAACTGAGTCTTTATGATGCGAAAATGAGAAAAAATAAATTCTATGGTGTTAATTAAGGGCTAAAGGCATCTTAGCTTGTTTCTGTGTGAACATGTGTGATTATTATTTGCCAAAAGAAGTCATGAATGTGATTTGTTTTCTGTTTGGAGTTGGGTGATGTATTTGCTGGGAAAATGAACTGATGTTGTGAGTATTCGAGTGATTTTAAAGCACTTTTTGTTTGGTGTTTACATGTGATTCATTCAAGCGAATCACTTCAAACTGTCCGATTCCTACATTGTTTTAAACCCATTAAAAGTCATTTTCTTACATGTTTTATTAAACATGCTATGTGCTGTAGGTAAATATTGCTGTTTATTATTCTGTGTTGTTGGTGTGTGTGTAAATGAAAATGATTCAGTATCATTTTTCCTTGTGTTCGTTTCGTGAGAAACTGGTGCAAACATGCCTTGATAGTTTGAAGTATATTTTTACTGTTTTACTTTTATGTGTAAACATTTAAATATTGAGTATTATTTGAAAAATATTGGGACAATTGTATCACCCAGCTCAAATGCCAGGGTCTGGGTCAGTGAGGTTATATTAAGTTTATACAAATTTTTCAATGTTATGATGTCTGAAAATTTTACATTTCAAACTTTAAAAGAACTACAGCATACCACCGCAATAAGAGAAAAATATAACCTTTTTTTTTATTTTATTTCATATCTCAGAATTCAATTAAAACCATTTGAATTAATAGAACTTAATTAAATTCCTTCAAACTTACAAATGTTGCTCAAAATTTAAAATTTATCTCCAAATTTATAAAACCTGCATGTTGTTTTCCTTATAAAACAACATAAATATTACTCTGCATTCTTTTCAAACAAAACTGATTAATTTTACTTGTATGAACTTTGACTTTCAGATGATGCAGCACAGACTTCTCCTTCTAGCCCACTTTTCTTCAAATTAAGTCTGTTTGGTTTAGAAATTGTTTATATATGTCACATAATTTGTCTCTTTGTAGTGTTTTTGAGCATGCATAGTCAAATTTACCAACAACATTTAGTCCTAAAAGTGTGTATTACACACAGAAAAGAGGCTCAATGTATTTTACACAAGCAATCTGAGACAAATCTAACTAAAAAAATAAAATCATGTGTAAAGCCATAGTTCACTGACCCGAACACATTACAATTTAGTTTAAATGGTTATATCTATATCTATATATAAGATCATTTTTAAAAATTGAAAAAAAATAAATGATGTGTATTTTGATACTCCTCATCCATATCCCAAGCTTTTTTCCTGTAATAAAAACAATGGAATTTTTAGAATTTTTTATGTATCACTTTTTTTTGAAACTGGCTGAATATGATTGAGGCTTACAACAGATCATGTGACTCAGAAATGAAAGAAAACATGACCCGAGAGCAGATCTAGTTCAATGACCTTCCAGAATGTCTTTAATCTATATTTCAGTGTTTCTCAGTTGATGAAGTGTTTAGTGCTTCAAACTGGAGCTGATCTGAAGGACTTGTCATCTTCAGAAACATTTACAGTGTGTTTATGAACGTTCTGATCTGATGTCCTGTAACGACCGCTCAGTCATTATACTCACTCAGTATCCAATAATGCTTCCTTTCACTGTATTTCTTTGGATTTACCATCGATTTTTGTGTCATTCTTGCAACTAATGATGAAAAAAATAAAGAAAGCTATTTTAAATCTGTGTTGGTAAAATGCATTGCCGGAAATCCTCTTTGTTCATGCAGTATTTTGCAGTTGAATCAGACATTATTTACTGATTTCTGCAATTTAGTCACAAATCGTCTTGACCAGGAAAAAATGCAGATCTGTACATTTCTACATACAGATTGCTTTATACTGGGGCATGTTGTCACAATGTGTTACTGATTTGAGTATAGATATTTTGCAAAACATTTAAATCCATTGAAGGCTAATTAATGTCTTTTCACTAAATTTAGGGGAATAGAGCAATTGATGAAAACAAAATTTTGAAAAAATGTGAAAGTTTATTTGCTGCCTTAAATTTCAGGTATAATCAAATTAGCTGTACATTTGAACTTAAATTATAGAATATAATTTTTTGCCATGACTTATTAATCATATGTGTTTTATAATGAAAGTGTGTTATTTGAGGTAACATTGAGATGCCATTACAGTTTCTGTTAATATTTAAAAAAAACATGATAAATTCTGTGCTTGTTTATTTTAGTTTTTGTTGTTGTTTTTTAAATATACAGTACTTTGCAAAATTCTTAGGCCACTAGTATTTTCACCAACAAAAAATAGTTTTAAAATGGTTATTTCTATCTTTTGCGGTAGCGTGTCAGTTGGAAATATCAGTTTACATTTCCAAACATTATTTTTGTCATTA
>JAUMHE010000075.1:18434938-18446803 GCA_032359235.1 Enteromius mattozi
GATTTGGTGATTTACAGGTGATAGAAAGCCTATCAGTGACCTGTAAGAGACAGTATCATTTGTTTTCAAAACAAAATTTTATATTTATATTTTATTTATAACACTATACTTTGTATTACATCAACTTCGTCTCAAATGACAAAAAAAAAAAAAAAAAAATAGGTAATGCTAATGTAAGGGTGTCTCTTCTTTTTTTGAAAGCCATGAAAATTGTGGAGGTTTTCTTTTGCTATTTCAGAAAAACAAACATTTACGAGTGTAGAAAGTAATAAATAAAAGTATAAGTTATTATTATTATTATTGTTTTTAATTCTTTAATTCTATTATCTTACCAATGTATCAAAGGCTAGCCTATTGAATATTAAGTAGGCCCTTGCGACGCAGACGCCGCCTGTCCAATGGCAAACACGCGTCATGAATATTAATGACCGAGCCTTTGCCGTAGTAGAATTCAATGGCGCAGTGCGCCTGAGCAAGAAAGAGAGGAAGTGGCGGCTGAAGCAGCTCCGCACCTTTTCCGGTAACACCGACAGCAGCACGACCGGGACCGAAAGAGCAACTGGAGAGGAACAGAAGGGACCGAACCGAGCCGGGGCGCGCGAGAGGGGGGCTGTTACATGAGGTAAATCGGTAGCGCTTGCCTACGCGGTCACGCGCTTAGTACGAGTAGTACGCGGAGCGAAACTATAAGAATAAAGTTGTGTTTGACACCCCTCCCTTTTCTCATCCGCTTTATCTTGTGTTACAGGGACGGAAGAGGGGAAGCTAAGGATGAATGACTGACGTTTGGAGTTTTTTTTCGTGACCAAACGAACGATCTGAAGCGCGCCTGAAGGGAATGAGCGCGAAAAAAAGGCGACCCGACAGCCGGTACACAAGAAGGAAGTCTAAGGAAATCAGAAAGGCCTGTCACAGATCTAAACACGTACTGTTTTAGGACCATTTTTTTCCAGATTTTTGAGGGTCATTTGTGGTGCTGCATGAGTTTCGCAAAACCGACAAAGTTTAAGTGGTTTTCTGAGTGATTGTCGCCTTGCAAGTGCTGCAAAACCAAAAACTTGTGTTCCTCTTCCTGCAACAAACGTAATATATGCACAGCCAACAAGATGGGGAAGATGCTTTCGAAGATCTTTGGCAACAAGGAGATGAGAATATTGATGCTTGGACTTGACGCAGCGGGGAAGACAACAATCCTTTACAAGCTGAAACTGGGACAGTCGGTCACCACCATCCCCACAGTGGGATTCAATGTGGAGACCGTTACATACAAGAACGTCAAGTTTAACGTCTGGGACGTGGGTGGTCAGGATAAGATTCGCCCTCTTTGGCGGCACTATTACACTGGCACCCAAGGTTTGATTTTCGTAGTGGACTGTGCAGATCGCGACCGGATCGACGAGGCTAGACAGGAGCTCCATCGCATCATTAACGACCGAGAGATGCGCGATGCAATCATCTTGATCTTTGCCAACAAGCAAGACCTGCCAGATGCCATGAAGCCGCACGAGATCCAGGAGAAGCTGGGTTTGACTCGGATCAGAGATCGTAATTGGTACGTTCAGCCGTCCTGCGCTACGACGGGCGATGGACTCTACGAAGGGCTCACCTGGCTCACGTCCAATTACAAATCCTAACGCAAGCGGGTGAAGACGCACCAAACTAGAAGCAATTAACCAATAACTCTGGCTTCTGTCTGTAAAGTTCGGTTTTATTCTCTGTCTTTGATTTCGTTGACATGTAACCCAACTTTTCTTTCGTACGCCCGTTCTGTAGTCCTCCTGTTATGTTGTAATGTCCAAAAAGTATTACTTTCAGAAGCTGTGGGGTTGTTTTCCCAGAAAAAAAAAAGGGTTTTTGTGTCCGAAGATCTGGTTTGTGAGTCCAAAAATGGCAGCTTGTTTGTTTACCTCTGTGCCATCACGTTTAACGAATGTATCGAGAAAACCGCTTTGAAATAAACTCACCAGTCCAAGCAGAACGATCTGATTGTGTTCCATGAAGAAACTGTCCTTGAAGGAGCGTTTGATTCAATATCCTTCTACATTCACACCGTTCCTGGGCTTTTCTGGAGGTGCTCCACTAAACAGATTGAGAAACCAGGAACGAGTGTGTCTTGAGAAATGAAAACAACATCGTCTTCAGTGTTTCTGATCTAATCCAGCCGTCTTAACCTGTTTCTATCATGGTTCTGGTACCGACTCTCCTCAAACCTTAACTGCACAAATCACACCAAGCCTCTTTTTCTCTTACTAAATTAATGCTTTGTTTTATTATTTTGACATATTTGTTATGCTAAAGAAATAATAAAATCTATATATATATCCAGCGCTATGTGATTGTGTCTTCTTGACGTGCAGGAATGAGGTTTCTGTGGGTCTTAAAGGGTTAGTTTACCTCAAAATAAAAACACTGTCATACACGCCTTCATGTCGTTCCAAACCTGCAAGACCTTTGTTCATCTTCTGAACACAAATGAAGATACTTTTGATGAAATTGGACAGCTATCTGACCCTCCACAGACAGCAGCACAACTAAAAATGATCCAGGTCCAGAGACTTAGTAAATACATCGGTAAAACGCTATGAGATAACATTATTTACTCAGCCATTCTTCTCGTTCGCATGTTTCTATGTTTCTGGAGCTGGGAACATTTCAGTTGTGTTGCTGTCTATGGAGGGTCAGATTTCATCAAAAATATCTTAATTTGTGTTCCGAAAAGATCTTACAGGTTTGGAACAACATGAGGGTTAGTAATTAATGACATAATTTTTTTGGGGGGTGAGCTAACCCTTTTGAAGTGTGATAATTTCACAAATTAAGGCCTAAAAAGGACCCACAATTTATAAAGACATGACATGTTGCATATATATTTTCCAGTACAAGTACAAGCAGATGACAATATAAGTCTTGATTTCTGAGAAACTAAGCACAATCAAATGAGTTTATGATTAAAACAAGGACATATATCTGTCAGTGGGGAATGGAAATTGAGTTGAGTTGATTTTTCTGACTCCCACGGCACATAGGGCCTATCAACCCAAGTCTCACGGCAATTCGTACATATTTTATGAGGTGGCTATTTCGTACGACCTCACTCGTATGAATGCATATGATTTTTGCCAATTTGTATGAATTTGTACGAATGACCCACACCTAACGCCGCCCCCAAACCTAGCCGTCACTGGGGTTTTGACAGATTATACCAAATCGTACGAGTAAGGTCGTACGAATTAGCACAAATTTTCCACCTCATACGAATACGTATGAATTGGTCGTGAGACTGTGTTGGGCCTATTTGTTCCTGTTCTAATCATATGTCATGATTTATGAATATTTAGATGTTTGCAAATATCTTCCAGTGATGTATGAAAACATGTTTTCCCCTTAAATTAAATACATATATTTGAGCCCACTGGCATGTGTTTGTTCTGTTTTAATCATAAACTTACATCATTTTGATTAGTTTCTCGAAAAAAAAAAGAATTACTTTGTGTCATTTTGATTCTTCAGTAATATCTTGATGTTGAAGCTGATTTCATCACAAGAGTTTCTGTAATGCTGCTTTATATATTTGCATAACAAATATCTTTAACTTTAATTGAATTCTGCTTCCAAACGTGTCAGCAATTTTCATATCTCATATTTGAATTCTGTCATGAAAACATTCAGCTTACATTTCACCCCTTAAATAAAATGAAAAAAAAAGTATATTTTACTTGAAGAAAATAAGCTAATTTACATAAATACTTTGAAATTGAACACATTTAATTAAAAACTGTAATAAATGTAATTAAAACATAAATGCAGTTCAATAAATGTTCCCAAGACATATTAATACTTTAAAATCATTATAATAATAATAATTATTATTCCTTTTTGCTAGCATTTTTCACTGAAAGAAATTGGTGTAGAAACAATCTTCACTCAGAAATTGCTGGTAAATTTCATATATAATTCTAAAGAAATTGCATTGAATGTCATGAAAAAAATTCACAGTGCAAAGCTGGACAGCTGATGTCTGCAGATTTTGTGGATTTGTCAGGAAATTACAGACGAATGAAGCACTGCATGTGGAAACTGATTATGTTGTGATAAATGTGTCACAACAGAAGCAGAGTTGATCTGTTTGTTCAGTGAGTTTAGAGTTTGACCTAAAGCTTTGCTGATTTTACACTAAACCTCCAGCCATGCCATGCATTTGTAAATACAAAATTGAGTTTAACTAGTTTAACTAAAAGAATAATACAACACAACAAATATTATCCAAGATGTATGAATACTTTATTTATTTATTTATCTATTGCATTATTCAGTGAAGAAATGGATTTCTTTCCGCTCAGAAATGGCTAGAGTATTTCACCAAAAGATTACGAAGAATAAGAGAAATTCTGAAGTAGAAAAACTCAAACATTAAGTTGTAAAACACTCCAGTGATCAGAATTGTTTATGTCTATATTCTATATTTACATAAAATGTTCTGTATCACTAAACACTAATTATGCACATAAGCGGTTGATCCTTTTTTAAGGTTAATGTTTGCACATCAGCTTGTTTCTGAGGATTTTCCTCTCTAAACACTTCAGACGTGATGGAATCCGGCTAATAGTCTGTTTACTGGTTTTCACTCCACTGTTTTTAATCTGCTTCAACCGCGTCTTGTAAACACAGAAATCTCAGAAAACTTCAGATTCGTTCCTTTTTTAGTGTTTCTCCAGTTGTTCTTCTCCACCTGGAACAGTGCATTGATCTCAATCATAAAGTTTTGTCCCACAAAACAGGTTTATGAGTGAGTCAGAGACGCTCATCACCAGCCCATAGACTCACTCGTTAGTGTGTGTTAACACACACATCACTCCATCTGTGGTTTCACAGGACCTGCTTGAGATGGCTTCAAATCAACAGACTTTAAAAGAATAGTTCAAACAAAAATATTTATTCTGCTGAAAATGCCTTCACTCTCAGTTCATCCCGGACTATGATGAGTTTGTTTCTTCATCAGATCTGAAGAAATGTGTCTCTGCATCAGTGTCTCAGTAATGGATGTGAATGGGTGCCGTCAGAATGAGAGTCCAAACAGCTGATAAAAACATCACAATAATCCACAGCACTCCAGTCCATCAGTTAACATCTGGAGAAGACAAAAGATGTTTTTAACTACGAGTCCAAAATCATAATAACTTCCTCCAGTGATGGATTTGAAATGTTTTTGTTTGTTCATTTGACTTTTTTTTTTTTTTAATGTCTATAGTTTTCATTAATCCTTGTTATCTTTTTTTTCTAAGTTATTTTAGTACATCAAGCTAAACTAATGAAATACAAATGAGAAATGCTATTATATATATATATATATATATATATATATATAACTGTAATATTTTACATTTTATATATTATTTTTATATTTTAATTTTAATAAAATGTATAGTAATTTTATTGTGTTTTTGTTACTTTATTATTTTGATTTTATAAACTTTTATTTCAGTTTTTATTTATTTTAGTACATCAAGTGAAACTAAATTAAAATGGGAAATGCTACAAAACATTGTTCTATCGATCTATCTATCTATCTTTCTACCTACCTATCTATCTATCTACCTATATATCTATCTATCTTTCTACCTATCTATCTATCTTTCTACCTACCTATCTATCTACCTACCTATATATCTATCTATCTATCTATCTACCTATCTACCTATCTATCTATCTACCTACCTATATATATCTATCTATCTATCTATCTATCTATCTGTCTTTCTGTCTAGCTTTCTATCTACCTTCAGTTGTGGACGAGCGGATCTCTCAGCACAGGAAGTGTTTCTTCTGTTTCCGTGGTGATGAACTGCTGTTTATTCTGTTCTAAAGCAGCAAACAATCAGACAGGAAGCTGTCCTGAGCTGTACTTCCTTCCTTCCTACTGATGGAATGCTGAAAACATGCTATAGACTCAGCTTATTACTCTGTATGAACGGAACAAGAATAAGACGCTGTTTTGATGACCTTTGCTCACATATATTGCCCAAATGTTCTCCTGGAGTCATTTGAACAAACACGTTTACCTTCCCATCATGCACTGGAACTTTAAAATATATAAGTGGAAACTCTTATCATAAAAAATTATTATTGCTTTAATGGGCTGACTTGGTTTCTGTTGCATCTTCATGTGTTTATGCCTGAAGCCATGAAGAAAAGATATTCTGTTTACTCTTCTGCATATGCAATAAATCTGAAACATAATGCCTTCCACGTGCTCATAACCCATCCGCCACAGCAAATACACAGCTTGAATATAAATATAAAACCAGCTCATCTGTTCTGACACACGTTCACTTGTCAGTATTTATTCACACACACATTATTCCAAACTTGTATAATAGATTATCAGTCAAACACAGAATGAGGAAGAGTTATTATGGATTATGGACTCTTTGGTATTTGAGTTAAAACGTCTTAATTCTGGATTAGTTTCATCTTTTGTCTTCTCTAGATGTTAACTGATGGACTGGAGTGCTGTGGATTATTATGATGTGTTTATCAGCTGTTTGGACTCTCATTCTGACGGCACCCATTCACTGCAGAGCATCAAGGAACAAAACCAGACAACAGACGGACCTTTAAACATGTCTATTGAAATAAACACTGAAGAGACATTAAACACAGTCATGATATTGTAAGAAATATATGACTCAAACAATGACCTTAAACACAACTATCAGCAAAACAGCAACAACAGCCAAAATAACTCAAACATATATTAAACTATTTAAGTTCTCATGCTTTGATTAAGCATAAAAAATAAAGTGATGTATATGTAATTATGATCACAAGGTCCTCTGGGTTTTCCCCACAGCCTCAGATCTGTAACTAATCATTTTCTGTTATTAAGACTTAAAATGTAATTAGAACCACTTGGTGTTTTATATTAATGATGAAGCAGGATTGTAAGTGTCGTAGTTTCAGAAAATAAATAATTCCTAAAATAAACGAAATAACCTGTGCCATATATAAATAAATGAAAACTACAAAAAAAAATAAAACCACACACACACCAAAAACACCAAAACGTTAACTAAAATCAAAATGAAAACAAAAAAATATGAAAATAAAAACTGATTTAAAATATTAATAAAAAGCTGATACTAAAATAACACTAGTGGTAGCTTCATTAAAACTAATTTCATTTGAGTGTAATGTTGAGGTAAAAAGCATATGATTTAGCCTAGACTGGCATGTGACACTTTATTTTTTATTTTATTATAAGCAAATGAAAAATAAAAACGACGGAGAAACATGTCTATTGTCTATTGTAGCTATACAAAGCACGTGTATTTCCTCTTTTACTGAACTTAATATCTAATTTGCATTTGTACTTTTTTTTTATCATTTTTGTCATCCCATGACTACTGAAATGTTTAATCACATCACTTCTAAAGCTATGTTTAGCGTCTCCTCTATGATCCATATTCGATTATGTTCGACTTCAGCATCAGTTTTACACTATTTTACACTGACGTAATGCTCAAAGGCAATACGGGACACGTGACTGAGCTCAACTCGGGGGGGAGCGCGGGTATCACAGTTTCGTGAATGAAAACGTAAACTTGACTTTAAACCATTAAGTCTTTCAGCTCAAGACGCTAGTCGACCACAGGTCACAAAATCATTAATCAACAATCATCTTGGACGCGGAAAAAAGTGAAACGAAAGTCGTGTTATTGCTGGTGTCCCCCGCCGCGCTCATGGTACGGTCCACTCCGCCGCGAGCTGTTCTTTGATCCGCCACCGCTCAGTTCTGGAGCAGATGAACGGATTCGGTCCGGATTTTCACGTTTTACTAGTCACGGAAGAGCCATGCGCTCGCGACAGTCGCTGTGCGGAGATTGACGCGCGTTTCCCGTCTAAACCAGCGCTCGGTGTGTTTGAGAGACTCGCGCGGATTCCAGGGCTCGATCCGCGGACCGGAGTAACGGAGCGCCGGTCCCATGTTGCAGCCGAACCAACACGACCATGACCGCTCCAAAGATCCGGTGAAATACGGAGAACTGCTCATTCTCGGGTGAGTGATTCGCGTTCACTACGGAGCCACGGTTAACGTTACCGAGTCTTTAAAAGGGATCTTGAGTTGAATGAATGAATTAATCGGCTTCTGGTCTGACCTATAAAGCCGATTATTGATTTTAATCATATTTCCGTCACATTTACATTCAATACTAGGCTGTAAATTATTTTTGTTGTTATTAACATCACTAGGACATCATTAGTCATTGTGGTTGTGGTTAACCAGAGCATTAGTGTTCAGGAAGGAGGCCAGTGGGAGTGAACCTGTCTATAAAGTTATTAACTAGTAGTACTACTAGTCCACTGATATTTAAATTTAAATATATTTAATGATAGAAAACAAGATTTTTAGGGCACTGATTTTTTTTTATGTAGTATTTATAAAAAAAAATGCACCAACATTTAATTAATATATTTAACGATAATAAAACAAACATGTCCATAAATTGAAACAAACAAAAAAGCCTTATTAAGCCTTATTACAGCACATTTACTTTATAACTATTATGTTAATATGTTATATAGTCTTATTAACAAGCACTTGTAGTCCACCGATATTTAAATTAAAATAATATTTAATGATAGATAACCAGTCTTGTAGGATACTGAATGCTGTTTTGAATGCATTCAAATTGCATTTTTCTGAATGTAGTATTTAAAAGGCACTAAAAATTAACAATATTCTATGAAAATGAAAACCAAACATGTCCATAAATTGTAAATAAATAATTTTATCCTTAGAACGTTTACATTATTGCTATTATGTCTAGTAAACTTGTTAACTAGTACTAGTAGTTGACCGATATTTACACAACGATATGGCCAATATTTACATGAAAACAAATTTTAATGACAAAAAAATGAGGCTTAAAAGAAATGCTTATTTTTATGTGTAGTGTTATGATACCGATACATTGTAGATTTATTTAAATTGTAAATAGAACAGAAAGGATTGGATTATGTTTTACAAGAAAACACAATTTCATCCTTTCAATATTTTACATCCCACTCAGTGTGTTTATTGCAGTTTCTATGTATTACAAGCAATTTCTGATAAAACATTTTACATTTAATTAATCTGGTAAGAAATTTACTGGTAATTTCCAATGGAAAAGTTAATGTTAAAAATAAAATTACACTGCAAAAAAGATATTTGAATTTGTAAATAAGTACATTTTACAAGAAAACACAATTTCAGTCATAAACAGAGTGTTAGTACGACACAATTTTAAATTTACTTCAATGTGCTATTTCGAAATTTAATAACAAATTTCTAAACACGTGTCTTTTTCAATATAGATTCTGGAATTTAAGCAGAAAATCTCGAACTAATGCATTTAGCAGGTGCTTTTGTCCTACAATAGAGGATCTAAAGCAGTTCATCCAAAATATTCATAAACCTCACAAATAAAGGATCTTTATTGGCGTTGATAGTTCATCCATTCCATTGCTCATTTTGGAACTTTTCACTGAAAGCAGGAGCTGAAAATGGCATTGCTGTGAAAAACCTCTTTTAAGAGTGTATAACAATGTCAGCTTTGTTGGAAAGCTGGATTAGGAAATGTTTTATTTG
This sequence comes from Enteromius mattozi, assembly GCA_032359235.1. Taxonomy (NCBI): domain Eukaryota; kingdom Metazoa; phylum Chordata; class Actinopteri; order Cypriniformes; family Cyprinidae; genus Enteromius; species Enteromius mattozi. Next base: position 18,444,570 of record JAUMHE010000075.1, read on the forward strand.
GGTTGATGAATCAGCCAATCAGGCGCCGGTATCGCTGAACGATGGCCAGATACCCAGGATTCAGGACTCTGTCTTATAAATATATGAGTGTGTTATTAAGTGAAGCGCAGCTGTGAGCGTGTGACAGGATCAGGAAATGAGAGCGTAAAATGTTTCCACCCACGTGTGTGTGTCATATCAGGAACTCCTCTGATCTGCACATGCTCAAATCCTGCGCCATCTACATGCTACTAAACATGTAATTACAACATGATCTGCATTCTCCTGCTACTACGCTTCATACGGCAGCATGCATGATGGAGTTAGTTGTTGTTATGCTTTGGTTTGTTTCTTAATATTAATTAATAATGCCACAATTGAGAAGCAGTCATACATGTAAACTATGAAGGAAGCTCATTTACTAAATAAATTCTTTGATGTGCATTAAAATCAAATGTTATGAATATGAAACGCTGCATATGAACTGTTGGTTTAGTCGTTCTGAAATGCCTGAGCCAAAGTCAGTGCAATAGCATCCCAGAATATCCCACCCTCCAAATACAAGAGAACTGTTTTATAGCATTTCATCTGCAATGCGATGCGAGCCACTTATTATGAATAAGAAAGGAGCCAAAACTTCACATTTTCTTTCTGATATTTGGAGTAGCTGTTAATTCTCTCGAACTGATTGAATGCCTTGTTTTAGCTCCTGTGAAAACTAGGTTGCTGTTGGTAGAGGTGTTGGTGAGGCCAGCAGGGGTGCTCACCTTGTGGTCTGTGTGGGTCCTAACGCCCCAGTATAGTGACGGGGTCACTGTCTTTTGGATGAGACGTTAAACCGAGGTCCTGACTCTGTAACCCCTTTCACACTGCACGTTGGTCCTGGAAAATTGCTGGGAAATTGCCGGAGTGCCTTCAGTGTGAATGCAAACACGTACCGAGATTGAATCCGGGATCGATCCCAGATTGGGGACCTAGTAACATAGTCGGGTTCAGTCCCGGAACGAGCTCTGTGTGCACAAAAGCCAGAGCCAATGCCATAAAGAATATATTGGCGTAGTTATCATGCGACTCTTTGAGCAGGTGTTTGCAATAATACAACCCTGCAGTGCCAGAGGGACTTGTCTGTGTTTTAAACTCGGAGCGGTGTTCACCTAAAAAAAATTAAATAAACAAAAATGTTCACAAACTTGACTGCAGCAGAGACCATGGAGCTCCTCAGTATCCACGCTAAAGCCGAGATTGTTCGGCAGCTGAGTGAATGCTACATGATGCGGTAGTGTACGAGCAAATGAATTACAAAATGCAACAGCGTGGTTTCTCGAGAGCAAATTCTTCTTGTTCTTCCTGTTTCTTGGCTGTCTAGTGTTTTCGACTCATACATTACCCGTCACATGACGTCAGGTGTTATTCCAGGACCTTTATGGGTACGCACAGATTCTGGGAAATCAATTGCAGTGAGAATGAAGCAAATCTAACGATCCGGGAACAATTGCCAGAACACATTACCCATGTATTTTCCAGGGAATCTCTGTGAAAGAGGCAAGTGACACTCATTGTAAAGAGTAGAGGTGTAACCCCGGTGTCCTGGCCAAATTCCCCCCACTGGCCCTCGTCAAAAATCATGGCCTCCTAATAATCCCCATCCACTAGATTGGCTCTCCACCTGTAAGATGGTGTGTGGTTAGCAGGTGGATGCTACACACTAGTGATGGCTGAGGAGAGACCCCCCCACATGACTATAAAGCGCTTTGGGTGTGTAGCAATACGCAATAAAGCACTATATGTTTTATTCATTTATTCATTCATTCATAAATTTGTTTTATTGTAATCATTGGCATCTGCCCAATATGTGCAATTATTATCTGTTGACCTACTTGTAAAAAATGTAAGTAAAATATACAAATAAATGTTAAGATTGTATTTCTGAATAAATAAAGCAGTAACTGATGTCATATAATCACAAGCATGACATTTGTAAATTAAATAATTTTATTTATTAATGTGTAATATACAGTGGGTATGGAAAGTGTTCAGACCCCCTTAAATTTTCACTCTTTGTTATATTGCAACCATTTGCTAAAATCATTTAAGTTTATTTTTTCCCTCATTAATGTGCACACAGCACCCCATATTGACAGAAAAACACAGAATTGTTGACGTTTTTGCAGATTTATTATATATTTCAGTTTTTCTTTTTTAATAAATCTGCAAAAATGTCAACAATTCTGTGTTTTTCTGTCAATATGGGGTGC
>JAUMHE010000075.1:18449857-18468280 GCA_032359235.1 Enteromius mattozi
CTGAATCGTATAAATGCTGGATTAAGATCGTGTGGGGGGTCGAATCGAGATCGCGATCTTTTAACGATTAATTGTGCGGCTCTAGTATGTATATATATATATATATATAGCTAATAAATACATAAATATAATTAAATCTTTATTTCAACTAGCAATTTTTTGTTTTCTTTTTTTTGGGTGGGTTTGTTTTAGATAATTAATGCAAACCTGTGCAAACCATCTCATCTCATTGATTAATGAATGAATCGTGATATTTTGATTTGTGTCCAAATAAAGAGATAATAATCAAGTGGCATGAAGCACCTTTCATTAATTTACTGATTATTGAATATAACCAGTTATTGTGCAATTTTCAAAAGTAAAAACATCTTTATTGTGCTATATATGTTACTCATGATGATGCAGGTATAATGGCTCTCTGCCCGGAGGAGACCGCGGTCGAAAGCGGAGCCGCTTTGCCCTTTACCGACGAGCCAAAGCCAACGGAGTCAAGCCCAGCGCCGTGCACATCCTCAGCAACCCCCAGGACAGCAAGGTGCCACCTCGCTCACTCTGTAGGGCACTACACGCTGAGCATTGTGGGATAGTGACGTGTGACCTCTCATTACAGGCGGTGAACAGCAGGGGACAGCACAGCATCTCCTTCACCCTCTCCAGGAACCAGACGGTGGTGGTGGAGTATTGCCATGACACCGACACTGACATGTTCCAGGTCAGAGGTCACTAGGGCTTGGCTATTTTATGTTATTCTTTAGAAATCGAGGAATTAATATTTCGAATAGAAATGTTACCAAACATTATATTTAGACATTTTAACAATATGCCAGTGATAACAGTAAAGAGAAAATATTTATCCAATATATTGCTTTTGTGTTGCTAAAGATGCATCACAGGCAGTGGAACAGGAAAAAATATAACATATAATATGCATAAGAGGAGTTTGTACCAGATGTAGTTGTAGCATATTTTCTGCAAAGATATTTAACGAGTGATCAACATTTACATCTTCAAGTGTGCTGCACTTCTTTAACTCAAGGGTTAAAGGAATAGTTCACCAAAAAATGAAAATTCTGTCATCATTTACTCACCCTCAAGTAGCTCAAAAGTTTGTAACCAGGCTGTTTTGGGTCACTATTGACTTCCATAGTATTTTTTTTCCTACTATTGAAGTCAATGGTGAGCAAAACAGCCTGGTTACAAACTTTCTTGTGTTCAGCAGAACAAAGAAATTCATACAGGTTTGGAACTACTTGAAGGTGAGAAAATGATGACAGAATTGTAATTGTCATTGTTTCTTTAATAAAGAACAAGATACTTGAATCATGTTGTAGTTACATTTTCAAGCTGACTAGTTAAAAATCAAAAGAAATCGAGATTTAATGTTTAATGTTTTGCCCTGAATGGGTCAAAGTGAGCAAAGCTAATATAAAGGTGGGCTGTGATGGTTTTCTCCAGATCGGCCGCTCGACCGAGAGCCCTATAGACTTCGTGGTGACGGACACTCCTGGAGGATCCAAGGAGAGCGAAGACTCATCCTCGGCACCCAGCACCATCTCCCGCTTCGCCTGCAGAATCGTCTGTAACCGGAACCCACCCTACACCGCCCGGATCTACGCCGCCGGCTTTGACTCATCCAAGAACATCTTCCTCGGGGTCAGTGTTACAGCTGGGCTCCGCAGGGGCCACTGAAATAATAATGTGCTCCTGGAGCACTAAACCAGTCTTGAGTAGCTCAGGTATATTTGTAGCAATAACCAACAATACACTGTATGGGCCATATTAAACACTTTTCTTTTGTGCCATTAAATCGTTAGGATATTAAGTAAAGATCATGTTGCATGACCACACACACACACACACATATATATATATATATATATATATATAAATCTCAAACCTTCATTTTTGATTAGTAATATGCATTGCTAAGAACTTTATTTGGACTAATTAACTAATTAAAGGTAATTTTCCTCAATATTTAGATTTTTTGCACCCTCAGATTCCAGATTTTCAAATAGTTGTATCTCAGACAAATATTGCCCAATCTAACAAACCGTACATCAGTGGAAATATTATTTATTCAGATAATGTGTAAATCTCAATTTTAAAAAATTGAGAGTTGAGTTGAGGAAAAGTATGGAATTTTTAAACTGAAAATGTGTTGGAAGCCGAATTCAGAGAGTTCTGAGAAAATAAAGTCAGGGTTGCAAAATATAAATGCAGAATTGTGAAATACAGAGGTTGTGAGAGAAAAAAGCCACAATTGCTGATTTAAGAGATTTTTCAGAGGAAAAGGTCATTATTTTAAAATGTAGTTGCAAAGTTTATTCCTCACAATTCTGACTTTATATTTCAAGAAAAAGCTTGAATTGTGTGATATAAAATCAGAATGGCAAGGAAAAAGTCAGAATTGTGAGATAAAAAGTCCCAGTTACTCTTTTTTAGTTTTTGATTCTGTGGCAAAAAAAAAAAAGAAAACAGAATTGTGACACTTAAACTCAGAATTCAGAGAATAAAAAGTTAAAGTTTATTGTTTATATTCTGTGGCAAAACATGCTTTCATAGAGACGTTATCTCCTTTAAACATTTTCATAAATTTAATTACTGTCAATTAAAAAAATTGTGTCACCTCACTATTTTTATTTGTTTTATTTTTATTACCTTCCTATTTTTATCGTGCGTGAGCATTAAGACATCATGGTTTTTTCTCACATTTATGCATTAGGCAGTAATGCATTATGCTCTCATGTAAAGGAGGTTCTGAAGAGATGTTTGTGCTTCTTTACACAGACTGTTTATTGCAGCTCACATGTGGCATGAATGCATTTACACAGCAGATATCAAGTTCAGCACTCGCATAGTTCAGTCTTGTATTTATTTGTTAAACACGTTGTATTCTTACACAGAGCAGCTTTAGCTATTGCATTTGAGAAATACATTTCATCAGTTTGTGCACTTTCCTGACCGATGCGCCTGTGTCTCGCAGGAGAAAGCGACGAAATGGAAGAATCCGGACGGTCACATGGATGGGCTGACGACCAACGGCGTTCTGGTGATGCATCCAGTGGGTTTCCCAGAAGAGCCCAAGCAGGGGCTGTGGAGAGAGATCTCTGTGTGCGGAGACGTCTACGCTCTCAGAGAGACCCGATCCGGGCCCATCCGCGGCCAGCTGGTAAACACCACTAACTAGTCTCCTAACCACACACGGCCAGACTCAGGGCTTAGTAATGTTCTCTTGTTTTCTAGTATAAATATCTAAACATTTTTGAATCAAGATGCATTTACTTGACAAGAAAAATGATGTAAAGTGATTAAAGTAGTGCTGATTAATCGTGATTGATCATAAAAGTTTTGTTTACATAATATATGTGTGTGTGCTGTGTATATTTATTATGTATATATAAATACACACACATGCTTGTATATATTTCAGAGAAATGTTATTTTTATATATTAAATATATTTATTTATAATATAAGTTATATAAACATAGACGCAAATACATTTTTCATATGTATACTGTATGCATGTGTGTGTATTTATACATACATAATATATATATATATATATATATATATATATATATATATACAGAGAATACACATATATTACAAACAAAAACTTTTATTTTAGATGCAATTAGTCATTTGACAGCACTAATTGTCACACCACCAGGCGGCGCTGAACCCAGCGCAGCCGAGTTCACACGCTCTCAGTCACCTGAATTTTAATTGCTGCCACCTGAACGCTATCAGGTGAGCTTGGTTAAAAGCCCCAGCTCTACAGTCACTCATCGGCTGAGATTGAGGTAACATCTACTACTTACCTTATGCCTACCTGTTATGTGACTTTAAACCTTTGTTACTGCTCTTTGCTACTTTCAAGTTATAGACTCTTATGCCTGTGTGTCTGGAGACATTCAAGCAATTCACTTACCTCACGGAGGAAACCCTAAACGGAGTTAGGAGTTTTCTCATCTGGCTTTGCCTCACCACGGAGCTTCTCATTCACTCAGCCAACGCAGCTCAACTTCAACACGTGAGAAAGTCCTATCACTTACCTGTTAATACTCACCTGCTTCACTCACCTGTTTTCTCAGACTGCTGCACGCTCGCCCATGCCGAGCTCGACTCCACCCGCAGCTGTGAAAGGAAACAGACAAATGGATTAAGATCACCGAGATCGCTAACTCACTAAGAAAGGAATACAGCATTCAGAAGATCGTTTATGATTCACCTCCCAGGCTGAATGAGATCTCTCCACGCTTCGCTGCTGCCATTCAATGAACAATCCACTGAACTCTTCATCTTATTCCCTACTCTTAAATAAACTGTTTGTTGATACTTACCTTCTTCTCCGTCTCCTCAATACTGAGCGTTACAGAATCTCAGCCCTTCAACACTTCTTTATATCCACACGCTCAGTATGGAAGAAGATGATCTCCCCGGAAAAAGTGAGTTGGAAACAGTTCTACATGCCATTGATGAGCTACGAGTGACAACACCTGTTCCTAATGTCATGAATCGTCCACCTCCGTATTCTGGTGAGTCAGCTTCCTGTAAAGGTTTTCTCATGCAATGCGATCTCCAGTTCGAAATGCAACCTCACCACTTCTCTACAGAACGGAGTAAAATTGCCTTCATAATGACTCTACTTACCGGACGAGCTTTACAGTGGGCAGAGGCATTATGGACAGGTGAAAGTCTCCATTTATCCTCTTATGAGAACTTTCGACGTCACTTCAAAGAAGTTTTCGGGCACGATCCCTCACCCGTATCATCTCAAGAAAATCTGCTTCAATTGAAACAAGGTAAACTTACCATTCATGATTATATTCCCAAGTTCCGCACCTTAGCGGCCACCAGCGGCTGGAACGACCCGGCATTACTGGCAGTTTTTCGGCGTGGATTAAGACCAGATGTTCGTGCACAAATGGCCATATTTGATGACTCTATCAATCTGGAAGCATTCCTGCGTAAAGTTACAACAGTTTCCAAAAACCTTACTTCTTACACATCCACTGAGATTCGCATGCCACGTGACTCGAGTTATGCTGAGTGTGAGCCTATGCAAACTGACTCGTATCATTTAACAGCCACTGAGAGACGCAGGCGGAGGGAAGAGCGTTGTTGCTTCTACTGCGGTGCTGCAAATCATATGCAACGAGACTGCCCCATACGACCTGCATCTAAATCGGTGAGTGTGGATTTTCTTGAACCTTCAATTCAAAAAGTACCATTGATTTCAGTAAAACTTCTATGTCATGATCAAGAATTTCAAGTAACAGCTCTGGTTGATTCAGGAGCAGCAGGCAATTTCATTTCCTCCAAATGTTTAGAGAATCTCCAAATCACCTATCAAGAAAACTCCACCACTTATCGAATTACCACTATCCAGGGGACCCTGCTAGACAAAATGCCGGTCAAACAATGTACCACACCTGTGACTCTACAAATAGGATGCCTGCATCAGGAAACCATCTCGTTCTTGGTACTCCGCAATGCCTCAGTGGATTTGGTGTTGGGTCGACCTTGGCTGAGTCTTCATAACCCCAGGATTAATTGGAATTCAGGTGAAATTTTACAATGGAGCGATCTATGTTTTGTGAACTGTCTAATGCCTTGTCATGAGACCTCAGATTTCGGAAGTGACCTGCTACTCGACGACCATCGAAAGCCCAGACGTAACCATTGCAGTTGACATTCCAAGAAAGCTACTAAACAATTACCACCCCACCGCCATTGGGATTGTTCCATTGAGTTAATACCTAATGCTAAGCTACCCAAGGTTCGTGTTTATCCCCTGTCTATCCCAGAGACACAGGCCATGAACGAGTATGTACAGGAAGCATTGGATCAAGGATTCATCACTCCATCCACCTCACCAGCCGCCTCGAGCTTCTTCTTCCTGGCCAAGAAGGATAGTGGCTTACGTCCTTGTATCGATTACAGACAGCTGAATCAACAAACCGTGAAGTTCGCTTACCCTCTGCCTTTGTTACCATCAACACTGGAGGAACTCAGGTCAGCACGCATTTACTTTAAATTCGATCTACGGAGTGCATACAACCTCATAAGGATAAGAGAGGGTGATGAATGGAAAACGGCGTTTGTAACTCCTTCAGGTTACTACGAATATCGGGGGATGCCGTATGGGCTTGCCAACTCTCCAGCCATCTTCCAGAACTTCAAGAATGAAGTGTTCAGAGACATGTTAAACCAATTCGTTATAATCTATATTGACGACATTCTTGTATATTCACCCGATCTTGTTACCCACAGAATTCATGTCACCAAGGTCCTTCAACGACTGCGAGAACTCCTGGCTATCAAACTAGCCTTTGAAGAGTGGCGTCACTGGCTAGAGGGGGCCAAGCACGTCATCACCGTGATCACAGATCACAAAAATCTTCTATACCTGCAAGAGGCCAAACGATTAAATCCTCGACAGGCACGTTGGGCGATGTTCTTCACACGTTTCCATTTTAAAGTCACTTGCCGTCCAGGGGAGAAGAACACGAAAACTGATGCGCTGTCAAGACTTCACGATCCAAGCCCAGTTTCTAAGGAACCAGAACCCATTCTACCCTCCACTTTGTTCATGGCCCCCATTGCCTGGGACCTCGATGATCAGATACACCAAGCCACGATCCAAGAACCACCACCTCCTGAATGTCCCAATAATAAGACTTACGTACCCAGTAATCTACGACTTCAAGTGTTAGAGTCCATACACACCTCTCCTGGAGCCGGTCACCCTGGAACAAGGAGAACCCTGCAGCTCTTAAACCAACGTTTCTGGTGGCCCAACATGGGTAGAGAAGTCAACCAATACGTGAGGGGATGTGCAGTATGCGCTGTTGTTAATACACCACGACGATTACCCTCAGGTAAATTATTACCGCTACCAGTGCCTCAACGTCCATGGACGCATATTGGAATTGACTTTGCCACCGACTTACCACCATCGGAGGGATTTACCACCATTCTAGTAGTTGTGGATAGATTTTCCAAGGGATGTAAACTCATACCACTCGTCTGCATTCCTTCTGCATTTGAGACAGCACAGGCTTTATTCCACCATGTGTCCCGCCACTTTGGCCTGCCAGAGGACATTGTATCGGAAAGAGGACCTCAATTCACCTCTCGAGTGTGGCGTGAGTTCTTCAGACTCCTTGGAATCTCTGTAAGCTTATCCTCCGGCTATCACCCACAGTCAAACGGACAAACAGAACGCAAAATTCAAAGATCAGCAGATACCTACGGACCTATTGTCATGACCATCAGAACACTTGGGCACAATACTTACCATGGGCTGAATACGCACAAAATTCCCTAAGACAAACTTCCACAGGCTTAACACCTTTCCAATGTATTTTAGGTTTTCAACCGCCTTTATGTCCCTGGACAGAGGAACCATCCCTGGTGCCAGCTGTTGACCATTGGTTCCGAACCAGTGAACAGGTGTGGGATTCAGCTCATGTCCACCTCCAGCGTGCCATCCGTCGTCATAGAACTGGAGCAGATGCTAGGAGATCTGAAACCCCGCAATTTCAACCAGGAGAGAAGGTATGGCTTTCAACCAAGGACATCAAGCTACGCCTACCCTGTAAAAAGTTAAGTCCTCGATTCATAGGACCATTCACCATCACAAGACAAATTAATGAGGTATCTTATGCATTACAACTCCCACCCAACTATCGCATCCACCCCACCTTCCACGTATCACTGTTAAAACGCTATGTTGAGCCTGCTCTTCCTCCACCTGAAAATGTTCCGCAAGAACCCCTCCCTGAAGTCAACCCCGACGAAACCATCTACCAAATCAACCAGATTCTGGATTCCAGACGCCGCGGTGGCCGACTCCAGTACATGATTGATTGGGAAGGATACGGACCAGTGGAGAGATGTTGGGTTGACAGGGACGACGTACTAGACCCAGCCTATTTAGAGGAGTTCCATCGAAACCACCCTGATCGTCCAGCTCCTAGAGGTAGAGGCAGACCACGCCGTAGACCTAGAGCGCCAGGAGTCGCTCCTAGGGAGGGGGATAATGTCACACCACTAGGCGGCGCTGAACCCAGCGCAGCCGAGTTCACACGCTCTCAGTCACCTGAATTTTAATTGCTGCCACCTGAACGCTATCAGGTGAGCTTGGTTAAAAGCCCCAGCTCTACAGTCACTCATCGGCTGAGATTGAGGTAACATCTACTACTTACCTTATGCCTACCTGTTATGTGACTTTAAACCTTTGTTACTGCTCTTTGCTACTTTCAAGTTATAGACTCTTATGCCTGTGTGTCTGGAGACATTCAAGCAATTCACTTACCTCACGGAGGAAACCCTAAACGGAGTTAGGAGTTTTCTCATCCCCGCAGCTGTGAAAGGAAACAGACAAATGGATTAAGATCACCGAAATCGCTAACTCACTAAGAAAGGAATACAGCATTCAGAAGATCGTTTATGATTCACCTCCCAGGCTGAATGAGATCTCTCCACGCTTCGCTGCTGCCATTCAATGAACGATCCACTGAACTCTTCATCTTATTCCCTACTCTTAAATAAACTGTTTGTTGATATTTACCGTCTCCTCAATACTGAGCGTTACACTAATATTCAGACTTATTTTCAAAAAAAAATTATCAACATTTTGTTAATTTTCGCTTAAAAAAACCAAAACTGTCTGCTGGTGGGGTAAGAAATTAATCTTAATTCAAAGTCTAAGTCTTAATTTTAGACTAATAATAATGATTTTATTTAATAAGACTAACAATAGTATCCTAAGGCATTTTACTTGTCCAGTAAATTTATATTGATCCAAGAATTTTTACATATTTATACGAGAAAACAAGATAAAAATAGTAAAAAAAAAGAGTATTACTAGTACAAAGTACAAACTATTTTCTTATTTAAATATTATTATAGCAATTATTTTTTTGTATTTCATAATTCAATTATTTATTTACTTTTATTTATTATTATTTATTATCATTTTAAAGTAATACTTCAATTCAACTTTGTTTTTATCAATCTTGATGTAAATAATCTAAAAAATTCTAAAACATTTTTATAGTTCTATTAAATCATTTATATAGTTATATCTAAATTAAACATTTTTATCGTTTATAGTTTTTTTTAGTTATTATTTTAGTTTTTTTAGTTAATTTAGTTATTTATATATTTTTTATTGAACTGTTTTTATTGTATTTTTATATGAATAATTTTCTGTTTACTTGTTTTTTTATTTATTTATTGTATTATTTTTATTGTATTTTTTTTGTATTTGGTAATTCAGTTATTTAGTTACTTTTATTTATTTATTCTTGTATTATCAATCTTAATTGTATATTTTATATTTAATCATTTTCTATTTATTTATTATTTTATGTATTTTTGTATATAATAATTTTCTGTTTACTTATTTATTTATTTGTTGTATTATTAATTGTTATTTTTTACAGGTTTTTTTTGTGTTTGATAATTCAGTTATTTAGTTACTTTATGTATGTATGTATTATGGTGTTATAACAGTATTAAGTGAGCTGCGGTGTTGTTTTAGGCTCAGGGTGAGAGCAGCGCTCTGCAGGACGGCTCTCTCGTGGATCTGTGCGGGGCCACACTGCTCTGGCGGACGGCTGGGGGTCTGCTAAAGGCCCCGACCCTGCGGCACCTGGATGCCCTGCGTCTGGAGCTGAATGCGGCGCGGCCCCAGTGTCCGGTGGGCCTGAGCACGCTGGCCTTCCCCAGCCTCCCGCGGAGCCACAGCCTGGAGGAGCGCCAGCCCTGGGCCTACCTAAGCTGTGGACACGTGCACGGCCGGCATGACTGGGGCCAGCGGCCCGAGGGCCACCGTGAGCGCAGCGAAGGCCCCGGCGGACGCCGCGAGTGCCCACTCTGCCGGAGCCTGGGGCCCTATGTGCCGCTGTGGCTTGGGGCTGAGCCAGGCTTCTATACGGACGCCGGGGCCCCGACCCACGCCTTCGTCCCCTGCGGTCACGTGTGCTCTGAGAACACGGCTCGGTACTGGGCCGAGACCCCGCTGCCCCACGGGACTCACGCCTTCAGACCCACCTGCCCCTTCTGCTCGGCCCCACTGGGCCCCGGCCCTGGGGTCACACGCCTCATCTTCCAGGGGCCTATAGATTGATGAGGGGGCCAAACGAGGGCCGAAAGGAGTCTCACCGGGGACTGGGTTAGAAACATGCTGCCTTGGAGTCATGTTTAGATCTCATTAAATTTAGGATATGATGAGACCCTGGAGCACAAAAACTGTCATGCCAATTTAGTGAAATTGAGATTTATACTTTTCATTGATGTATGGTTTGTTAGGATAGGACAATATTTGGCTGAAATACAACTATTTGAAAATCTTGAATCTGAGAATGCAACAAAATCAAACTGTTGAGAAAACCTTTAAAGTTTCCAAATTAAGTTCTTAGCAATGCGTATTACTAATCAAAAAGGAAGTTTTTATATATTTATGGTAGGAAATTTACAAAATCTCTTCATGGAACATGATCTTTACTTAATACCGTAATGATTTTTGGCATAAAAGAAAAGTTGATCATTTTGACCCTTACAATGTATTGTTGTCTATTGCTACAAACACACCTGAGCTGCTTATCACTGCTTTTGTGCTCCAGAGTGACATTTGGTTCTAAAATATCTCAGTAGCTGTTTCCATCCACCTGTTTTTAATGTGCATTTTGAAATACAGCATAAGGAAATGGTGGACAGAAACAAGAAGATGTGCATAAATTCTAGAAATGTGCATAAAAAAATTGAATAGGTTAAACTTTTTATTTAATAAGAAAAAAACATGCAGAATGGAAACACATTTACATCAAAATAGCCAATGATATATTAATATAGGTAGAAATATGCTGCCTTTAAGTCACATCATTTATATCTTTAAGTGCCAACTCGATGAGTTAAAGGCGTGTCTGAGTAACTAATATAACTAATGTGATAGTTTAGCCAAAAATCATCATTCTGTCATCATTTACTCATGTTATTTAAACTTGCATGAGTTTCTTTCTTTAGTGAAACATTAAAGAAATATTTCAGTGTTTGGAACCAAACTGTTGCTAGTAGCCATTGAGTTCTATAGTACAGTGGAATTTAATGATAACGGTCAACTCTTTGGTTCCCAGCATTCTGCAGAATATCTTCTTTTGTGTTCAGGAACATGAACAACATGAGAAAAGTAAATGATGACGGAAGTGTAATTTTTTGGGTGAACTGTCCCTTTAAGTAGGTTTTCAGGAGCTTGACAGTATTTCCAACCCTTTAATTTTCCACTAACAATCTAGTGTTGCCAAAAATGTGATGTAAAGCACTGCATCGTTAAGATGAACTGCGTGAGCAGATCTCCTCTCATATGTGTAGTGATTCATTTTAGTGAATCAGTTCAAAAAAATGATTCACCAGTCGACGGAGAGGCCTTTTCATTAATTGCTGCTGTTTATAGCTTTCTATAACTTTTTCTTATATTATAAAATAACATTTAGCTACTGTTCATTAATGCTTCTATTCATCAAGGATGCATCAAACTGATCAAAAGTGCCAGTAAAGACTTTTATTTCAAATAAATGCTGTTCTATTGAACTTTCTAGTCATCTGTAAATCCTGAAAAATAAAATGCATCACATTTCCCACAAAAATCTTTTTTTCAACATTGAAAATAATCAGAAATGTTTTTGAGCAGCAAATAAGCATGCTAGAGTGATTTCTGAAGGATCATGTGACACTGAAGACTGGAGTAATGATGCTGAAAATTCAGCTGTGCATCACAGAAATAAATTACAGTTTAACACATATTCACATAAAAAACTGCTATTTTGAACTATGAAATTATTTCACAATTTTTACTGTATTTTTGATCAAATAAAGACATCCTTGTTGAGTCATTAATGCACTAGTGCTACAAAAGCTTCAGGAACAAATGCATTTGCCAGATGAGTATCACTAATTGTGATTTCCATCAGTAGCACTTGAAGGCAGCGTTGGTTTCTAATACAGTCCTGAGCTTAGACGCGTTCAGAAGCTCTAACAAAAACCACCAAAACAGGACTGAAGCCAACTAGATTGTTGATTCCTGACTCCTTTCGCTCCTCTATGGCCTCCAGCGCTCTCAGTACATGGACCGAACCTCAACATCTCACACAGCACACACTAGAAAGTACAAGATCCTTTATTACAACACTGGTTTTCAGCAATAAACCCTGTAGAACAATGAAGCTACTAGAAGATGCAGCGGTTCGAGCCTTGTACTTCCCTAACTTTAGCTCAAAAACATGGCTCAACCTGGCCTTGTGATTCAGTTTGTTTTCTTCTTCTTTTCCTTTGGTTTTAGATTCTTCTATTTCTTCTTCTGATTGTTTTAGCATTTAATGACAGTTGTAGCTGCAGTATATGCCGTAGTCGTTTGAAATTGTCAAGATGTCATATTTTTCTACATGACTGTGTTACTAAACTTTTGACTTGAGGTCAGATTGTTTTATATACAAGTGTTTCACATATAGCAGTATATAGATTATATATAACTCTCTCTCTCTATATATATATATATGAATATATATTATTTTCTGTACATGATATGATTTGAGTCCAGGAGAGCTTGCTGAAGACTGAATGAATGCTCCGACGCGACATCTGACCACGAACACTGGAAAAAAACATCCTCTTACTTAGTGTTTGTGTCTTGATTTCTAGTGTAAATATTTAAAAATTATTGAATCAAGATGAATATACTGTACAAGCAAATTGACTTAACCTAGTCTTGATTTCTGTAAAAAAAAAAAAAAATTGTCAATGGGGCAAGAAAAAGAATGTTATTCTTTCAATTATAATTCTTTTCTCACCCCTTTGGCAGATATTTGTGTTTGTTTTAAGCAAAAAAAAAAACGAACAAAATTTTGCTAAGACATAATATCTTCAATCATTTTACTTGAAGTTAATGCATCTTGATTCAAGAATGTTGTGATATTTATACTAGAAAGCAAGACAATACTAAGGAAGAGACTGATTTCTTGCAGCGAGCGCTCGATCCCTGTGATGAATGTACGGTGCTTCGTTACCGTCTCCAAACTTCCTGGTGCTAACAATGATTTCAAACGCTGATTTTAATTGCGATTGTTTTGCGCTGAACTTCACTGCACTCCTGGAATATCTTTGATTGTTTCGCTTCTAAAAGGCTGGTAGCGCTTTATGATGACTTTCATCTTATACGTTCAAAAAAAGACTAATGACCTGTTATGCATAGTAGTGCACTGTAGAAAAATTGTTTTGCTGTTAGAACTTTTAAAAGAATGTTTCACCCTAAAATTAAAATGTGCTCACTTTCATTTTATCCTAGATCAGGATGAGTTTGGTTCTTCATCAGATCTGGAGAAATGATCAGCAATGGATGCTCTGCAGTGAATGGATGCCCTCAGAATGATAGTCCAAACAGACATGAAACAATGGTTTCATTAAGTTATGAAATGTTACTAAACATTCAAAACACCAGGTTTTTAAAACATTTTAAAAGCATATTTTTCTTAATTATAAGAATGTTTAGGAAACATTCCCTTGTATCATTTTGCAGACGTTACTTTTGAATGTTCTCTGAATGTTCTGAAACAAGTTGCAACATTTAAAATACGAAGCTAAAGCGCTTCCAGGAAAACACATTACATGAACAATATTTAAATAACATTTAGAGAATGTTAATAAAGACCAGATAACAAAGATAAATTTGAATGAATGTGCTGTTAATGTTACTGAAGGAACGTTTGTTCATAACATCGAGAGATGTTAACTGATGGACTGGAGTGCTGTGGATTATTGTGAAGTTTTTATCAGCTGTTTGGACTCTCATTCTGACGGCACCCATTCACATCCATTACTGAGACACTGATGCAAAGACACATTTCTCCAAATGTGATGATGAAACAAACTCGTCCTAATCTGGGATGGTGAATTTTCAGCACAATTTCACTTTTGGGTGAATTACTTCTAACTAAAAGTCCAGTGTAAAACTGTTATTGATGAAGGTTCCATGTATAAAGCGTCACCAGAACACTGAGATGATAATCATTACACGTATGCCTGCACACCTCACACTGTGCATCTCTGAGCATTATAAGCTAAGCACTTGACAAAGCTATGTATTGCAGGGTTTAGAGACAGAATAGCTCTACTTTACCTCACAAGCAGTAGAAGAGACCTCAGTTTATGACCGTATTTTTTTACAGGCCGATAAAGCGACCATAAACCATTCGGATTACTTTTCACTCTTTCTAAATTGTCGCATTTACGAGATGCGACACGTACTTGATTGTTTGCTTTCTCGGACGCTAGAAATGGGGCTTCGTTGCAGTAGCCAGTTTCTTGCATTCTCAAATCTCTGCAGCAGATTACCTAAAAATGAACCTCCATTTACTGTATCGGTGAGGAAAGAATACAAGGAACATTTTGAAGAATCTTGATGCAGCTCTTTTCCTTTCAAAGACATAAAAATATGATAGAAAAAAATTCATATGCACTATATTTCAAATTATATGATGCTTTAAGTCACTATGCACTGAATCTCTGCCACAGATCATATTCATATTAAAAATGCTGCATTGACGTTTAACGTCATTAACACTAAAATGCCACAAAGAGCTGCATGAGGATTGCATTCATACACATAATGATAGGGATGTGAATTATATAAATACAATGCAATTCATAACACTGATTATGATTTTCTTAATATTTTTTTTTTTTTGTAAAATGGGATTTAAGAAGAGAAAGAGAAGGTCTCCTTTTATTATTGCTTGGACAAAATGCTGCACATTTGTTTGTGAAATATGTCAAATAACAAAACTAAATTGAAGTACTAAAAAAATCAAATCAAATAAATAACACGAGTAAAAACAAATCAAGGCTTGGTGCTTTTTCCATTTAAAATTTTTAAATGTATTTTAAGCACAATCCAATCGAAGAAGCTGCATGCAGCGTGCGTTTTTAATCTAAATTAAACTGTAATTATGGACAAAAACAATGGTCTGACTACTACATAAAACCGAAATAGCTGATTTAGAGCAGTAATTCACTCTCTGCCAGCTGGTGGCACTCAAGGAACAGCAGTGATACAGTTTTCTTGATTATCGCTGTAAATGAAGCAGCGCAAATACATTATACTGAGGCTAAATGAAAAGAATCATCTTTTCAGATCTCTTCAGAGACACGTTTCATAGAAAGCCTGTATCGTGATTCATTTAACATGAATCGTCACTAAATTTGAAACCGGCTCGTTGCATAACGGTGGTGTTTTCATTTTTTGGTGATCTGTTGCTTTCGTCTGGAATTGCTGCTTCCCTCAAACTATGGCAGTCGACATTTGAAGTGGTTAAAAAAGACCGCATTTTTGGTTTTAGGACAAAGAAATGCTTGAAATGCTGACTGCCGTCGTTCTCTGAGACTGAGAGATAGCTCATTTGAAAGCCTGTGCTCCTTAGACATCACAATCTATGCTTGAAGCGGACGATCCGTGGCGTTCTGTAGCAGAAAGTCCAGCTCTGTGTCTCTGCGTCTTCCAAACGAGCTCCACTCATTCTCGACTCAGCTCAGGTTTACACTAGTCCAAGTTTACAAGCGTGGTTAGAAGGATTAGGATTGTTGTGTGTCTGCGTCGCCTCCACAGGGTTTTTCTCTCTCAGAGGTCAACGGGAATGGCATTTCCAGCGCAAACGTGTACAGCGCTCAGTAAAGCGCAGACGGGATCGCTCGTCTTTGCTTCGTAGGACTTTTGTATGATGTAGCCCCACACTGGATGGCGTGAAAAACTGTTGGATTGTTGTGGTTTTTGTTCCTTCTGAATGAGATGTGAAGATGCTGCACCTTGTGTTTGACCCACTGAATAAAACCTCGATCTCAGACAAGAGTCCTGACCTTTGACCTTACCACTGCCACAATGCACTTAAACCTGTTCGAGCGGCTGCTTTCTCACAGCAGACCGATCCAAAACCATGCTTAAACTCAAGGTGCACTGACAATCACAAATCATGACATGAATAAAAGTGATCTTTGCATACAGACAGACTGTTTCGCGTCACTTCTTTACATTTGCATTTGAAAAGGTCTTAAAGTCTTAAAAGTCATCGCATTAAATGTTGCATGCACTGCAAAAAAAAAAAAAAAAAAGCATTGCATGAATGCATTAATGTGTCATTTTAGCTTGTTTTCCAGTAAAAAAAAAAAAAGATGCATTTACTGGAGATGCAGGTTTGTTTTCTGAGAAACTTAACGACATGAAGTGAGTTTTTGCTTAAAGTGAGAAAGGTACAAAGTCTTAAAGTCATTGCATTAAATGTTGCATGCACTATGAAAAATGCATTGCATGAATGCATTAGCCTACTTTGTATTTTTGGCATTTTCCAGAAAGAAACATCCTTAAATCAACATGAAGATATGCAGTTTTGAACAAAATGAGTTTTCGCTTTAAATGAGAACAAAATCTATAAAACCTGTCATTGCTTTAAATCATTTTGATTGTTCTGAACTCATTGGCAGATATCTGTTATTGTTTTATCTGTAAACTCATACCAGTTTTTGATAAAACAAGACTTTGTCATTTTGCTTCTCTTATGAATGTATCTTGATTTAAGGATGTTTATATATTTGTACTGGAATACAAGAAAAAAAATACAGCACTTTTGCAGTGTGATCGTGGTATAGTAAAAGTTATTTTCATATTATAAGCACACACATTAAATCCAATCCATTTTTTGATTGATTGTTTTTTGCAAATTAATAAAAAAAACTCATGGAAGTGGTGTTTTTAAACTTTAAAGCATTGATTATACCTTTAGAGGAAAGTTTTCATTCAGCTGAAGATAATAATAATAAAAGATTGTGTGAATCAAAATCAGAATGAGATAGTCTGAGTTGACCACTAGAGGCCGCTGTCGCTTTAAACATCACTACACGAATTCATTTTGATCGGTCAGGTGTGTGATTTTAACACTATCTGGACTGTAAAAGGTTGACTTCTATGAATTATTCAATACAGGTATATAGTTAATATATAGCCATATGTGACCGACACTGTATAAGTATGCAAATTTGAATTCCACTCCTATCATACGACTTTGCTTATTAATATGAGATTGATTTAACAGATTGACAGCGTTCCAAACAAGCTTTGTTGTTGTTTTCACCAAATCGCGCGCCGATCTGCTTTGGCGCCAAATTACCTGAACAAAATAAGTTTTTCGTTACACATGTTTAATTCTTGTCTGACGGAGATGTATTGACATTTACCTGCCTAAGAATCATTTCTATGCGTGATATTTTAGGAATCATGTCGTGTGTTCGTTTAATTTAATCACATTAAATTGCACAGCTTTTGCACAAAAGTAAAAAAATACTTGACCTCATTAAGGAGCTTGTCAAACAACTAAAAAAAATCTGAATATTGTGAAAAACTTCATTCTTTTGTAACTTATTTAAAAAATAATAATAATAATAAAAATTATATATATATATTAGTTTCATTACATGTAAGTACAACATTTCAAAGGTTTTTTGTTTTTATTTTGATGATTATTGCTTATAGCTCATGAAAGTCAAAATCCAGTTTCTCAAAAAATTAGAATGCTTCCTATACGATCATTCAAAAAAATGCTTTAAAAGAGCAGAATTGTTCAAGATCTTTAAAAGTATGTTAATTTCTGCACTCAGTACTTGGTTGGGGGTCTTTTAGCACACACTCCAGCATTATTGAGGAATGGCATGGATGTGGTTGTCCTGTGGCTCTGCCGAGGGTCTATTGAGCCTTCAGCTCGTCTGGATTGTAGGATCCACTGTTTCTCATCTTTCTCCTGAAAATATGACATAGATTCCACATGTGGTTCAGGTCAGCATGTTGGCTTAATCAAGCACAGTAATATCATGGTCAGCAAAGCACTTAGAAGTGATTTTGTCACTGTGGGCAGGTGCTAAGGTCCTGCTGAAAAAGAAAATCAGCATCTTCATAAAAATCACCTGACAGACGGCTGCACTGACTTTTGTCTTGATGAAACACAACGGACAAATACCAGCACCCCAAACCATCACTGACTTCAGAAACGTCACACTGAACTTCAAGCAGTCCTGTGCCTCTCCAGTCTTCCTCCAGACTACAGACCTTGATTTCCAAATGAAAAGCAAAATTTACTTTTGAGGTCTCCAGCTTCATTCCACTCCTTGTGAAGCTCTCCAAAGTGTTTGAATCAGCTTTGCTTGACTGTATTCTCAATTTTGCAGTCATCCCTGTGCTTGAACACCTTTTCGTATTCAATAATTTCCTTCCAGTAAACTTTGCATTTAATATGCTTTGTAACAGTTGGTGAAATGTTAGTATTTGACCACTAGGTGGAGCTCTTGTAGTGATAATGTAATTAACGAATTTTTT
>JAUMHE010000075.1:18487568-18506768 GCA_032359235.1 Enteromius mattozi
ATACTTTTCGATCCACAAATGAATGATGGATTTACTGTAGTACCACTTAATGAATGCATTATAATTAAGGCAGTTAAATTCCACTTTTCTGATGCAACATGTGACGAAAAAGGAAGGAATGAGAGTTCGGCAAGAAATGAATTCAATCAATTGGACATGTTTTACTCAAGCGTACTACTCTACAAACTACGCCACCGGAGACGCTGACGCTCCAAAACAAGTCTTTTGTTCTGTACTTTTACTTCTTGAAATATGAGTGTTTTTGAAATTTAATGACTTTTTTATTGTAATTTAACAAGTTTTTTTCTCGAAATTTAACGAGTTTATTCTCAACATTTTATTTCGATTTTTTTTCTCTGAATTTAACGATTTTTTTCTCAAAATTTAACGACTTTAATCTTGTAATTTAATGAGTTTATTCTCAGCATTTTATTTCGAGTTTTTTCTCGTAATTTAATGACTTTTATCTCAAAATGGTTTTATGTTTTTATTATTGCTTGGCCCTAATCCTCTTCCGTACCTTTTGTCCATGCTGTTTTATTAGGCTAATTAAGTAATAATTTATTAACATTTATAGTAAGGGCGTACAAATAAAACCAAAAACCATGTTACTATGAACCATGGTAACCAAAAATGTACCATGGTTTTGGCTGTAGTAAAACTGTGGTTATACAAATGGTAATCAATATGGCAAAAAATAATGGTTACTAAACTACAATAAAACCATTGTTAATTTTCATAAGACATGACATGTCTACCAATATCCAGTGACGATTAAATTGTCCCTATAGCAATAATTTTGATCAAACAGTCTTTGTAACCACATTGTCGAAGTTAAGCTGCAGTCTGTAATTTTTTATTTTTTTTTGGTTAAAAATGATCCAAACTATTTGAGCAAGTACATAACCAGCCAGTGTACCGCCTTACTTTTGCCCAATTCACAATGGTTAGCTTGTAATAATGTTTACTAATGCCGAGTTCAGACTGCACAATTTTTAAAGTAGTCTCGTCACAAGATATTTTCACACTGCGACAGGGGTTTACAATAGGAAGAATCGCCGACAACTTTGTCCCGGTCCTCAAACTACCAACCAAACCAAACCTCTGAAAAGACTTCCTCAAGATTGTTCTGCATAAACAGCTGGAGTAGGTCCAAAGCACCACAACAGGCTCTGAACTCTTCTTTACAGTAGATGAGACTAAGCTCTGTCTTCAGCTTACTCCCGTCGAGCACTATATGCCTTCAGAGTCCTGCTTAGTGCATCTTCAGGAAACGCCACTGTGTACAGTTCAAACGTGTCTGCTTGCAGCAAGGTGGCACTAACGAGGTGGTCTGTGAAGGAGAACCTTTCCAATGTGTGCTTGAGTATGGTATCGCAGACCTACACAGTGTAAAAAAATAAAAGAATAAAAAAAAATGTAGTGATGACAATGTCAGTTTCAGCTGCTACATTTAAAATGACCAATTTATGTTATAAAGGGAGACCGGTTTTAGTGTTTGAATCCATAATTTCTCAAAACTTCAGAAGCATTTTGATTCTTAGTAAACATGTCAAGCTTCATGACCTTCCGATGCTCAGGGTGCTAAAAGCGTTTTTTTTTTTAAATACCAGCCATTTAATGGAGTGTCTAATTACACTAAGTGCAAACAGCCCGCCTTATTGGCAGTGGCCATTTTGACTAGCTCCGCCCACCAACGTGTGATTGGGCTAGTCGTCATTACAAAACATGGTTGTTTAACATCAGCTCCAGTGGTGCAGATGGTATAAAGTATAGCAAAATTATATTTTGACAATCGACCCGGGTTCGATTCCGCCTTCTGACGAACCTTTTTCTCCCTTTTTAAATTTCAAATCACAAAAATAATGCTCACTAATCATTAAATCATTAAATGCTGCTATTTTCAATTAGTGTATATACAATCCATTGTTTAAAGACTGTGTTTACGGTTAAAAAGAGTGCCTGATAGTAACAAATAAAGCATATACATTTATTAGTTTCATAAAGCCCATTATAATTAGCTTGTAATTAAAAATACTTTTAATTTTTTATCTAATGCTTCTATAATTAGACACGTAAAGACTCTTATTTGAAAAGAGACATGGTCATTGTATAATTGTATCATCTACACAAGCCACTGTGTTTGCAACAAATTAAACTGCAACAAATAAAACTGCATTGTTTCATTTACCTTCTGTGGGTAATTGAAAATGTCTTTGGTGGTGACTGCTATATTATTGCTCCTCACATTGATCCCACAAACATTGAATAGTAATCCTCTCATAGTTAAGTTATCAAAGCCAATGGGCAAATTATTCTATTCATTTATATTATTTAAATATTTCTTTATCTTAAGGATCTACTCTTTGCTACAATACCCAAACATTGTTTTTTTTATAAAATCAAAAGGACATTTACAAGCACCCACAGAAGGTAAATAAACAATGCAGTTTCACTTGTTGGTAATGATTTATTTTGACTGCAATAAAAACTCACTTCAGCTGCAATGCGTTCATGGACCTCTGGACTGATTGACTGCAGCCTCTTTGGTTGAGAACAACCTTCACTGCTTCGGTCAACCAGGGAATGGAGAGAATAAAAAAAACATTAACAATAATAATAATGATAATAAATGCCAAACAAGGAATACAATTGCTACCTGATCCTCTGTATGTCCTGCTGGATGCTCCCCCTGATGTGGACTGAATCTATGTCCTTCTTCTTGAGTTTGGCAAAGAGGAGGTCCACATGCGGCATGATGTTGTGGAAAAGTTTCAGGAAAAAAATAAAATCCTGATTCTCCAGCAGCATGGCAAAGGCTCCTGCCTCTCTGGCGGTAACAGGGTCAAAGTCACCTGAGTCTTTAATATTTTGGAAACAGCGGATGAGGTCCTCTCTGCGCTCAAACACTGTACTGACGGCACAGCTGTGGAAGTTACATCTAACAATGCTTGATGTTGGTAGGCTGTGGGCAACTACTTTATCAAGGACATCTGTGAGCTTGGGTGATCTTGAGAAAAAGCTGGCAAATCCTCCAAGGTCAGAAAAAAAAATTCTCACTTTGGGTATGTGAGAAGTGGCCTGTTGCATTATCAGATTGAGTTGACGTGCATAGCAGTAGATGTAATGGGCATTTGGGTACACATCTTGGATCTTCCTTTGAACACCTGCAGTGGCACCCCTCATCATGCTGGCTCCATCATACGCTTGGGAGATGAGTTTACTCTTCTGATCTTCTGGAAAGATGACAGCAAGACGTTCTTTCAGTGCTGTTGCGATGGAATCAGCTGTAGATGAATGCAGAGGAATAAACTCAAAAAATCTCTCTTGTACATTGCTTTTGGCATCAATGTAGCGCAGCACAAGTTGACACTATGTGGCAATATCGTTGGTCTCGTCGGCCTGGATTGAGAGAAAATCGCTGCTCTGTGCTTCTTGGATAATGCACTCCCTCACAAGAGACAACATACAGTCTAACAACTCATTCAGCACAGTCTTTGAAGTTCCCTTAAACACAGTGGCATTCTCAAGGTGCTCTTTCAAAACTCCATCAAGGGAGGCCACAAAATCAACCAGACCACAGAATATCCCAGGATTATCTGAACTCTCGCTCTTATCATGGCCACGCAAAGCTAGCTCAAATGCTCCACAACATTTCACACAGTCTGTTATTCTAGACAGGATGTGTCTATTTTTTGTGAACTCTACGTTGTGCCTTCTAATGCCAATCCTGTAGCTTTCATCTAGCTGCTGGGCAATGCTAAGCTTCCCAAAAGACTGGAGCCTCATAGCGTTGTCAAGATGGCTTCGGCTACTTTCACGACGCTTGCACTTTTTGGAAAGACGTTTTAAGTTGCGAACACCTGTTGTTGTTCACAACGTTTCGGTGCCAGGACTTTGAAACAGCTAACACGGAAAACAATAAAAGGCATGACTCACATCGCATCCAGCCAGCCAACTCTGTTTGCCTTATGAAGTGCTGAAAAAGCCCCGAGTGTAGGCGCGACCGCGATCACTTGATTGCTGATGAATTTTTAAGTATGGTCGATCTGGTCCAAGCTCCTTGATCCTGTTTTTTCTTCACTCGAACACCTTATGAATGGGAATTTTTGTAAAGATAAAGCCAAATTTTCCTTCATCTCAAAATGTTGCGCTTGCTTCGACATTGATTAATACAGTGTCTGTCAGTCATCTGACGAGCTGCTGCTGAGTTAAATGAAAATCACTGAGAACGGTCCAATCACATGAGGCTAAACATATAAAAAGCAGAGCGCTGCGCCCCAAGGACAATTTGAATTAAGCCAATTAGAGCTTAGCCTTAAATCACATGCTTTTCAAAAGTTTGTGTACCTGCATAGACACTGATTAGTCCGGCGCGCCGCACACACATGTGAAAGAAATATAGTTTAGATTTTTTGATTTGCAATCAATTATAATATGATTATTAGTATTTCGTTAATATTTGTGATATATATTTAACTTAACATGTTAAAGGGGGCTAACTTGAAGGGGGCGGCACCCAGCGCCCCCTATTGACCAGCCTCCACTGCTGGGATCATTATAAAAAAATGGTAGAATGCAAGAAGCTTGCCATACAAATTGCATGGGCGCTCATTTGCAACGAAAAGAACATTATGGAGGAGGATATTTACCTTGTATAGCCTACCTTCGTAACTCCTCCCCCAACATCCCGCTGCCCTGGATGTTGCTCTCTCATTGGCTGTAGGTAATCGCCAATGTTATTTTCAGTCAGAACACATTCACACGGCATGATTTTGAATCGTGGAGCACCGATTTGCCTGTGATTTCGGGCATTTGTCTGCGATTTCTCAAAACCTGTCGGTGAGTCAAAATCGGGGCTAAAAACTTGCAGTCTGAACTCGGCATAATTTGTGTGGTACAGGTAGGTTATCGCGGGAAATTTTGGTCTGTAAACATAAAAGAAGCTGTCCCGGTTTTCCTCATTCTCCTGAGGATCCTGCAGGAGGTGGATCATCACAGCAGCTAGAATAGCTAATTACATCTAAAAAGAATAATTTGGATGGTGCATTGTCAGAAAGGATTATATGAAACATGTGAGTTATAATAAATTATATTCCAGTTTTAAATGTGCCTCTTCTTACAGATAGCCTGGGATTACACAAGATTTGTATTTTGAGAACCAGTTCGAAGTGAGCATAGTTTGCATTTTGAGTTAAAAAAAATTCTTAATTACATTAGACTGTAAGGTTACCAAAAATTGAAAACTACACGCTAATACACACTATACTCATAGGCATTCAATGCTGATGTTGTTATCATTAAGAATTTGAGAATAAAGTATAACAATAATAATAATTTGCAGGGTTTAATGTTATATGAGCTAACCGATCGTTGGATTTAACTAGTAGGCCGATTTATTGTAATGCTTTTTTCCTCAGTTAGTCAGAAAAAACGTGACAGACATGTTACTTACTTGTTCAGATGACAGTATACGTTGAAAAGTCTTATCTGGGTCTTATACTCCGAGACGTAGTCTAGAATCTGTGATTACCAAGTACAGGATTCACTCCGGTGCGGTGACTGACAGCTACACGTTCACCTCAAAACAGATTCATCCGCGCTGGAGCCGCGCCAAAGTATAACCGCACGCATGGAATGTACCTCCGCAAGGAACTGCAATACAAAGACAAAGAGGCAAAATTGCAGCTTTAAAGAAATACGTCAGAAAAGTACGTCTCTGAAACCTTCGAAACCAAAACTCTGAAATAATTAAACCATCGCATTACAAAATTGTCCAATGCTTTACAGCGTTAATGTTTGGATAGTTCCCAAATACTCTTCTAGATCAACTCTGAATAAAGAAAAGAGAAGCATTTGTTTTGGAGGTGAAAATTTAGCTATTAGGAAACAGTTCAGTACAGTTATATTTATCTATATTCTCTTCTGAGTAGTTAAACAATTTTATTTTTAGTTTATTTATTTAAGGCTTGGCAAAAAAGAAAGTTATTTCACACCTGTCTAGTACAAATATGTTCCTTTGTTTCATAATTACAGTGCATACATTTTTTCTTTATTTACCCTCAAAAAATGGAAGTGAAATGTGACAACATGCCCCATAGGTGGAGTACATTGTAACATATGAGGGGCAAAGACACGACTATCTGACAGCTTAAAATGTTATCTGATTGAATAAAAAAAGGAAGACAAACTAAAATGTGTTGTCAGTAAAATAAAATGATTAATGTTTTATTAAATAAATGGTGTTTTTCAAGAATTAAAAAGAATCAAATTTTGACAGTAAACACAATCATGCTTGGGACGGCCCGCATAAATCCACTGATAAAAATAACTAATGTAAATTACGATGACTTTGCTTGTGTCATATAATAGCATGGTTTATTGATAGCAAGGCACATTAACAGTGTTACAACGTTCCTGTGCAACTAGAATTTAAAACTAATTAGTGTCTTCTGCTAGTTAACAAAGCATTAAAGAAATGGATAAATAACAAATAATAAATAACGTGTGGAAATATTAAAATCATAAGTCTGTCTGTCTCTTCCTTACTTTGTGTGTGTGTGTGCAGTGATGCTGTTCCCTGAGGCATGGGGTCGTAGTCAGTGTCGTTCTCTGGAGCGGATGGTGGAGGTGGAGCAGGAGTATCCTGGAGGAGTTGAGCACATCTATAACCCCGGCTGTGTTCCGCTGCGACGCTGCTCCGGATGCTGCAATGATGACAAACTGGCCTGTTTCCCGGCCAGCACACACAACATCAGCATCCAGGCACACACACACACACACACACACACACACACACTCACCACAGCCAATAGAGCAGCCAATGGGAAAGAAATCAATCAAATCTGTTTGTGTGTGAAAATAACCCCTCTTTGTAATAATTACACATAAACTGTAACTGATTACAATTACAGTCATTTTGTAAATTACGTAATTGTTTTACATGTGAATCTACCCTTGATGTTGGCCGCTCTGTGTTTTTCTTCAGCTGTTGAGAATAACTCCATCAGAGAGGAGCAGAGAATACGTGTTGCTTTCGTTTCTGGAGCACCAGAGCTGTGAGTGCAGGTACATCCGTCTCTTCACTGCTCTCATTCTCATCTCGCTCTTTGTTCATGTTTCTGACCCGCTCTCTGTTCTTCAGGCCCAGACGACAGCACCTGAGAAACCAGCAGTGAGTACTGATTGATTGACTGATGGATGGGTGGATGTTTGTAAATGACAGAAGTAAGGTTCAGAGTGCTCTACTCAGCAGGAGGAGGCGGAAGGGCAAACGCAGGAGGAGACGGAGAGGAAGGACAGACAGGGATTGAGACGCAGCCCGGGTCAGTGATACACTCACATCACTGCATCTCGTTCACTCATCAGTGCTCATCTGTGTCCAGGGAATCATACACACTGCTAGTCTTAAGAAGTTAGTCATCTAATTTATTTATTTATTTATTTGCAAGACTGGTCATAACTGTTTCAAGTGAGTGAGGTAGACTGGCTCAACATGAACAGGAAAAGTGAAAGATATTTTGGTTAACTGCTGGTTGCTCAAACTAGTTCTTAAGACACAGTCTTAACAAAAAGTGGAACAAAAAGTTCACCTCATTTTATTTTTACCCTTACGAAGGTTTTTATTTATTGATTTTTTTCTTACATATATATATGTCTGCCAGAAGGCAGTATAAACAATGGTTAGAGCAAGATATTGTAGTGCAAACTGAAGCAAATTAAACAAAAACAACAGTGCAGTATACAGTATACACAGTATACAGAGGATTGTTATATAATATAGAAATGTACATCAGGATGTATGAAAAAAGTATAACAATTTAAGAATTATGTAAACATACATACGTTATTGTTGTTATTATTACATTTATTATTAGTCATTTTATTCATTTACTAAATTACCCAAAACAGTACAAATAAATTAATAAATGTATTATTACTATTAGTAGTGCCTAAAACTTAAAATGAATTAAAAATATTAATTCATAAACATATTATTATTATTATTATTTTATTGTTTTAGTGTGCTTATTTATATTGTATTTATATTCACCACTACAGGAAGTAATATTGTCTGTAGTGACACATTTGATTTATATCCATTTATGTATAATAGCATTTTTTGAATTGTTTTATATTTTATTCATTAATTAATCATTTTAGTCATTTAATATTTTTTATATTTATTTCTATACAAAATATTAATTGTTATTATTATTATACATTTATGTATTATTTCTATATATTTTACATTAATATTTATTTATTAATTCATTCATACATTTATTCATTAATTGTTTGTGTGTATACCCTGCTGTAGATGTGATGAACTCAATGGCAAACAGGCACAGACTCCATTCATCAGACAAGCACTTCTGGACGTTAGTGTGTTCAGTCTGACCCGGATCAGGATCAGCACAAGACCTGCTGCGGCTCCCAGCGTTCAACAAACATCTGTTTATACTGACTGTACCGGATCAAACAATAAAGCTGCTAAACTGAAGGAATCTGGCTTTATCATGGAACAGACGAGTGAACAAATATGAAATACCTCTGTGCTGCTAAAATTAACTCGACAGTCTGGGAAATTTACAATAAAAATATGAAATACAATGCAATGCATGTTCATATCCCCATTTGTTTCTTAATATATTTTATAAAACAATAAATTCACAGTATTTAAAGAAATAAAAGCTGTTCGTTTTGTTTTATCAGAATGGAATGGGTTAATTTTTTTGTACATGTATGCATTTATTGACAAGAGAGGACTTTTATTAGTGTTACATAACACAAGTGACTGGAGAAGACTTGACTTTTCGTCACTCCTTTGTTGAACACAATGTTCTCGCGTAGCCTTACAGTCACGTTTCATAGCTTTAATGCTTGCATCACTGACCAATGGGAGGCGAGCGTGAGAAATGACGCGACACCACTTCCGCCAACAGACCCGCCTACATTCTCCATAAAAGGAAACCCAATTAAACAAAAGCAGCAGCGGTATTCCGATAGGTCCCGCCTCCTGCGCCAGGATTGGACAGCCAGAAGGGTTTAGTAGCCTCCCATTGGAAAAGATCGCAAGTCAATCAAGTAGCAATGGCATCACGTCAAAGAATCTAACGTAAATATAGCGAAATAATTAAACGGACGCGCTTTCTTGAGTTTAACGTACATTTTATTTAGTCGTTAAGACTAATAGAAATGTATTAACGCTTCAGTAATATTAATCGTCCCCCTGAGGGCGGGGCTTGTGGGAATTGAGCGCAGGTCTCGTGTACAGCACCGTGTAGCGTGTTTTGCGTGACCGACGCTGCGGAACGCTGTTCAAACGCTGTATATCCGAGGACGGCTGCAGATAGAGTGTGCTTTTATCGTCTCTGGGGATCCCCGGTTGCCGGATGAAGTCACGGTCATCGCGACACACGCACGTAAGTCGTTTGCGTTCACTGAAGGAACGAATGTCACTCAAATAAACGTTTACGTGCTCCTGAGGGGAAACTACACTGCAGGCCTGTGTTTAACGGCGCTAGCCGCTTTGCTTTGGCCTGGATCTCGATGCGGTTCGTGTGAAAGCTTGACGTTTAGGCACGAAACTTTTCTCGTTTTAACGTAACGTTAGTACTATAAGTGTAAATGGGTAACGATTGATTGGAGCTTCTGGAGATTAAGTAGGTCAGCTGGTTACGCCGTGACTGACCTGTTGACGTCATGACGCTCGGCCCTTAAGAGTAAGGCTGTCCTCCAGAGACTGTGGAGTTTTTGTAATTCTCTTTACGTCACATGCCTGGATGTCCTGTAAAGAGCACACTCTGTGTTTTCCAGAGATACCTAAATGTTTTGAAGTTTGTTCATGACCACTCCCTCTGCTTGGTCTTTAAAGATGGCTGACATTAATGTAGTGATAAACTGTGCATCCTTATGGAAATCTGATCATATTTTGAAGTTATTATTTAAATCTGATTAATTTTCAGATTGTCTGTCATTAACCAAACTGTTATGGGGGTTTCAAATTAAAATATTTCGGTTTTATAAATGTCTTCTGTAGAGGACACCAAGGGCCTGTTTCATAGTTTATCAAATAAGCCAGGTTTTTTAAGTTAGTCTGATTTATTATCAGTTGTTTTGGTTTAAAATGAGTAATTTCATGCTGAAATGAGCCTGGCTTATTTGGTAAATTTGTTTTATGAAACATGACCCAGAACAAAAAACGTTTATTACGCAGTGTGGAAGACATTACAAATGAATGGGGAAAGACATTTTATTTTGTATATCTATGAAATATATATTTAGAAAATCTGTACAATTGTTACTTACATTATTACACTTGTTTCAACATGCTGTATAAAGAACACATACACACACATACATATGTATACATATATATATATATATACATACATATTTTTTCTTTCTTTTTTTTAAAATGCTTTAAACCATGTAATGTCACAAACATCACAAACCTTTTTGCCTGGTCTCCGGGGGATATTATTAATGTGTAATAGTAACATTTGCTTGAATGCTTAAGGTTTTTGTGAGCAGTAGTAGGACCACAGATGACCTTTTGGTAGGTAATGAGTAACGTGATTGATTTATAGATGCATCAGCATGTTATTTAAGTATGACTGAGATGTTTTTTTGTTCGTAATTAGCAATATTTTTAAATTATTATTAGTTTTTTTTTGTTTGTTTTTGCATATTGATTTTGAAGTTATTTTTTAAATTAATAATTAGAATTTTTAAGATCAAGTTCACATCAAGTTAAACTAAATAGAGATGAGAAATGCTGCTAGAGGCAATAAAATAAGCTTTATTTCAATTAACAGTTAAATTTACTTTTAAATACATGACCTGTGATTTATGTTTTGTTAGTATTGTTTTAATTAACTGTAACAAACATGGCGTGCTTAGTTTTAAGTTAACATTAATTCATTTTTTTTGTAGTATTATCAATATTTTTTCTACAATGTCATTTTTTTTTGCTTAAAGATCACACTAGTTTAAAAACACTTCAACAAGAAACACAAGTAACATTTATAATTGCATCACCATGTTTTAATAATATTTAGATTTTATATTTTGAATTAGTTTTTATTTTTGCAAATTTTATTATTATTATTGTCATTTAAAAATAGGCCAGTATAGTTTTTTTATTTCAGTTTTAGGTTTAGTTATTTTAGTACTTCACATTGAACCAAATGAATAACCCTGTATAATAAGTCCTGTTTGTCTAATGACTGTTCTTTAACGGTTGCTGTGAAAATCACTTCTAAAAGTGTACGTTCTCTCTGTTGTTTTAGGCTCATACGGTGGAACAGGATGAGCACGAGGCTAAAGGATGAAGCTCACATGAAAGCCATGGCCAGATTTAAAAACAAAAGGATGGAGAAGTCCAAGCCAGAGTCTGAGAGGGACTCAGGCTTCTCAGGTGTGTACCGAGAGCTTTAGACCAGTCCTGGAGGGCTGGTGTCCTGCAGACTTTAGCTCTAACCCTTATTAAACACACCTGAAGCAGCTAATCAAGCTCTTACTAGCTATACTAGAAGCTTCCATGCAAGTGTGTTGAGGCATGTTGGAACTTGTTCTTGTGTGTTTCTGGTAGATGGCGGCTCTGAGCACCTGAGTGTGCTGGAGCAGACGGACACAGACGAAGCCTCGCGGTCATCCTCACGATCGTCACAGCTGACCACGGTGATGGGCGGAGCTCTGCAGGGCCTCTCGCCAATGATCTTCATGAACAACATGGTTCTGAAGCAGGTGAACTTCAGACCTACTGCTCTTGTTTTTGTTCTTGCCGCTCATGAGTAGACATAATACTTGTACATAGAAAATAGAAAGCAAGGACTCTATAAATCAATAAATTACTCCAGTCTTCAGTATCACATGATCCTTCAGAAATAATTTTAATATACTGATTTGCTGCTTAAAAAATATTTCTAATTATTATCTTATTATATATGTTGAAAACAGTTGTGCTGCACAATATTGTTGTGGAAACTGTGGTACGTTTTGTTTCTCAGGATTCACAGATGAATAGAAAGTTCAAAAGAAAAGCATTTATTGGAAATAGAAATCTTCTTTGACATTATGAATGTCTTTAATGTCAATTTTAGTCAATTGAATCAATGCATGTATGTATTAGTGTGTAATACATGTGTAAGTGCTTGCAGGACTGTTTTCACTATTTATAGTATAGCAGTAATGACTAATTAATGCAGTTATACTATTTATAATATGAATAATAATAGTCCCTAACATTTTATATTAATGCTTTATCTTTAGCCTGGTGAAAGCCCTTCATCTCTGAAGCCCTGGGCCTTCAGTCCGGCGGTGGAGGTAGTTCCTCAGCCTCAGGTGGTCTTCCTTCAACCCATCGTCCCTCAGAGATCCGGCCCGGTGCTGAAGGGGCCCCTGTCTAAACGTCGTCGGCACAGAAAGTACCTCCCTATCCTCAAATCCTACCCCAAAATTGCTCCTCATCCCGGAGATGTGACGCATAACAGCAGCAGCAGTTCCAGCTCCTCTTCCTCCGTCAAGAGCTCGTCTTCCTCTCACAGTCAGAAAGACTCGTCCACCGGCAGTCAGTTACCCAGTGCTCCTCTGGCACC
Organism: Enteromius mattozi; assembly: GCA_032359235.1. Taxonomy (NCBI): domain Eukaryota; kingdom Metazoa; phylum Chordata; class Actinopteri; order Cypriniformes; family Cyprinidae; genus Enteromius; species Enteromius mattozi. The sequence goes on from JAUMHE010000075.1 coordinate 18,500,171, forward strand.
CGTCGAGTCGCATGCGGCTGAACGCAGGCCCCAGTCCACAGACGGCTCCCTGCAGTCGCTGACGTTTAACGTTGACACGGACAACAAGATAAAGCGCTTCTGCAACACTTACAACATCCTCAGCAGGTCCGGCTTGCTGGACATCACGCTGCGCACGAAAGAGCTCATCCGGCAGAACCGCCGGACGCAGATAGAGCTGGACCGTCTGCGCCAACACACCAGCCTGTTCATGGAAGCGCTGCAGACTGGAGACTCTGAGGTCTGGAGCAAGCTGCAGGTGAGCATGCAGGAAGAGGACAAAGGGAAAGACAGGACGTCGAGCAACGGACGCAACCTGAAGTGAGATGAAGACACAGTGCACCTTTGTTTGGCGCTTTATAAATGTGCAACTTCGGACTGTATCTTAAGGTTAAAACAATGCTGGAGTTGTCCAGACTGTATGTGACCCTGGAGCACAAAACCAGTCATGAGGGTTGAAATAAATTAGTTTTCCATTGATGTATGGTTTGTTAGGATAGGACAATATTTGAAAAATCTGGAATCTGAGAGTGCAAACAAATCTAAATATTAAGGAAAATCACAAAAAGTTGTCCAAATGAAGTTCTCAGCAATGCATATTACTATTCAGATATGAAGTTTTGACATGTATGCAGTAAGAAACGTACAAAATATTTTCATGGGACATGATCTTTACTTAATATCCTAATGACTTTTAGCATAAAAGAAAAATAGATCATTTTGACCCATGCGATGTATTGTTGGCTATTGCTACAAATACACCTGTGCTGCTTATGACTGGCTCCAGGGTCATATATGGATGTGCATTCACTCTTTAATAAGCTTCAGCCTTAACGTAGTTCAGTGCATAAGCTCTTTACACTCTTACACATTTTCACCTCTTACGTTTCAAAGAACAGAAACATTAATGCTAGGCCTCGTTTCTAAAGCACAATAGCAGATTTAGGCTCAGAACTGGCTAAAGACCCACAGAGCATTGTATTTTTAGGCATCGCAGGAGACGATGATATGCAAAAACGCAGATCAAGTATGTGGCACAGCCGTTTTTGTCATTTCTTACAGCAATTATGAGTAATTATGAAAAATGGATCATTGCAGACTGTCAGAAGTAGGATAGGCTGCAGCCCTTCCCATTGTCTGACCCCAATTCTCCAACATGACTAAGTGATTTTAGAGAAGTTATGTAGGATCTTGTTCTTAAAAAAAAAAAAAAAAAAAAAAAGAAGCTCAGAAGGAATCTGGTTTTCAGAGAAACACAATATCCAGTTCATATTTTGCCTCAAAATCAAAAGAGAACCAAATAAGAGTTTAATTTTTGTTTTTGAAAAAGAAACTGTTCCAATAAGGCAAGACACCTACAGAAGAACAGGGTAAAAGTTTAAAAGTGCTTTAAGACAATTCATTTAATCAACGTGTTCTGAAAGGTTTGAATATGTATTCCCTAATTAAGGGTGCTAACTTGCTTTTATTTCAGAACAGAAATCTGAAGATTGGATGAAGTTCGGTTCAAAAATGTGATTTTGTTCACACATTAGTTAAAGGTTTTTACAGAGGGGATTTTGGATTTTTTTTTTATTTTATTTTTTTAAATCAGAAAATGCAGTCAACAGTTAGAGAGTGAGAGTATGAGTGTGTGTTTGTATCTTGTGTATTTTCAGCTGTTTTTGGAGTAAAATGATTATAAAATCAGACAAATATTATACAAACAAACCCCTCAGTAAAAATCTTCAGAATATAGAGAGGAATATGTATGTAAGTGCTGCTGAGGTTGAGAAACAAACTCACAGCCTTTAAAAATATGCATGTTTGCCACGTTTTTAGGAATAAAATGTTATATAAATTAGTGTGAATGTTAAATGAACAAAACCCTCTGTAAAAACCTTCAGAATATAGCGAGGGACAAAACTCTTTAAGTTTTGGTTTTATGTAAGAGCTGCTAAAGTGGAGAAAAACACTTTTTAAGATATGTACTTTAATTGAAATCTATAGAAAAATTTTAATTTAAATTTTGGATATTTTCTTTCTTCTAGTCTGAAAAAAGACGCTATTCAGCAAAACGAGCAGTTTTAAAAAAGCAAATCAGAAGCATTTATAAATCATGTGGGAAAAACTGACAAGGTTTTTGCCTGTAATGTCTTGCCTTAAGATTTGATGTGTCTTGACACCGTGCCTCCAGCTTCATTAACATTTTCTTTCTCTTGATTTTGATTTTAAATATGACTGGCTCATGTTCTGTGAGATCCATATCTGTATCGAGACCCAAAAAGGGCGATTGTTTTTATAGCCATATTGTTTTGTTTAATTAGATCAGCGGGTCGTTTTAAGTGTGATGTGATCATGTGTGGTGACTGAGATTCAGTTAATTCGGGTTGTTTTGGACATGTTGAGGGTTGTTGGGAGTCAGACAGGAACACACGGGCGATTCTTTCTTTGTGTGGTGATGAATAATCACCTTCTCTGTGGTTATCAGCGCTCATCTTGCCTTACTCAGTGAAGTACTCAAACTCTGATCATGAGACGTAGAGCTCAAACTTTCTTTGGCAGCTACTCATTACCACTGGCTCATAAATCATGGCTTTACTTCCAATAGCTTGTTTTGCATGTGTAGGTGCACATATGACACATGGATAAAAAAAATGCAAAATGTGGTTATTTTAATTCTGAAGAAAAAAAATGTCTGAATTGCGAGTTCTAAACTCAGAATTCAGACTTTTCTTAAAATTGCAATATGTTAAGTCAGAGGTGGGAGAGAAAATTTAATAACCTGCATTAGAGATATAAAAAATCTGAGTGTTGAGGTAAAAACTCAGAAGTTTAGCTTTTAATTCTAAGAAGGAAAATATGAATTGTGAAATGCGAGACATTAACTTGGAGTTTTAAGAAAAGTCTGAAATGCGAGAGAAATTGTGAGTCAAGTTGCACTTTAGAGTTTATAAGTAATATTAAAAACTAAGATATTAACTTGCATTTTTATAAAATGTCTGAATTGTGAGGTGTTAGAGTTTCAGTAAAGTAATGTTTACTCTGAAATCTGAGTTTGCATTTCACAGCGCAGACTTCATTTGCAATTCTAGTATGAAAAGTCAAAAACTGTACGATACGAAGTTGCAATTGCTTTTTAATTTCTTTAAATCCATGGCTTCCGTAGTTTTCATGTGTTGGTGTTTCCTGACACTAATTGCCTCGTGTTAACGGCAGTCTAAGCTTTTTCTTTGTAAAAACAATCAAACATATGACTAAAAAATAAAGGAAAACTTTTGTAGGTCAGCAGTTTTGATAAAGCTTTCCACGTGTTTTGCTGTCTCTTCTGCAGATTTGATTCAGAGCACATTAAACGTTAAAGATTGTGAATCATTTCAAAGCTAAAAGGGCTTCAAATGTGACGTCTGCCAGAGACGAGCCTCTTATTCTGAATTATAGCCTGCTAAACCACGAATTTAGGGAGTCCTTCATCTGATTCACGCAGAAGTGTTGCTCTTATTAATAATATTTGTTATTCCTGTCTTTTGTAAGTAAAATAATAATATGCCGTTTTGTGTATGAAGATGCTCTGTTTGTATGTTTCTTTGCTGTTTATTGGATAATCCTCACATTTACAGGTGAGTACAGACAGACGCACATGTGGGTATAGAGCTGATCTGTGAAGGGTTTTTTTGTGTCATAACCACTCAATTCTGTTCACCTGTGTGCTTTTACATTAATCCACCGTTAGACTGACTTACATACTGTTCTACATCATTTTCAGTTCATGTATCAAACAGATCATGGATCAATATTTCTCAGCTGTACAAAACCAAAGCTGTGGCTAAATGTTCACATCGTTCATTTTACGGATTATTCATTTTTTACATTGTATTTTTATTATTCCTGCTCTTTACTTTTTAAGACATGTTTTACTGAATAATGCATTGTCAGATGTTTTCATTTATGTCATAAAGTTATTAAAATAATTTGAATTGTCAAATGTGTCCCTGAATCTCCTCAGCACCATTCTGTGTCTGTCAACACAAATAAAATACAAATACATGAACATAATATACATTTATAAATAAAATCAAGTGCTTGTTTTTAAATCTAAAAACATCCTACTAAATAAAATGCACATTACATATTAAAAAAAACAAACATTTCTGACATTTACTTGTAATTTGGTGTTATAAAATAAACTACAAATTGTTTAAGCATATTAAAAAAAAAAAAAAAAAAGTTTATTTTTTCACATTAAATACAAAAATTGAAAACAGTGTTACTGTTATTGTCCTATAATTCTGTGTTTTTCTATTTGCAGTGTTTCTGGTTTAAACCGATTCTTTTAAAGAGTCACAAAGCGGCTCGTTCAATGACAAACAGTCCATTGTTGTCAAAATAAACCAGGCTAAATTGCCATAACACCGAGAGCTGAACAAGTCTGTTCTCCACCCAGAAGCTCCTTGCGCGCGCGACCCGGAAGTGCTCTCCATCTGTCTTTGTGTTTGTGTTTATCTCCGCTGCTCTCTGTCAAACACCAGCGGCTCCAGAACAGCGCGATGAAGGTAAACCCAGCCGATAAAGACGAGTGTGTGATATGAACCTCATCTGAGGTGTTTGATTATATGAGAGCGAGCAGAACGAGGGAGGTTCGAGCTCCAGCTAACGGTGGCTAATGTTATGCTTCATTATTGACACATTCTTCGTATTTATAAAGCTTCATTAGTAATAATATCAGACTTCTCGTTGGTAAATAGTGTGAGTTGAGGTTTATTAGTTTTCAGAGCCTTGTGAACGACTTAAAAGCTTGTTAACTTCATTTCATTAATATTAATGATTTTATGCAAATTGTTAGCCTTGTATTCATTTACTATGTGATTTTGTTCATATGTAACTTGGACTAGATTTATTCAGGCCACTTCGATTTTTTTTCATGTTTTGTACTGTAACTGTACTGCGTGTTTTGATGAATGTGCTTGGTATGTTAATGTATTCGTGACGTCACGCAGGCGCCATTGCGTCGCGTCTGTGACGTGTGAGAGCAGATGATGGACAGAAGCTCTTCTCTCTGACCCAGAGCCCAGGAAGCGCATGCACCTGGTCAGACACTTCGTCTATTAATAATCAGTATTAAATGGCTGATGTTATTCTCATTCATGTCTTCTCTCTGCTGTGGGCAGGTTACATTCGGCTGAATCCATGCTTTCTGATGAACTTGACTCCAAACCTGAGGTATTACTGTTTCAGTGACTTATTCTGATTCCTTATGTTAGGGCTGCATGGTTTAAGTAAAAATGGAATGGCATTTCTCTTGATGAAACGTGAAATTTAATGCAATTTAACAATTGGGAAAAAAAATATATTCACATTTTGGCTAAAACTTTGTTTATGTATAAATATGCAAATAAAATACTTTATTTTATTTATATAGCACATTTCGTACACAAAGGTAATTCAAAGTGCTTTACATCAAAAGAAGTGAAATAAATATAATAATAAACATTTAAACAATAAAAAATTCATTTAAAAACTTTTAAAATTATTGATGAGATTTAAAATTTAAACAAGTAGTCATTTAAAAACATACATTTAATCATAATAAATCAAATCCAAAAATAAGTTTTCGTTTAAATGCTTTGTATGTGTACTGTGTATATTTATTATGTATATATAAATACAAACACGCATATATATATATATATTTAAGAAAAATAAGTTATGTTTATATATTAAATATAATATATTAAATAAATTATATGAATATAAATATATACATGGAAATATTTTCAAAATATATACTGTATGTGTGTGTACTTTTATATGTATATACATAATAAATATACACAGTACACACACACATATTATTAGAATATTATATGTTCTCTTTAAATTAATCTAAAAATATTTACTATAAATGGGGAAAAGTGTATTTAAAATGTATTATAATAACAATAATTTTGTTGTACATCATAATTGTAAAATTTCAATACTAATATTCTTAATTTCATCCTTTTCAAACGTTAAGCCATCAAACTCTTTTGTTGGTAATCGTGCAGCCCTGATTCATATGCAGTATTGTGTTTTGACACTGTGATAATCATAATATACATCATACAGCAAGATATGCATTATGAATACTTCAGTAATCTACACCATAATTGAACTCTTACTCATTTCTTGCTGGAGACTGATGTATAAGTCGTATAAAGTAATGAATGCAGACATTGTGTGTTTTATTTGTGAGGTTGTTGTAATGTAGTGGTTGTGTGCTGTTATAGATCTGATGCTTTTATTTCTCATGGTGTGTGTGTGCAGCTGTTGGTTGAGTTCGTTCAGAACGCGTCCATCCCACTGGGTCAGAGTCTGGAGGAGGTGGACAGTAAAGCGTCCTGTGTCCCGCTGCTGTCGTCCTCTCAGTGCGGCCCGCTGGAGCTGCCAGGTACAAACACACCTGTCTCAGCCCTTCATATGTGTGTGTGCTGTGTGTATATATATATATATATATATATATATACACTACCGTTCAAAAGTTTTATAACAGTAAGATATTTAATGGTTTTTAAAGATGTTTCTTCTGCTCATCAAGGCTGCATTTATTAGATTAAAAATCCAG
>JAUMHE010000075.1:18506859-18524476 GCA_032359235.1 Enteromius mattozi
TCATTTCGAGATTAAAGTCGTTAAATTACGAGAAAAAACTCGTTAAATAACGAGAAAAAAGTCGTTAAATTTCGAGACAAAAAGTCGTTCAATAACGAGAAAAAAGTTGTTAAATTTAGAGAAAAAAAGTCATTAAATAACAAGGAAAAAAGTCGTTACATTTCGAGAAAAAAACCCCTCATATTTCGAGAAGGAAGTGTGTAGTTTAAATCACCGTGGAGTCTGTGGTTTGATTAGAGGTAAAGGGCTATTATGGAGAGCTTGTCCCCCAATAAGGCAGCATACAGGCTATTTCTTAATGTAAATATAAAATAGGCTAATTTACATTCTATGTTATTATCACATCCAGTTAATATACAACAATATTGAGGTGCTATAGTATCTTTCACCATTTATAAGTTGGCTACTATTTACACTTTGAAAAGATCTGCTACTTTTACATAAGGCAAATAAAATGGCTATTTCATTTAGTGGCACATCTATAAAAATGGGCTGATTTCATTTACACTGTAAATGGCAGATATTTTTGCTTTTTAAAAAAAAAAAAAAAAAGATATTTAAAGTAATTTCACTTGTCAAGTAAATGCATCTTGATTCAAGAATGTTTAGAAAACAAGATAAAAACACTAAGAACATAATTGTTTGCAGTGTAGTTATATTAATTAAGTTTAATTGAAATATTTAGAGTGCTTGTTATGTATAGGTAGGGTAGGTGTTCCCTTCCAGAGTAGGTGTGTGTGACGTGGTGCTTGTGTGTGTGTGTCAGGGCTGTCAGCCGAGCCACTGGTCTTTGTTCAGGACGAGGTGGACGAGGCGCAGGAGGAGGTTTCGGCCGGAGACGGAGGTGATGGCGGAGCTCCGTGGTATCTGAGGGTCCAGGAGCTGGCTCATGACAGTCTGATCGCTGCCACACGAGCTCAGCTGGCTAGAGACGCCCGCCACAGCACTGACCACAACCACAGCGGTCAGCCCGAGCCCAAGAGAGAGCCCAGAGCACAGAAGATCCACCGCTGCCCCTACGAGAGCTGCCACCGCACCTTCACCTACCCAGCACACCTCAAATACCACCTGAAGACCCACCGGTGACAGACACCCTCACAAACACACACACTCTCACACTCATATTTGTTTTGCTATATTTTTGAGGACTCTGATAGACTTCTATTGTTTTTATACCAGCGTAACAATATTTTTTATCGCCCTAAACCAACCCTACCCCTTAAACTACCCATCACAGAAACCTTGAACTCACTCTAATATTTGTGTTGATCTGTTCTGGAACAGTGTTGTGAAAACAACTAAACACTGATTTCTAGTTGTGTCCTCTTTTGGAAGCTCAAAGAAAGTAGTTTCACTTTCACAACGAAACACAGCGTCTCCAGAACATGGCGCCCACAGCAACACTACAGCGAGAATAATAGCCCCGCCTTCTTTCTTTGCATAAATATTTGGGCGGTGTTTTAAAATAAACCCACTCTGTGATGTAGCAAAGTGGGGGCGTGTTTAAACGAGCCGTTTTAGGGGGGTGTGGACAAGTCATAAATTTTGGTTTTGAAACTTTAATCTTTGCAACTTTAGGGATCTTATCTATGCACTAACAGCTTGTAACACTCCGAAGAGAAAGAAAAAACTTGAAATCTCATCATAGGCCCCAGATATTCACAGCTGCTTTACAATGTAACAGTCAGTGCTGAGGAAAGTTACTTTTAAAAGTAATGCATTACAATGTTGCATCACTCCCTAAGAAGGGAAATAATTTGTTACTTTTTATGGAATGGAATGTATTACGTTACTTTTGAGTAACTTTTTAAATCTCGGCAGGGCTTGCTTGTTTGTTTTTTTTAATATAAAAATTCCTATTTTTCAAACATAAAAGTCCCTTCACAGCAAAAATGAAAGGCTGAAGGAAATGTTAATTCACATCTGTACAGTAGAGGACAGCTCAAACTAATCACATGAAGAATATGACGCAGGAGAAGAAAGTTCAACACGATTCAGAAATAACTAATATCAAACACAAATGTGTTATTTTAGATTATTAATATGATTGAATTGGGTCATCAAAGGTCAGCAGTAAAGACAAATTGGGATTAAACACATAAATCATATTTGTCTTATTTAATGTATTTAATTATTGCAGGTTTGCAGCATATATTTGTATTAATTTTGAGGAACACTGAATGTGTTTTTGAATAAATACATCTTGATATTTAGTCTAGAATTACAGTAAGATCATCTTCACACACAGCTCTCTGCACTTTCTCCTGATTTGTCTCAACATGGCAACCCCAGAGCTGTCAGTAAATCCATGAGAAACAAAGTAACTGGAGTTAAATAATTGAACAAAATAGCTCAGATGTTTCCTTCTATATTAAAAATTAATGCATTACTTTACTAGTTACTTGAAAAAGTAATCTGATGATGTAACCTCTGTTACTTGTAATGTGTTACCCCCCCAGCACTGGTGATAATAGTGTGTCTGTGTGTGTCAGGAATGACCGTACGTTCCGCTGTGGCGCCGAGGGTTGTGGGAAGAGCTTCTATGTTCTGCAGCGGCTGCAGGTTCACATGAGGACTCACAACGGAGAGAAACCCTTCATCTGCAGCGAGAAGAATTGTGGGAAGAAGTTCACCACGGCTGGGAACCTGAAGAACCACAGACGCACACACACCGGTATGCACACACACACCAGAAGATACACATTGTACATATACATTTTTTTTCAGATGATTTCAGTACTGATTCGTATCATTTTCAGGTGAGAAGCCCTTTCTGTGTGATGCTGATGGCTGCGGACGCTCTTTCGCAGAATATTCCAGTCTGCGCAAACACATGCTCGTTCACTCGGGTGAGGTCACGTGATCTTTTATTAATTTCTGACTAATGCCTTGTCTGTTATTTAACACATACACTGGGTTTTTATGAATAGATACACATTATAATGTTCTTGTGATCATGATGTGTTCACTGGTTGTTGTTTAGAATTGATAAGAGTGTCAGATTGTACTCAGTGTTGAAGTGTTGTTGTTCTGGAGCTCAGGTGAGAAGCCTCATGTGTGCTCCATCTGCGGGAAGAGCTTCTCTCAGAGCGGCAGCAGAAACGTTCACATGAAGAAGAGACACAGCGACAAGACGCTGCCGCCCGACAGCAGAGACATGGGTAACACTTTCAGAACACATCTGTTCTCTCTGCACATGCTTACAGAGACAGGTCTGTTTTTGCAAAAAAATCTTCATATATATATATATATATATAAAGTCAGATTCAAAAGCCTATGTCATTTAAAATTTCCTTCTGAAATGAGCGTTTTTCCCAGGATCCTATGTTTATTGTGTTATTTATTTTACTTTAATAGTAAAGACAAGTACCTATTCATTGCCATTAATGTGACTTAAGAATGTGGTAAAACTGCTTATTTTGGGGGGAAAAATTTAAAACAGCACTTAGAGGGTTTTGCATTTGAACTCTTCACATATATATATATAATATATAGCTATTCTTATTTCAGTTTTTGTAATTTTATGCACTTTTGTCATTCTTTTTATTCGTTTTTTTTATTAAAAAACTTTTTGTTTTGGTGTTTGTATTTGCACATGCTTTTGTCATGTATTATTAAAAATTTAGCTTTATTTTTATTGCAATTTTAGTTTTAGTAATGTTGTAGTGTGCTTTTGTAATTTCTGTTAGCTTTTAAAAAATATGTTTGATGAGCAAAAAAATATATTTTTGCCAGGTAAAAAAAAAACAAAAAGTGATTTCTGACAAATGGAATTGAATTTTTTCTTTCTTTTTAATACTTAAAAAAACCTAAAATTACTATTTCATTTAGTTGCCAAGGAAGCATTTCTAAATTTCCTGCAAGCTTTTTTTTTTTTTAGTACATATATGCATTTGCATTTGCAGAAATCACAGCTTCACAATTCCATGATATTTAAATACTGAAAGATCAGATTTAGGATGAGTTCTGTGCAACATTTTCCAAATGAGGCCCCAGGACGTGTCTGTGTGTGATTGACAGCTGAAGCGCTCACTCACAGCAGTCTACTGGAGGCAGACGGTGGTGATTCGATGGTCAGTGTCAGTCTGCATCACACGATCTTACAGCCTCAAGGTATGATCGCATGCTCTCTCTGACCTCAAATCACATGACCCATGGCAGTCATCATCATCATCACACGTGTTCTGTGTGCTCAGGTACAGCGGATGCGGTTGTGGTTCTGACTCCGCCCCATGACCTAGTCACCATGACGACAGGCCACGCCTACAGTGACGACGTGGTCGCTCTGCTCTAACGCTGCTTTTGTAAATAAACTCTTTTAGGAAACTCATGAGTCTCGAGTGCATCGTTTCATCATCAGAAACACTTCATATATTCTAAACAAACTAATAACGACTGCAGAAACACACCTTCCAATCAGACATTTATTGTTAATAATTGCAATCTGAAAATTAATATCAACAACATAATAATGCATAACAGTGATATGCCAGTAAACAAATAACTTTTATTATACCACACACGTGTCCCTCGACCAGGGTACAAATATGACATTTATCTTACAGAATCCCTGAACTGTAACGAGAAACAAGTCGGTGTGTGGAGGAAAAAGTGTTTTTTTTCCCTACTTAAACCTTTTATTCTTTCTCAAAAAATTCTTAGGTGCAACAAAAAATTAAACAAAATTAGAAAATGTTTGTTTTGTTTTGACAAGCAAAAATAGTGATGTTTGATTTGTGAATAGATGTTTGATGAGCGAAACTATTTTATCATGAGTGAAAAGAATTTTTGATGTTTGATGACTGAACAACAATTAATTTTGCTGAGAATAAAACGATCAAAGCAAGGAAAAAAAAATCATGATTCTCAAGAGAAAAGAAATGATTTGAGTGGGAAAAAGGTGATTTTTGACAAGTTTTCAAAAAAACTTTTGAAGAAAAAATTTTGATGTGCGAAGAAAGTTATTCTTGAACAAAAAAAAAGTCATGTTTGATGAGTGAAAAAAGTGATTTTGATGAGCAAAAAACTTATTTTGACAAGTTAAAAATGATCTCTGATGAGTGATGAGAGAAAGTGTTTTCCTGGTGTAATGACGACATTTATCTGTGTTTCTGTAAATAGTCTGTAGTTGACAGGGAAAGTGTCTTTTCTGCATGTGCTGTTATCCAGGACTCTGTCTGGAATATGGCTGTATACGGAAAGTTAACAGAGACAAATGTAAATGTTGTTAAAAAGCTTAATTGTGCTGCATTAAAGACAGCCAGTGTAAAGCGTCACACATTCTCTCAGTGATGTAAACCACAGCAGCGTCTCAGGAAGCTCCTGAGGAACCGGTTCATCTCAGAGACCACAATGAAGATGTGAAGCTCTCTAATGGATCCTGAACTTCTGGAAGTGGTAGATAGCAGCTCCCAAAGCCCAGCTGGTCTCCACGTTCCTCACTTTCTTGGTCAGCTGCAATCACAAGCAGTGGGTTAACGGGTTAACACTAGTTCGCAGGTAAAAGCTGAAAAAAGCCAGATATACCTGTAGCACGGTGCTTTCCTTAAAGCCGAAGCCGTCTTTGAGCAGACAGACAATGTATGTGAGATCCATGCAGAGGAACGGATTGAGCTGAGTGCGTTTAGATGGACGGTTACACACTACAATATACAAACACACACATCATGTATGATCATCACATAACATGCACGTATATGAGATGAAAAGATGAAGATGGGTCTCACCCTCTTTGGCTCTTTTCTTGAAGTCTCGGATCTTCACGGCTCCTCCTCTGCTTTCATCTGAAGAGGTTAAGAGATTGATTCTCATCACAAACAAACACTTTCTGATTCATCTAGACTTCTTAAAGGAATACTTCAAGAAAATGAGTCTTTTACTCACCTTTGAAGCATCCTAGGTGTATGTGACTTTCTTCTTTCAGACGAATCCAATCAGAGTTATAATAAAAATTGTCTTGACCCCTCCAAGCCTTTGAATGGGTTTAAATGGGTGATAGTTGTTACTCTTCGGAAGACATGAAATAACGTGCGCGTATTCGTAATAAAACGTCTTTCACGCGGCTCCGGAGGTGAATAAAGTCCTCCTGTAGTGAATCCATGTGTTTTTGTACGATAAATATCCATATTTCAAACTTAATAAGCACTTTTCTCTCATGTCTGCTGTCTGTGGAAACCGGAAGCAGTCCCAGCAAATATATGTGGCTCTGGGAAATGTAGTTTCAAAGGAAACAACGTTTCCTTACTTTAGCAAAGGAAAACCAGTATGCTCTTGGCTTATATCGAAATCCTCCGACAGTTTTCTTTACAAATCCTTGGTTTGTGCTTCTCATTCATGGCTGGTGTTTTGTTTTGTTCTCTCTGCGCGCTCATCACGCGACGCATACATCTTATGTCATCCGCTGGGACTGCTTCTGGTTTTCACAGACAGCAGACGTGACAGAAAAGTGCTTATAAAGTTTGAAATATGGATATTTATCGTACAAAAACACATGGATTCGCTATAGGAGGACTTTATTCACCCCCCAGAGCCGTGTGAGGGACGTTTTATTACGAATACGCGCACGTTATTTCATGTCTTCCGAAGTATAATGACAATCACCCATTTAAACCCATTCAAAGGCTTGGAGGGGTCTGGACAATTTTTATTATAACTCTGATTGGATTCGTCTGAAAGAAGAAAGCCACATACACCTAGGATGCTTCAAAGGTGAGTAAAAGACAGGATAATTGTCATTTTTTGGGTGAACCATCCCTTTAAGAGCAAATACAGCACATTTAAGGAATAAATTGACAAATAAACAACCTTTACTGCTAAAAAGTGCAATATTTTTGTCTTGTTTTTCAGTGCAAATGTCTTAAAATTCTTAAATTAGGATATATAAAAAATTTAATTAAACTGTCATAAACCTTCAATGTTTTGGAGTTTGGTCTCTTTATAAATCTTAAAGATTATTGCTAAAGTGAAAATAATGTGGGGAAGCAATTATAGAACATGTTATGTAAAATTTACAAAAATGCTATTTTAATTCGTATGAAAAGCTTTGAGTCAGGTTTTGTTGGGGTCCACTCGATCAAATTCACTTCCAGTGTGCTGGTATTACACCCTTATCAACACTAGGGCTGGGTTTTGACGCAAATTTCACGATTCGATTCTCATTCACAAGCCTTCGATTCGATTCAATTACTGATTCGATTGGATATCGATTATGAAACTGCTATTAATGTGGAGGAGATGATCGGTTGACTCCATATTAAACAGTGCCAAACGGCATTTATGGTTTTAACACTGAAATCATAATAAAAGTACCAAAGCACAATGCTTTTTGCGATATATTGGATAGGAAGTGCCCTTTAGCGTTCCGTCCTTTAACTGATAACAGGCCTGACTAGTCCATTCTTGGGATTTAAGAATCGATATTGTTCTGTAAAAATGAGAACTGATTAATATTGATATTTATTAACCCAGTTCTAATCAACACTAAACCTGTGTGAATCGTCCATGATTTGAGCGCTGTCTCACCGATGAGTCCGGCTTCTGCAGCGTGATCGAAGTAATAAGAGAAGGCGTAGAAGGTGCTGCTGTTCTTCAGCTCGTGAGGCTGTTTAATGATGCCCTTCACCACCTTCAGCATCTCCTGATAACACGCTTTAAAGCCCGTCACACCTGAGCAACACACACAGCTTACACTTTAATAACCTCAATGAAACCATAATTAGAATCTATAATACATAACCATTTTAATTCAAAAGAAGGAGCATAATCAAAATCATTTTAAAAATCATGAATAGTACATTAAAAACAAATCAAAGTAATCTTAGTATTAGTGTACTGTTATAGTACTTGTTAAAGTTGTTAAATTAATAGAAACACAATTAATATATTTTCTTACTATTGCCAATATTTATTTTAAAGAAATCATTTAGAAAATCAAATTTCAAAACCTTCAACGAAAATTGCTTTCATTTTATTTATTTTATAAATTAAATAAATAGAAATATTATTTATATGTTTTATTACTATTTTACTATTATTTTATTTAATAATTTATAAAATAAAATACGAATATTACATGAAGCATCTTAATTTTAAATGTTGGCAACTAACTTAAATAAAAAACAAACAGATGTATAAAAGTCAAATAAAAACATAAAATTACTAAAACTTAACTTATATAATAATACTTAAATACAACATATCATCTAAATATAAAAACAAAAGCTAATTCAAAATAAAAAAAACTACAACAATACACAAATAATGTGTTTCCAATTCAATTTTCAAGTAAAACCCTTCCGATCGCCGTGATGCATGCAGATGTGTGATATTTGAGTTTTGTTTGTAATTCTTATGATTCTCATTAGTTTTTTTTTACTGTAATACAGTCATGTCCTGTAGAAAATTTATCTGTAATATATTATTTTAGTTTATTTTAGTCAAATACTAACCATGACTAGCAAATACTTTTCATTTAAATGATTTATCATAAATGTAAATGTTTAACCATAATGGGACTCATTAAAATGTTGCATAGAAACCATCCTAAATTTGATCTTATGATCATTTTTCAGATATGCGTATGTTTGATTCGATTCATGTATGAACAAAAAGCTTGCGTACGACTCTTTCAGTTGTGAATCTTGAACTTGCGCGTAAATGAATGGTTTTAGCTATCTGTCTTGTAAATAACTCTTAATTATTGTTATTAAAGTATAAAATATATCACCAATCACCATAATTTAGAGCAGCGAGCTGCAAGAACAGCTTATGTTTTCAAAAACCTGCGATATCAAAAAATAAATAGTGCGTCTGCTCAGACCCTGACGTGACACTAAGCATTTTTCCACGTCAAAGGAAGTTTTTATAAATATAAGCGCTGCCATGGATTTAAGTGTACGTAAACTCTACGATCAAATCTGTGTGTATGTTCGCTTTATAAATCAGGCCCAATGTCTCAATGCAAACAGTCTTTATTATCAAAACACAGGCCTAATTTTCTTCATGTAATGTGTAATTTCTTGTTGAAATATGACTGTAATGATGAGGTGTGTTTTACCGTCGGTGACTCCGCTGACGTGATAATCCAGTCCTCCGAAGCTGAATTCACCGATGTGTTTTTTGGCCAAACAGGAGCTTTGGAAGACTTTGTTTTCCAGACCTGCAGCACAAACACACACAACTGAAGAATGAAACGGTTGTGGATTGTGTTGAACATCATGTGTGTTAATGAGTGTGTTTGTTGGTGTGCACATTTTTTTAATAAATGAGGACATAAACTTGTATAATGACATGGGTAAGACATAGGTATTACAAAGAGAAGGTAACTTTTCAGGACATTACCCCATGTCCCCACTTTTCAAAACGCTTATAAATCACACAGGATGAAGTTTTTTGAAAATCTAAAAACGCCTGTAGTTTCCTGTGATGGGTAGGATTAGGTGTAGGGCAATACCACATACAGTTTGCACAGTATAAAAACAATTATGCCTATGGAGACTCCCCACTTTTCATCATGATTGTGTGTGTGTGTGTGTGTGCGTGTGAGAGTGTGTGTTACCGTCTGAAGCCAGCGCTCCGAGAGCCGACAGACGCGCTGCCTTGATTCCGTTTCCAAGGTAACTGTGAAGAAGAGCTCAGGTTTAGAGCAGGAAACAGCACACTCCTGTATCATCATCATCATCATCATCATCACCTGTGTGTGTAGAGCTCATACGTCCTGCTGAACAGGTCGAAGCTCACTATGTACTCCGCCGGTGCGCTCTCCACTGTTTTCTGTCAAACACAACACACCACTGGAGATCACTTTCCACAGTACCGTGCGGTTGCTAAGGTGCTCCGAGTGGTTGCTAGGTGGCCCAAAATACTAGTCTCTAGTAAGAAATGCAAACGTACAATACCTGGGCAAACTTTGAGTTTAATCTCAAAGTTTATTTGCGAAATAAGTCTCTTCTGCTCACAAAGGCTGCATTTATTTGATCAAAAATACAGGAAATATTACGCACAGCTATATTTTCAGCATCATTACTCCAGTCTTTAGTGTCACATGATCCTTCAGAAATCATTCTAATATGCTGATTTCCTGCTCAAGAAACATTTCTGATTATTATCAATGTTGAAAACAGTTGTGCTGCACAATATTTTTGTGGAAACTGAGATGAATTTCACTCCTCAGGATTCACAGAGGAATAGAAAGCTCAAAAGAACAGCATTTATTTGTTATTTCTGTAACATTATAAATGCCTTTCTGATACTTTCCAACAATTTAACGCATCCTTGATGAATAAAAGCATTTTTTAACTCTTGAATTGCAGTGGATCACGGTTTCCAAAAAATATTGCGCAGCACAATTGTTTTCGGCATTGATAATAATTAGAAATGTTTGTTGAGCAGCAAATCAGTATATTAGAATGATTTCTGAAGGATCATGTGACACTAAAGACTGGAGTAATGATGCGGGAAATTCAGTTGCACATCACAGAAATAAATTACAGTTTAGCAGATATCTACACAGAAAACAGCTGTACTAGATTACAATAATATTTCACAGTTTTTACGTTTTTTAAAATCATATAAATGCAGCCTTCGGTGCGCAGAAGAGACAAAAAACAGTGTAATTATTCCCAGTGTCTGGCTGTTGGTGTGTATTATAATCTGCTGGTCAGTAGGTCAGGTGTCGGTCAGAAGCGGAGCTCACTGACCCTTGATCTGGGCAGGAAGGTAATTTGTGTGGATCCTCCGCCCAGGTCCAGGATTCCCACCGTCTTCTGTGCGTTTCTGTGGAGTCGACCTGAAAACAGCATTCAAGAGCTCGTCTGAAAGGATCTACGAACATTAACACTTCTGAAGGACAAAAACAAGAGTGTGATTTTATGAAATATTAAGCAGCAGCTGTTTGACAGCTGATAGAAATCAACACAGACTCTTTGTGCTTTCAGAGTTATAAATATCTTATAATATTATTCTAAAGAACATCAGCACTTCATGATGACTTTAAACTCACTGCCATCATGTTTATAAGCTCAAATTTAGCATTATTTATTAAACTCACAGCAGAAAGTCTCACCTGTCAGGAAGTTGACTGTGACCCAGGCCAGAATCCCTGTGAAGAGACACATATTACAGTCATTTTTCCCCAATGCATGATGTTTAATACAGAATCTTGCACTAATAATCAGTACTTCTTAATAAGAGCAGCGCATGCGTCTAGTTCCACATGAATCGGAGTGTGTTTCATAACAATAATAATAACTGTTTATAATAACTGGTTTGAGTCACGACATCATTACGGTCGCTGTCTGAGCTCTTAATACACACTCTTTAACTTGCTGAGTCTGTGTGGTTTTTATGCTAGCGCTGTAGTTTCTAACACTCTTTCATCTAAAACAACTCATTTGTGAATCTCAATTCTCTATGATGATTGCCATCGCTTTCTCACTACTGTCATTTTTTTTTTTTAAATCAGCAGTTAATCACAAATACTGCCATGATGTACAAATTTTACTTGTGATTAATTTAACATAATTATTTTAATACATAATCCGCACATTAAAGTCATTTCAAACAAACTGTTTTGCATTGTAGTTAGAGATGTAGAGAGAAAATGTGCATGCAAAAATCTTAATGAAGAGGCTTAATTTTATTTATTACAAAATATTTATTCATTAAGTTGTAATTATTCAAACATATTTTGATATTTAATTCAGCATAAATTTGCCATACAACAAATACTACCAAGATGCATAAACGTTTTACCATTTAAAAACACAATTCTCACATTAAAATAATTACAGAGATTACATATAACAATATTTAGAGAGTATGTGCTTAAAGGGGTCATATGATTATAAAGAACATTATTTGGTGTATTTGGTGTAATGCAATGTGTTTATGTGGTTTAAGGTCCTGAAACATGTCGATTTGTACAAAGCTCATCATTCTAAAAAAAGCGAGTTGAGCTCTGATTGACCATCTATCCAGTGCACTGTGATTGGCCGAATATTGTAAGCAAATGTTATGCCCCTTACTATAATGTGACGCTGCATCCCAGCGTTATGACACCAAAACAATAAAACACATTACAAACCAGGCATTTGTTGCATCCAGTGGAGACATAATTACTGATTATCATGACTTAGTTCTGTCTTTTTATGCGTCGTGTTGCATCACGCCTCGTAAACATAACACCATGAAACAACAAACAACAAGCACTACCCTTCACTGCTCAAAACTCACGTTTGAATAGTAAGCAGCAGGTTCTTTTAATAAGAAAACATAACTTACTTAAAGGTTGTGAGTCAGAAGCGCCAGACTGTTCTTGCAGAGGTAGAACTCCTCCACTTTCTAGTCTCTGTACACAGCCAGCATAGACTGCTCTCCAGGAGTCAGTCCTCCATAAATGCGCTGAACACACTCTAATATTTGTGTTCAACTGTTCTGGAACACTACTTAACCACTGATTTCTAGTTATCTCCTCTTTTGGAAGCACAAACAAAGTAGTTTCACTTTCACGACGACACATAGCACGTCCAGCAACCGGCAGAAACACTACAAGCGAGAATAATAGCTCCACCTTCTTTCTTTGCGGAAACATTTGGGAAGAACAGTTGAGAAGCAGTGAAAGTGTATTTCTTGGTTTCATGTTGAAAGGGTGTTTGTTGTGAATATTTAGATGAGGTGGCTTTTGTTTCTCCATTCTTTGTTTAGCTCACAGCAAGCATGTAATCTGCAGGGATTAATCTGAAACCTACTCAGTCTCTGATAAAAGTTAATCTAGTTCATATTTACACATGTTAGAGGGGATAAGCACAAGCTTATTAGGTTTACATTGAAATTTACATTGTAATCTGTCTCTAAATGTATGTATCTCAGGGGACATGTCACTCTTTCATGGGTATAAATCAAGATACAAAAATGCATAGAGATTTTGTGGCTTGCGTTTTAGAAAATCAAATCTTTTTGTAATCTTGAATGAGACTGAAACACGTATCTTTGGAAAGATCTGACAATCTGTTAACAGAAGTGATATTGTGACAGAAAATGATTGATTTGTGACAGAAAACTGAGTTTGGGTGTCACCCAGTGGTTATTTTTGGTATAGTGTCCAGCCAGGAACCACATTTTTTGTGATATCAACTTCAAATTTGAAACATAACTCTTCTGTAGAAAGAGACCAATCTTAGGTCTGTATTTCAAAGAGTTTAGAAATTATAACCATGTTGTGACATGCATCGATAAACAAGAGTTCTGTTTTCAGTGAATTTATACCCTCAAAAGAGCGATGTATCCTGGAATATACAAACTTTAAACACAGAAAAAAAAAATCATGAAATTGTATTATTTGAAACCCAATAGGATGAAAAATAGCAATATATTACTCTTCTGATGTCTCTTTATAGTTTTGCCCTTTTTAGGGTTAAAGTCATTAGAATCAGATTATTCTGAATGAGATTTAGAAGGAAAACCTGCTTAAGTTTCACAATGCAATCATTTTAACACTTCTAAAAAGGCTTAATTTTTTAATAAAAATAAAAGTATATCAACAGACCTGCCAACCTTTGAAAAACATACTTTTGGCACATCAGAGTACTTCTTATGTGTTGATTTATTTGTTTTATTTTTTAGAAAAACATGACTTATATGTCTACTTAAATTTCTTTTGAAAGAAGTATATTTTTACTCAAAATTGGATGAACTTGCCATCATTGAGAGCTATAAACACATTTCATGTCTGTTCCATTTATACCAGACTCCAGAGGGCGCCACATATATACTCCACATGTGCAACACAAATGATGCTCCAGGAATGAAATTTGAGCAAAGACATCCAGCAATCGCTTTAACTCAATAGAAAGAATATACTGATCAAACTTAAAGACAACAAACACCTTATTTATCTGGGTTCTTCAAGCCATCTTGTGTATTTGAATAATAATTATGCATATTTATAATCCATTCGACATAGCCTTTTTTACAGTATAGGATATACTTATATTATTGCCTCATTCTGCATTATTTCAAACACTCTGATGTTGTGGAGTAAAAGCATGTTCTCTTTTGTTGGACAGCGGGTTTTAAAAAACACTTATTATTACAAGTCATCACAAGTTTGGAGAGAAATAAAACATACAAAAATTATTTGAAAGCAAGACTGGAAAAACAAAAAAAAAAACAGGGATGCTGTTGCTTCGCAGTCTCTTTTTAATTATAGGCCCAGTACAGTTTGGCAGGTCTGTTATAATATTCATATGGTTTTACTTTGGATTGAGCTGCACATTAACAAAATTTCTGTTCTAATTTCTATATTTGTAAACTTCTATTGGTGTAATGGTGATGTTCTGCATTTGTTGTTTGCGGACAGACCTTCATTTGTGCCGTTCATGATACTGACGCTATCAACAGGCACGTAAAACGGAGATTCATCGAAGACGTCTTGCACCTGCACACAAACACACATGATACGGTGATGGGACTGAAAATACCAAAAAGCTCAAATGTGACTCTGGAGCACAAAAGCAGTCATCAGCAGCACAGGTATATTTGTAGCAATAGACATGTATGGGTCAAAATGATCTTTTTTTCTTTTATGACAAAAATCATTAGGATATTAAGTAAAGATCATGTTCCATGAAGATATTTTGTAACTTTCCTATCATAAATATATTGAAACTTGCATTGCTAAGAACTTTCTCAAGATTTATATTTTTTTTACCCTCAGATTCCAGATTTTCAAATAGTTGTATCTCAGAGAAATATTGTAGTATCCTATCAAACCATACGTTAATGGAAAGGTTATTCATTTATATTATGTATAAATCTCAATTTCAAAGAATTCAATCTTATGACTGGTTTTGCGCTCCAGGATCACAAACGGTCCTAAAAAAATAGATTTGAATTTTAAAATTACAACACTGGAAACAAATGTGAAACAAATTCCATCTAGTGGAAACATATGGTAGTGTGCTCAAACTAAATCTTACTAAAAGCTATTTTTTTGTGATATCAACCACTCATTTTTCATAAGAATAAACTTCTGTAACTTTTTTCATTTCTCCTTTTTTTTGGTCATGGCAATGAATTGATAATAACTAATGCATAAATATTATGTAGTGCCATAAAATCACCTATCAACACAAAATATTAAATAAAAAACATTATCAAACTAAAATACAGTGCGTTCATTTTATTGTAATAAATAAACGGGTGCTGCTCGAGCGTTTGGCCGTACCTCCTCCAGAAGCGCGTGAGCTTTAGCCGGCGGCAGCAGCCTGAGTCCGGCCGTGGCTCGGAACAGCACTGGCGTTCTCTTCCACTCCACCGGAGGAACCGTCTTCTTGGCCACGCGCAGCAGCTGACGCACCGTATGACCGGCCTGAGAGCACACACATCAGTGCTGACTGCACAAACACACGTCTGCGGATCACACTTAAGCCCCTAATAACTCACAATCTCAGGGATGTCGGCGAACGCAGAGAGACCAGGCTTCATCGAGTGGAACATCTCATTATCCAGCACTGGCAGTCCTTCTGAGGGCAAAACAACAGACGTCAAAAAACAGTCTAGTAATTCTCATAACTCGCGACTCATTACTGTAATTACTGTAACCCTTTACTGTTTTTATTTAAATCAGCATCAATTTGCAGTACAATAAACACTATAATGTGTGTGTGTTTATGTTTGTATACAGATTTGAAATTGATTAAATAAAGTTCAGCAAAATTTCCTAAGACAAGAACGGATATTGTTTTTGTTTTAGGACAACTTTGATGAAAGTTTTGATCCACTTCAAATGTTTACTGCTATATAATACAATAAATAACTTAACTTATTAACTAAACTATAATTTAGTAAAGTCATTAGAATCAGATTATTTTGCACTGCAGTAATGAAATTTAGAGAGAGCATGTGGGTGTAAAAATCTTAAAAACTTTTTTATTTTATTTATAGGAAAATAAATTGTTATTTTGTCTTTGGACTATAATTAATGCAGTATTTTTAATCTACATAAAATTTTATCAACATAATCTACATAAATTGCAGTTTAACAAATACTACTAGTAGTATTAGTGTATTTTTTATTTAAAGCCATGTCAGCATCTTAGGGTATTTTCATGACAAAAATTATTTAAAGAAATACAATAAAAACCAGCAAACAAACACAAGTTATATTACACAAGATTATTTACATTTATATATGATAAAAAAAAATCTGCAACTTTTTCCTGGCAAAATAATACTAAACAACTAAATAAATTTTTTATAAATATATTTTATTAATAATTCCTAAACAGACTTAATTTTACTTTATGTTAAATTAATATACAGTTTACTTTTATTTTTATTCAAACATGGGATGAAATTTAAGGTTGATATGTTATATTTTTAATTAGTAATATTTTCATTAGCAATAGTTTCATTTATTTACATTTTAAAATTTTAATTTAATTTTTTTAATTTTGCTGTGCATTTTGTTACATTTATTATTATAATAACTCTTTAAATATAGTTTTTCTATTTAATTTGTATTTTGGTTTAATTATTTTAGTGCATCATATTAAAGAAAATAAGGTGAAAATAGGAAAACTTGGCAATTATCTGAAATAAAATAAATGTATTTAATATTTTATTTCAGTTAACAAAATATTTTAATGATTTTAATGAAATATATCATCCCTGCAGTGTTTTAGTTAGTTACGAATAGGTGAAGTTACGACATAACTACAAATCTGCCTTTTACTGCATGTGACCGTTTACATTTCAGTAGTTTCAAACCATCATGTGTTTCAGTCCCTCAGTGATGTGCTGTCTCTGCAGTGATCTCACCCGGCTCTTTCTGGATGAAGGTGTAGACGTGGATGCGGGTGCCGGTGCTGCCCGCGTCAAACATGATGCTGTAGAAGATCTGGCTGGCATTAGCCGGGCGACTGAGGGATGGCAGGGCGTTCCCAAACCTCTCTGAGAAATCCACAACATTCCTCTGAGAAGAAGACACTACGAGAAGCGAACAGATGGCCAGAAGATGCCAAAGCCTGAGCATCGCAGACATCCTTAGACTGAAGACAGAGCAGAGCAGACACTGTTTATGTTTATATACCACAGACACTCCCATCAACGAGCCATATCAGCAAAACATCACATTTAACCCTCAATCACCCTTCGGGACAAATTAGGCAAAATTATTATTATTTTAAACAGTTTTCTTAATCTGAGCGGTACAAGACTTGGCTACTTTTCCTAAGTTTGCCATCTGAACAGACACATACACAAAAACAAGTTAAGTGGTTGGGGAAAAAAACTCCTTAATTCATCCTTCGTGGAGAAAAGTGACTTCCATTGGAAATGAATGGGAAATACTAAAATGAAGAGAATTTTTTTGTTTGTCCAATAAAAATCATACATACGCATAAATGTAGGGTTGAGCCTATACAACACTGTCATTAATGTGGCAAACACTCACTCTCTTTGTTTCTCTCTCTCACACACACACACACACTCACATGTTGGTTTTTGTGATTTATGGGGTCTCTCCATAGGTGTAATGGTGTTACAGACTGTATGTGGTATTGTCCTACACTGACCCTACACCTAAACCTACCCCTTACAGGAAACTGTGTGCATTTTT
>JAUMHE010000075.1:18528242-18555233 GCA_032359235.1 Enteromius mattozi
TTCTGTATTTCAGAGTGTTGTTAAGTAGTCAACAAAGACATCAATTACCTGAAACTAACATTTTAGCAAAAAAAAAATCATATTCTGGAGGTTGAATTCCTCAAATTGACCCCAGAGGATAAAAGGTGTTAGCGGATTTTAGGGTGATAGGAGGGTTAATGTGTTATTTTACTTGTCAAGTAAATGCAAGAATTAGCACAACGTTCTTATAACTTTTGTTAGCTGGGGTTGAATCATTCAGGTCGGGGTTCATTTAGTGACTTTTGTCTTAATGCATGTGTGTTCTTTATTTGAAAATGATTATAACAGTAGAGTTTTGAACTGTTTAAAATCAACAAAATTGCAGAGAAAACACACATTCATGACTCAAAACATGTGTGACAACTAACCCCGATCTCCATTTACATACTTGAATGCAAACCTTCTGTTTTGATAGAAATGATGCATATAGTCTTCATCTTCTGCAATGCTGTTGACTTTAATATGATGATGCAAGTGCTCTGACAGAAAATGGCACATTTGCACAGATCCTGCATGCTTGTTTGACTGCATTAGAGCCAGACTGGTATCAGAGATGCTCATCACAATCACAACCATCTGCAAACATCGGACTGTTGAGATCCGATCCGAATTCGGCGCAGGTCGCTCCCGTCTCCACAAAGGCGTTTTCTCTGACGAACCGCTGGCGAATTTACTAACCCTACTACGGCGAACGCTTGCTACTTAATATTCATGAGACCAGCCCTCCCATTGGAAGGTAAGCGCTCGACGTCAACGAGCTCGATTAATATTCTAGAGGCGCGCTTTCTCATTAGACGACAACACCATTACGTCAACACTTTCAAATTAATATTATATAACAACGTAATAATGTTACGGGTTTATACAATAAAATGCAGAACAGCAAAGTAGTTTAAAATAATATATCCTTCACTAGCACACAAAGAGGTATTTTATTAAAAAATATATAGATACATAACTGGTATACAGAACAACCCTTACTAATTCAATGCCACAAAAACAAGAGGTATTAGAAAAAATATGATCAAATCAACATTAGCTGCCAGAGAAAAAGGAAGAAAATTATATTAATTACAATGCTTTTGGAGCATTAGGCTACATGTTTTCAGTGCTTTTTTTGTTTTTAGCTTGTTTCAAGAAATGTACATATAGCTCATTTAAAGTTGTTTAAAATGTAAAAAAAAATGTGATCTACATTTAGCCCACTTCTTCCTATGTATATGGTAGCTATATTCCAAAAAATGTATAATGCTGTTCTTTACCATTCAATTTTTTTTTTCTGTATAAAAAAGCACATCAAATATACACATTTCTATCATACACTCCATTTATTCTGTAAATGTAGAATTCCAAAGCATTCCAAAATGATCATAAGTAAACAGGCAATTAAAAAGTAAAACTTGCAAAATAGTTGCTTTTCAATAGGTAGCCTGAAATATTATATGAAATAGTAAGCTTAAATTTTTCCTAAACATGCGTTAGCAGGATTAATTCTATTAAGTATATTTCTATTACTTATTTGGCAGTTTCCGTGCTTAAACCCAGAAGATATTTAACCCAAGATCACAAAACCAGCCACAAGGCTACATTTTTTAAAACTGAGATTTATACAACAAAGAAACTGAATAAATCGACTTTCCATTTATATATGTAAGGATAGGAGAATGTTTGGCTGAAGTACAAATATTTCAGAATCTGGAATCTGAGGGTGCACAAATTTTTTATTTATTTATTTCCAAATAAAGAAGAAAGAAAAATCTTATACCAGAACAGTCCATCGCCATAGCAGGATAACATCTCGACGTCAGCGTGTTTGATTAATATTCCAAAACGCGCCGTTCAATTGGAAGGATGCAGCACGACCTAATTAATATTCATGAGCCGAGCACTGGCCGTACTAGGATTGATAATTTGGGTGCATGCAGGCGTAATGCGGAGAGGCGATCCCGGCTGGAGCTTCTGTCTGCGCTTTCATTAAAGGAGACTCCTAATGAACATATCATACATTACAGAACGGCGTTTAATTAGCTGCTCGTCTGCGCCTCGGTCATGGACATCTGGAAGCGCATCGGAGGTCCTGATGAGGGAGGATCTGATGCCCACTGATCTATTTGGGTCAACAGAAGGAAGGAGCTGCTGAAAATGCGGTGATTTGGGTGGAAATACGGCGTGCTTTGCCCCTACGAAGCAAAGCGGATATCTTCTACAGGTAAATGATGCGATTTTCCTCCGACGCTTGTCCGTTCTCCGTCCTCAGATGCGTTCGAGACGCGGCGTCTCCGTTTCCCGAGCAGATCGCTGAGATCTCGAGGACAGGTATGAGAAAGAATAACACCCAGAATAGCACGTTTAACGAATGCACTCGATCAGTACATCTGCAAGGTCACAAACTGCCTTCACCTGCTGCGAATGAAGGATGCACGTCAGGTTTTGTTATCCATAAATCGTGCGCGATGCGTTTGCAGACTCGGAATGGTGGCAGATTATTCTATTACTGCATTTTTACATTGAGCTGAGTGGCAGTATCAGAGTCCCTCATGGACAGCGAGGTAAATGACCACAGTACAGATCTGACCGGAGGACTGGCCTTCAGACAGAGCGTCTTTATGCTCGTGTCATTAACACAGATCGCTCTTTTGCGTTATTTAAAAAAAGGTTGCTTTTGTAAGAAAATGCGCGAGTGTTCAATAGCATTGTGCATACTTGCATATGAAGACAGGCTCTTTAGACAGTAATTGGTTGATTTTCCTGCTCCAGGGATTTGAAACGAGCCCTTCGGTGTGTTAGTGTTGTTTCAGGGTTGTACCGATACGCTCAGAGAACCTTTGATCTGATGCACGGGTGTTAAAAACCAAAGCATCAATTTTTGAAAATGTTTTTATAAATGTGCCTAAATATACACACTCTGTTTCCAGGCATTCAGTGTGGACTGCTCAGCTAACAGCGACATTTCAGTACTGCTTTTTAAAGCTTATGTAAATAAGATACTGTTATGGAATGTTCTTGTAACATTATTAATATATGATATACAAAGAAAAAGGAAATGTTCTCGGAACGTCCTCATAATGTTGTTTGTAAGTTCCCAGACCTTGATCACATAAAGCCTCCTTAACAGGCATATATACATATATAAAGATGTTTTGAATGTTTAAAAGACATTTATAAATAATGCTTTCTTAATGGTTTTTCTTATGTAATATTCCTCCTCCTAAGAAGGAATGGTCTTTATATATTAAACATGTTTTATATGTTTTGCGAGAACATTCAAATGTAACGCTTTACTGTCAAAAATAATAGAATGGGCTCTTCCTTTAATGTTCATAGAATTTTTTTAACACATTTAAAATAACTGGACATTCTGAATACATTTAAATAATTTTCATAACTTGGTAACATGTGATTGATAGTTATGGCTGTTTTGTATTATTTATTTTGTAAGTGGTTGAAATATATTTTCTGAGCAGATTCACTGATTTCTAGCATTAATGTTTAATTACATTCTATAGGTTTGGATGTCCTTCTGAAGGGACAGTTCACCCAGAAATGAAAACTGTCATCACTTACTCTCCCTCGTGTTGTTCCAAAGCTTCTTTCTTCTGTTGAACACAAGACAAGAATGTTGGTAAACCAGTTTTGAGTCCAGGGTTTCTTAAAAAGCCTTATAGTTTGCTTGCAAATTAAAGCCTAAAAAGATCCTAATTCAGAGCAGAAAGTCTTAAATTCAGAAAGTCGTGGTAATAAATGCTGCGTGAGCTGTAAGACAAAATTAACATTTCTTGCTTTCCAGTACAAATAACTAAACATCTTTAAATCAAGACACATTTACTGGAGATGCAAAATGAAAATATGAAGTTATGAAAAGATTATCATAAATTCAGAGAGTTTATGATTAAGTCAGTTATTCATAGTGCTCTTTACAATGCAGATTGTGCCAAAGCAGCGTTACAGTTAAACAGAAAAACTGTGTGTCGAAAGAGTGTGCCAGACTACGGAGCCCCTTAAGTGACATAGTGGTGGGAAAAATTCTCTCGCAAAGATTTGACTTTTCCAGTCTCGCATGTATTAAGAATACACGTGTCGCGAGAGAACACAACAAGTTTTACGAGAGAATGCAAATATCTTTGTGTGACAATGCAAAGTCTCTCAGGGGGACGCAAAGGTTTTGATAGAGAATGCAAAAGATTTGAAAAACACTTTATCCTTCCACTCCCAATTTTTTCCTCCACCGTGTCCCTTAAGGGGCTCCGTACCAGACCAGCAGTTTAATTAAAACAGGAAATATCTGCCAATGGAGGCAAAAAATAATAATCTTTTCTATTGGTCAAATAAACGGGACCAAAAAACTATAAAATTGTCCCACCCTACATTTTTGCTGTTGATTACTCAATCAAAAACACATCACATTCCAAAAGTCGAACAGTCTGTGTCTGGGTGGTCTGTGTGTGATCATATGCAAACACGTTTTCTGTAAGGGGTAGGTTTAGGGTTAGAAGATAGAAAATATCATTTGATCAGAATAAAATAATAGAAGTCTATGGAAAGTCCCCACAATTCACAGAAACACTCACACACAAATGTCTCTGTGTGTGTGTGTGTGTGCAGTCACTCTTAAATCATTTATGTCTAGTATCTATCAGTCCAGACAGGCTGCTGGCAGCCAATGCAAAGAAATAAGAGAATGCACTCAGCTTACAGTCTTTAGCAGCGAGGAGCTGCAGAAAACATCTGTTGTAGTCTGATAACCTCTGCAGAGTCAGATCTGATCTCACAGATCACGCATGAGTTCATGAAGTCAAACACAGGATGTGGAAGGCATGAATCCAAATAATCGAGCACAAATGAAACTCATCCTGGAGCTGAGGCACACACCTTCAAACCTGTTGTTTATGAATCTGATCACTACCATGAACGAGACGTCAGAGCTACAGTAGAGAGGAGGACTCCCAGTTATAAATACGTTTTGAAAGCATTGTTTTTAAATGTTTCTCTTTGTAATTATAATGTTACAGTTGAGGTCAAAAGTTTACATTCCCATTCCAGAATCTGCAAAGTGTTCATTTTACCAAAATAAGATGGACCATACAAAATGTTATTGTTTATTTAGAAGATATTTGACACAAAAGATGTTTACATGTAGTCCACAAGAGAAAATATTGAGTTGATTCTTAATACTGGGTTGTTAGCTAAATGATTCAAAGCTGTGAGTTCTTTAGCTTAGTGAAACATGTTCATGAGTCTCTTGTTTGTTCTAAACAGTAGAACTGCCTGCTGTTCTTCAGAAAAATCCTTCAGCTCCCACTAATTCTTTGGTTTTCCAGCATTTTTGTGTATTTGAACCCTTTCCAACAATGACTGTATGATTTTGAGATGCATCTTTTCACACTAAAACAGCTGAGGGAATCATATGCAGGTCTTACAGAAGGTTCAAACATTTACTGATGCTCCAGAAGGAGAAACCATGTATTAAGAGCTGGGGGGGTGAACATTTTTGCACAGAATGAAGATGTGTAAATTTTTAGCCTAAATATTATGTCTTCCGTTAACTTCTGCCCTTCAAAGGCTACAGAAGATATGTACATGTTTACCAGAAGACAAACTAAGTTAAACTGACCCCGATCTTCTCTTAATGCATGTTTTTTTTTTCCCCTTCTGGAGCATCAGTGAGTCAAATAATTAACATTTTGCACTTTCTGAAAGGGGGATGTAAACATTTGACCTCAACTGTATTTAAATGGTTGTGCATTGTACAACATTGTACTTTTTTAGTTTATTTTCACCCAAAACAGAATATTTTTTGAAAGTATATTTTTAGCATTACTGTAATTGCATTATAACATTAAAATGTCCAGTTTTCTTTTGACTGTGATTATAATATAAAGCTACAAAAATGTTTCTTAGAGTGTTCATCAAGATTCATTCAGAGTTTGGTAATCCCTGAATAATTTCTCTCAACACTAAGAACTAATTTTAGTTATAAAGTTTGAATAATATTCCATAAATGTAAAAATGTTTTGTCCTATCATTTATATAACTTTTCAAAAATGTTAGCACCAGTTGTGAGAATTTTTCCTGTTAGTTGGGTTTGAACAGCTCAAACATAGCTTACAAGAAATGTTTGTACAACATTTTGGCAACGTTCTCTTAACGTTACAAACAGACGTTCATAAAATGTGTTAATAGAACATTCGTTTAAATTTATGTGGTGTTTTATAATGTTCTCGAAATGTTAGCACAAAAACATTTATATATAGATTGTTTATTAAATGTTTTATTTCTGAAACACTTCATTTGGATGTTCATGTGTTTTATGAAATGTCACTATTTGTTCTGGGAACATTCAAAAATAGAATTCCCATAATGTTTGTGTGTTTCCTTTACATTAGAGTAATCAAGAAAAAATATATTTTTAAAAAGTATCTTTTGAACATATACAAAGAAATAACATTTCTGGAAGCTAGATATGTTTGATGTTCAGAGAACATTCAGAACTAATGTTTTTATAAATTAATGGGAATGTTAGCAAAACATTCATAGAATATATTCGTTTTAGTGCTGTCAAATGATTAATGGCATCCAAAATCAAAGTTTTTACGTGTGTGTGTACTATGTATATTTATTATTTGTATATAAATACACACACAAACATATATACATATATATCATGTTTATATATTAAATATATACATAATAAATATATAAACACACACATAAAAAAACTCTTATTTTGTATGTGGTTGTGATTTATCGTTTGACAGCACTAATATTTGTCATCAGGGAATTTGTGTACAGCCAATGTTTGGAGCATCATGAGAAGCACTAATGTCTGATGGGTTGAAAGGCAAAGGTTTCTAGTCATGGTGGAGTAATTAGCTTTGGTTTGAATGTGTTGAAGCTGTAGATGTGTGGAAAGAGACACATTCTACAGACTCAAACTCTCTTTGACAACACACACGCTTCTGAATCACGGGAGAGCCGTCATGCTGCTTCGTTTGTGGTTCAGTGAGAGCTGGCCGGAAAAATGGGATGCAAAATAACAGAAATACGGCCCACCGTGAGCCACCCAATAGCACATTCACAGCGGTGTTTCGGAGGGGAAGTAGCGACTGTGGAGCGGCCCGCTGAATATACACACGCTTTGCCAACTAATGCAGCCAGCTGGTTGGCAAACAACACCAGCGACTCAATAAAGTGGCTGATGGGAAGGTCATTTGATATGCAGAGAGTGTGACATCACCCGCCTATTAAACACCAACAAGACGGGTCATTTGTCCTTGACCCATGAGTTTTAGCGCGTTATGATTATATAATTATGTTCAATGCATTAAATTAGACAAGCTAACAGGGAATGTTCTCAGAATGATCTGACAACGTTGCAGTAACGTTCTTTCCAAGTAATTTGGTCTTTAATGTTTGAAAAATGTTCGCACAAAAACATTATTTCAACTTGGTCTCATAAAAATATGTACCTCTGTGCACTTTTTGTGCAAAACAATTTTTACGTACTCACTGCATGCTTTGCTGCAGTGGCGCTAAAACACAGATTCAGTACATGAACCCTGGTACATTTTTATTACGTTGATATAGGTATATATTGCGACTGTTCAGAATTCTGTAGCTAAATAGTTGGAATCATGCCCTACACCAAATCCAACCCTAAACCTACTCGATAGTGTTATCAAATGCAAAACTGATATAAAAACACATTTGTTGATGCAACCGTGTCATTTCAACTTTCTTTTACACAGATTTGAACTGTTTTGTTAAACCATAGTTACACAGGATTTGAACCGGAGCTCCTTGTCTCTCAATTACATCTCTGTACTCCATGAGCTACTGAACAAACCTGCCGTCTATGAAAAAACATAGATATGAAGCTGGATATGTGTGGTGCTAATGTTCAAAAGCATCAGTTTTAAAATATTCCAGCATATTAGACCAGGGAGCATTATTTAGTTGGATGTTCGCCAGTGATGTTTTTTTAAATGTTACTAGCTTTAGAATGTTGGGAAAACTTTTAAAGGTAACATCCCCATAATGTTTGTATAAAAAAACAGACATTATAAATGTTCATAGAACATTGAGAAATAACATTTTGAAATAATTTGAAAAAATACTTTGTTAGCTGGGAAGTTATATAATGCTCTCAAATGCTAGCACAATAACGTTATTTTCATTCGTGGAACGTTTTAGCTAAACGTTCATCTAATGTTTTTTTTTTATGTTACTCATTTTTTGAATCTTACTGATTGTTTCAGAACGTTCAGAGAACATTCAAAAGTAACATTTCAAAAGTGGACATTTCTAAAACAAATTTTCCTGAAGCATTTTAGTTGGATGTTCAACAAACATTTAAATGTTACTTGTTTCAAAACGTTCAGAGAACGTTCAAAAACATTGCAAAGTTATAAAATGAAACGTTCCCTTGGCATTTGTAACCAAAACAAAAAAAGAATAATAATTGCAAAACATTTTGAGCATTCAGAAAACATTCAGAAATAACATTTTATAATGTTAGCGATACATTCTTAGAACATATATTTGTTAGATGGGTAGTTAGGGGTTTATTACGTAGCACAACGTTAGCACAAAAACACTGGGTCTCATTCACTAATAATTGCATACATTTTTCGTAATAATACGCACATTTAAACTTCTCATGAAAATGTTCAGCCTAATTCACAACATGTCCGTACACACATTTCGTGCAAAAATTTGTTAGAACACATGTTTAGTTAATGAGACACATTATTTATATATAATTTGCAAAACAATTTTTCCTAAAGCGCTTTGGTTGGATGTTCATCTAACATGTTACTTGTTTCATAACGCTCAATGTTCGCGAATTTCATGATTGAAACACTGATACAATGTTCCCTTATTATTTGCAAAAAAAAAAACCCCAAAAAACATAAAAAACCCTTCAGACTACACTCGGAAAAGGCATTTTTATAACTTAACGGCAACGGTAGGAAAATGCTTTTAGAACATATTTCAGCAGGGACGGGGCATTGTGTCATTTTTGCAAGCACTGTCACGTTTTCTCAGTGACAGCATGTCATTATTTAAAGCTGTGGCCTTTATATGCGACAAAGATGAACGGGCACGCATGTTCCTGTTGTTTATTTCATGCATTTTATAGTTTAGCACGCTCCCTTTTTCATTGCTCTTCCATACTGTCAGATGTCAGGTGTCACCTTCATCCTTCACTTTTATTAGCTGTTTTTACCTGCAGGTCTGTCTCAGTCGGCACCGCTATTGTCTGCGTGACAGTCTAATGATGCCGACTCTCTCATGATCACAGGCGTGACATACAGCAGGTTATTTTCGCATGCATTCTCAGCGCACTGCTTTGAAAGGCTTATCACGCGTGACGGCGCTCCACGTTCAGAAGAGACTTGGATTTCCAAGGTTACAAATGACAGAAGCGACAAGAAGCGATCTGCTGATATTTTAGTGCATGATAGAAACACCCTGTAAAGCGGAGCAACACAAACCACGAGCCAACTCTCAGATTTCTCTCTAAACACACACATAATTAAACATCCTCGATTAAACTTTCATGATCTTTGCAAAGACGCATTCTAATGAAAACCGTAGCTGGTATGAAATGTTATATCTGGTCAAGGACTTAAGAGTCATTCAGAGAATACGTTTCTCATCCCGCACGAGTAATAAGTAACACGAGCAGCCCTGAAGAGCCGAGAGAATCGATGCGAGGGAACCAGGCGTCTCTCCTGATGTGGCATCTGTGTTGATGCGCTTTGTCTCTGCTCGGTCTTTGGAGACATCAGACTAATTCTGATGAGTATCTGGACGGCCAGAGGAGTCTTTCATCTCGCCAAACACAGAGATGAAAGGATCAACATTATCATATCAAAAACAGCGCGTCAGTGGAGCATGAGTGAGCTTTAAGAAATGTCCCCAGAAAGCTTCTCGAGCCACCAGATTCCCTGATGATGTGATTCTCATGAAGTGGCTGTTTGCACAAGATTATTGGGTTTGTTTGCACTGATGCTGTCAAACGATTAATCGCGATTAATCACAACCGAAATAAACATTTTTGTTTACATAATATGTGTGCATACTGTGTATTTATTATGAATATATAAATACACACACATGCATTTATGCATAAATGTATATTCATATAATTTATATTACATATATTATATTCAAGAATGTTTAGATATTTATACTAGAAAACAAGACAAAAATACTGAGTAAGAAAATGTTTTACAGTGTCGTCTCTTCTGTTTACAAGGTTGCATTTATTTTATTAATAATACAATATAATTGTGAAATATTATTTGAATTTAAAACAGCTCTTTTCTGTTTCAGTGTCTGTTAAACTGTAACATATTTCTGTGATGCAATTATTAGCATCATTACTCCAGTCTTCAGTGTCACATGATCCTCATCATTCTAATCTGCTGCTTTACTGATCAAGCAATTTCTGATTATTATCAATGTTGAAAACAGTTGCGCTGCATAATATTTCTGTGGAAACTGTCATACATGCTATTTGTCAGGATTCACAGAGGAACAGAAAGCTCAAAACAACACTGTTCATAGGAAATCTTCACTCCTGATCAATTTAATGCGCCCTTACTATTTTCTTTCAGTGCTCTTGATGTGCTACCGATAATAAGAATCACCTCTCTGTTTGCTTTCTCTGTAGGTTGTTTAACCAATACCCGGAGTCCAGATGGAGACGCTACTGGTTTATTTGATGGTTGCTGTAATGGTGTTAAAAGCCCAGAAGATTCAAGTGTGCCCCAAGCGCTGCATTTGCCAGGTTTTGTCCCCTAATCTGGCAACCCTTTGTGATAAAAAGGGGCTGCTGTTTGTCCCTCCAAACATCGACAGACGCACAGTAGAGCTCCGACTGGGGGACAACTTCATCACAGGCATCAAGCGGAAGGATTTCGCCAACATGACTAAACTGGTGGACCTGACGCTCTCCAGGAACACGATAGGATCGGTCACGCCTCACGCTTTCAACGATCTGGAGAACCTCCGTGCCCTTCACCTGGACAGCAACCGTCTGACCCATATAACCAACGATACGTTCAGCGGCATGTCCAAGCTTCACCACCTCATTCTCAACAACAACCAGCTCACGCACATCCACATCGGAGCGTTCAATGACCTTCTGGCGCTGGAGGAGCTGGATTTGTCCTACAACAACCTAGAGAGCGTGCCATGGATTGCCATCCAGCTCATGAGCAATCTACACACCTTAAACTTGGACCACAACATGATCAACTACATCCCAGAGGGAACTTTCTCCGGGCTCCAGAAGCTCAAGCGCCTGGATGTCACGTCCAATAAGCTCCACAAGCTCCCGCCGGATCCGGTTTTCCAGCGCGCCGGAGTTTTAGCTACATCTGGTGTCCTGGGCCCGTTGTCCTTCGCGCTGAGTTTCGGAGGAAACCCCCTGCATTGTAACTGCGAGCTGCTCTGGCTTCGGCGATTACGGCGCGAGGACGATCTGGAGACTTGCGCGGCTCCACAGCATCTCGCCGGACGCTACTTCTGGACCGTATCCGAGGAGGAGTTCCTTTGCGAGCCGCCGCTGATCACCAGACACTCTCAAGAGACCCGGGCTCTCGAGGGCCAGCAGGTGTCCCTGCGCTGCAAAGCCCGAGGTGACCCGGACCCCATCATCCACTGGATCGCCCCAGATGGGAAGCTGGTGTTCAACTCCAGCCGCACCGTGCTCCATTCGGACGGGACCCTGGACATCCTGATCAGCACGGTCAAGGACTCTGGATCGTTTACTTGCGTCGCTTCCAACCCATCCGGAGAAGCCCAGCAGATCGTGGACCTGCTCATAACCAAACTTCCGCATTTCACCAACGACACCAGCATGGTCCAGGAGCCGGATCCGGGGTCGTCTGACATCGCCACTTCTGCCAAGACGGGTGGAGACGGAGGCTCCTCAATGGGCAACAAGGGTGGACAGGAGAAGAGGGTCCTGATCTCGGAGATCACCTCGTCCACGGCTCTGGTCAAGTTCAACTTTCAGAGGAATATTCCAGGGATTCGCATGTTCCAGGTCCAGTACAATGGCACTTATGACGACTCATTAGTATACAGGTGAGCCTCTTTGGTTTTAAACACCTTTAAATATTCTGACATTTTATAGAGAGCGGTGCAAAGATGGATGAATAAAATACTGAAATGTTACAATTTTAAAAAAGTTCAATTAAATCATCTTAAACATTTAACATTTTTAAAACAAAAAAGAAAACCTGGCAGTTTAAATAACATTTCAACAAACAAAGAACATTGCCATTTTTGAAGTAACATTAATGAAATGCTCATTTAAAGTTATCTATGTTCTCAAAACATTAGCACAAAAACATTATTAATGCGTTGTTCACGGAACACTCTTTCCTGAAACATTTTAGTTGGACATGTGTCTTAGCGTTTTAGATGTTTAAAGCTGCTGTATGTAGGATTGACAACTAGTGGTTGAACTAGATATTGCAGTCCAAATTCTATATTGGAGAGGGTTTTTTTTCACCCTGCCCCTCCTCTTCAGTCTTGACGTGCAGGTTGCCAGATTGACTACACAAACAGGAACAAGTGCACATGACAATGAAAGCAAATACACTGTGTTTTAAGACAATTAGCGTGCTTCTTAAAGGGTAAGTTCACCCAGAAATGAAAATTGTGTCTTTAATTACTCACCCGCATGTCGTTCCACACCTGTAAGACCTTTGTTCATCTTCGGAACACAAATAAAGATATTTTTGATGATTTCAGAGAGCCATCTGACCCTCCACAGACAGCAGCACAACTGAAATGATCCCAGATCCAGAAACATAGTGAAAACATTGGTAAAAGAGTCCATGTGACATCAATGGCTAAGAAAACTAAAATAACAATTTACTCAACCATTCTTCTTCCCTGACTTGCGTCTTCCGCCATTTTAGAGAGTATCACAATTGGGCACATACACAAGCTTTAACGTATTTGATGTAATCAGCCTTGTTTACATCCGGGGGAAAGCAAGCGCATGCGCGGTTGTTTACGGCTAGTGGAAAATGTACACATGCATTGTGATACTCTCTAAAATGGCGGAATATCTAAGTCAGGGGAGAACAATGAGTAAATGATGTTATTTTGTTTTCTTCGCACAAAAAAGTATTCTCCTAGCGTTGCAAACTGAAGTTGAGTCACTGATGTTGTGTTGCTGTTTATGGAGTGTCAGATAGCTCTCAGATTCCATCAGAAATATCTTAATTTGTGTTCTGAAGATGAACAAAGGTCTTACGTGTTTGGAACGACATTTAAATATCTGCAAACATATTATGCTGTTTTTATGTTTTAGTAGATTCAAAAACTTACATACAGCACCTTTAAATGTTGCTACTTATTTCAGAATATTCAAAAGGAACATGATTTTTAAAATGATTCTGGCTTGAACTTGATCCCCTAATGTTCACACAACCAAGATAAAACATTGAGAACATTTTCTTTACTTCATGGGAACATTGGCTGGGTTCAATTTTTGTCATCTGATAGTGTCAGTGCAGTCAGATCGATAATGTTACTCAATTTTAATTGTCCTACAAGACACAGACAAGTCCAGAGCGTGTCGTGCCAAAGCTTCATTCAGGTTTGTGATGTGTATCTGGTCAAACACTCGACTCACACCTACAGACTATAAAAATTATGGTGGAGGAAAGAAGAAAGTGCAGTAAGAGTGCAGCAGTAATCTAAACGCTCTGGAGGGGTTCAGTGTCTCATGAAGGGAGATCTGTGAGGCTCATTTACAGCAGCTGGGAACCACAGGTGATGATAAGCTTCACAAAATCACCATCCAGATGATGAGTAGCGCTGGGAATACTTTTAAATAACAAAGCCATATAAAGTTTGGTTCCGGTAGTGTTCCTTTTTTCTGTCTGCGTGAACAGAAACCCATACTAAAATGATGGTTCTGTGCACAATCACAGTATTAAATGAGTTTTTAGTGAATCAAATTTTTAGTGATTTCACATTTTTAGTGAATCAAACCTGTACAGATCAGCCAATGCAATCTGATAACCAAACTAATTAATCTTATGAGCCGGTTATTTTTGATTGCAGAATGATTCTTATGACTTATGATTCATTTTAGTGTTTCAAAACAATAAAGCACATCAACTGTAGTCTGATTCCTGAATGAATGATTCTTTTGAGCCGGTTATTTTTGGTGAATCAAAACAATATAGTGCAAACTTTGCAGTCTAATTCCAAAAAAAAAAAAAAACTCTAATGAGTCGATTTGTTTTAGTGATTCAGAAGAATACAATGTGGCCACTGTAGCCATTTATTTTTGGTGAATAAAACAACTTAGTGTTATCCTGTGAGACTATTTATTAGACTAGTTATTGATTGATTGCTCATAAAAGCATAAAGAGACAAATGGAAGAGGACACAAATAAATTCATTCATGAAATAAATTCATCATTCAGTTTATGAGTAGTTAATTTTCCCTTTGAAGAGAAAATCAGCCGACAGATGTTTGTTCTTTTGACAAATTTCTCAGAAAACAAGACTTCATATAGAAAGTAATTTTGCTTCCCAAGTAAACACTCTTAATTTAAGAGTGTTAAGATTTTTTTTGTATTGGAAAATACAAGTAGTAAGATCCCAGTTAACAGGGAACCAAAATTTTGGGAAACAATATAGTTAGTAGTTGTATAAAACGATTTCATAACCCTTAAAGGAATAGTTCACCCCAAAATGTAAATTACGGCATAATTTCACGATGGATATATTTACAGAGATTCAAAATAATGGCCACTGTCCAGCAGCATTACTAAGCTTGGAAGAGCCAGGATAAATTTTTTAAAACACTCCCGACTGTGTTTGTCTGAAAGAAGAAAGTCATATACACCTAGGATGGCTTGGGGGTGAGTAGAACATGCAGTAATTTTCATTTTGGGGTGAACTGTTCCTTTAAATAATGTAAGAACCACAGCAAAGGAGTAGAATGATGTAAGGCACTTTTTTGTAATCTTTCAATAGTGTTAGAATCATGACAGGAGAACTGGACATTACAACACTCAAACAATGTTTCCACAATGTTTTAATAACTTACATTTTTCATCTTTTTTACAATGTGTTGCATTTGCAGTTGCATTTCTTTTTGTCTTCCTCAAAGCTGCTTAAATAACTTACTTCCCATTACAATGTATCCCTTATGGTGTGACCCTGGAACACAAAACCAGTCATAAGTGACATGATTATATGTTATCTGAAAGATCTGAAAGTTGATGGTTTGTTATAATAGGATAATATTTGTT
The DNA here is from genome assembly GCA_032359235.1 of Enteromius mattozi. Lineage (NCBI taxonomy): Eukaryota > Metazoa > Chordata > Actinopteri > Cypriniformes > Cyprinidae > Enteromius > Enteromius mattozi. The sequence goes on from JAUMHE010000075.1 coordinate 18,543,563, forward strand.
TCACTATTTGAAAATCTGGAATCTGAGAGAGCAAAACATCTAAATACTGAGAAAATCACCTTTAAAGTTGTCCAAATTACAAAATTTACAAAATATCTTCATGGAACATTTATTTAATATCTTAATGATTTTTGTCATAAAAGAAAATTGATAATTCCAATGTATTGTTGGCTATTGCTACAAATATACCTGTGCTGCTTATGACTGCTTTTGTGCTCCAGGGTTACCAAATGATGAATAACAGCTCATTAATTTTGTTCTGAATGTTGCACGTTGGCTGGTTCTAGCAGTATTTCTGAATGCATGTTTCTTGCAGAATGATTCCTCCGACCAGTAAAAGCATCACGGTCAACAACCTGGCAGCAGGAACTACGTACGATATGTGTGTTCTTGCCATCTACGATGATGCCCTGACGGCGCTCACAGCTACTCGAGTGGTGGGCTGCGTTCACTTCTCCACCGAGCCGCAGTACCTCCGCTGTCACTTCATGCAGTCACAGTTCCTCGGCGGCACCATCGTGGTCATCATCGGCGGCGTGATTGTGGCATCTGTGCTGGCCTTCATCATCTTCCTCATCGTGCGCTACCGGGTGTGCCAGCAGGAGGGCGCCGATAAGGGCCTGGAGCTGGGCAACATGCGCTCGCAGTCCGAGCATCAGGTCTGCGCAACTATCAGCCTTTCTATACGCATAGCTTTTAGTAAGGGAATGAAACAAAATTTTCTTAGTACTGTTGTGTTGTTTTTTACAAGCTGAGTTCCAGAAATTCTGGGACGTTTTTTAAATTTGAATAAAATTAAAACTAAAAGACTTTCAAATCTTTATTCACAGTAGAACACAGAGACCATAAATGTTTAAACTGAAATATTTTACACTTTTATTGACTAAATGAGCTCATATCATATTTAATACCTGCTACAGGTCTCAAAATAGTTGGAATGGTGTAGCATCTCCTTTTCTTTTCAAAACAGTTTGAAGATGTCAGGGCATCGAGGTCTCTGGAGTTTTGGTCTCATTCTTGCCTGATATAGGTTTCCAGCTGCTGAAAAGTTTGTGGTCATCTTTGACGTATTTTTCATTTAATGATGCTCCGAAAGATCTGGAAAGACCTGAAATACACAAGGCCTTCCCTAAAAATTGACATCATCTGGAGGGGAGCATATGTTGCTCTAAACCCTTAATATACCTTTCAGTATTCATAGTGCCTTCTAAAACATGAAGTTGCCCATACCATATGCACCCCTATCCCATCAGAGATGCTGCTTTTGAACTGAACACTGACAACACACTAGAAGATCATCTCCTCTTTAGCCCGGAGGACACGGCATCCATGATTTCCAACAAGAATGTCAAATTTTGACCATAGAAAAACTCCTTTTTAATGAGCTATGGCACACAAGACACAACAGGGCTTCTGGACCATGTTTACATATGGCTTCCTTTTTGCATAGAGCTTTAGTTGGCATCTGCAGATGGCTCAGAGCATTGTGTTTACCGGCAGTGGTTTCTGGAAGTATTCCTGGGCCCATTTAGTAGTGTCAGTGACAGAATCATGCAGAATCATAAGCTCACGTTATTTGAAAGTCTTTCAGTTTTCATTTTATTCAAATTTTAAAAACATCCCAGCAGTATAAATATCTAAACATTCTTGCGAATCTTTTTATTTTGTTAACTCCATTGGCAGACTATTTTGCTTGTTCTAAGCACAAACATTTTTCTAAAAACAAAATCATTTTATTTGTCTAGAAAATCCTTCTTGAATTAAGAATTTTTAGATATTTGAACTTAAAACAAGACAACTTAAGGAAAAATTTTGCAGGTAACCCTTTAATCTTGAGTTAAAGTGTTTTAAAATGTTTTTATCCATCCATTTATCAGGTCTGCGGAATCATCAAGTCCATGTCGAAGCAGGTTCTGGGTCCGGACGCGTGTCGGAAGGTGTCTCCGCAGAGCGAATCCGTCTCGTCCCGAGGGTCCAAACCGGACTGCACCGTCACCACGTCCTCCGCTAGCCACAGCTGGCACCCGGCGTCTCCCAATCCCGTGCATCCGGTGCGCACCGACACGCAAGTCGACGTCGAACCGGACAACACCAACAGGAACAACTCAGCCAAGGTGCGCCCAGCCATTCGCGCCTATTCCACGATAGTGACACCAGCGTCACGCAGAGCCCAGCTCCAGAGTCTCCACAACTACCAGACCGTCCCGGCAGGCTGCGTTCGTGTCAGTCGACGTCACTCGCTCAACATGAACTCCTGCAAACAGCCGGCGTACGCCAGCTACGCGCAACCACTGCGCTCCAAACGCAGCCTGTCAATGAGCGGCGGTGATATTCCCCAGATGGACGCGGGCGAGATCCGCAACGGGAGATCCTCGCTGTCCCAGTCTGAGTGGGTTCTGGAGAGCACATTATAATGGAGGATTTTGCACTTCACTTCCGTGTGGTTTTTAAGAGCGTTTCAGGCCACCGTACGTGTGTTATAATCTCGGACTGTCATGAGAGGACAATGTTTTTTAAGCACAAATTAAATACCGTTTCCTGCATATAGTACAACAATACTACGACTTGTATATTTCTTTGTTTTATGGGATAATACACAGACACTGCATATGTTACGTTGTGTAAAATAAAATGTGAAAACGATACGTGTGTACTTGTTCAATAGGATTTGCAGTGCGTTGTGCGTTTAATAATAAAAGACGGAAAATGCAGCAAAACGTCTGCAGCAAATATTAAAGAATTGTGTAAACGGAGTGTAACTTTGGTGCATACGCTTAAAATATTATACAGGTTTTATGAAGGTATATATAAAACCTTTTTACAACCGAGAAAGAAAGATGTAAGGAAAAAATCGAAGGGAACGCAAATTGCTTTTCTATCATTGATTCTACAAGATCAAGATGCATTTACTGGAGGTGCAAAATGAACATAAGAAGTCTTATTTTCTGATTCTGGAATTTATCATGATCACTAGAACAATTATCTGTTAATAAGTTTAGAAAATCAACTTAAATTAAAGGAAAAATCAAGTTTTCTTTCCCCATTGTCAGATCTTTGTTCTTGTTTTAAAAATAAACTTCATGTGTTCATTTTGCATCTCCAGCAAATGTGTCTCGATTTAAGGATGTTTAGATATTTGTACAGGAAAATAAGATCATGCAACATTTAATGCTACGACTATATGAATTTAAGGCTTTCTGATCTCATTTAAGAGCTTTTAGTTCTTTATCTCTGGAAGAGCTGGAAGAAAACTCACAAACATTATTGTAGAAATTTCTTACAAAATGCTTTTATTCAGAAGCAAAGGCATTGCACTCAGTACAAATACAACTCATATTCACATCTTTTTGGACTTGTTCATGTAACATAAATGCCCTTTCTAATGTATTTTCTAATGAAGTTTAATCTTCTGCTAAAATGTTTTAGTACGTAGATCAGCGCTGGTGATGTTGAGGAATCTCAGATAAGATCTACTGTAGCTGCTCAGTTATTCCTTCACATATTTAAGTGGAAGCACCTTCAAATCTTAAAGAAGCAACTCAAGATCAATGTGTTCCTGTTGAGATGCAGCTGACTAGTTGAAGACGATGTGTTTGATGAAGCAGAAGGTCTGGTAGTGAAAGCCCGCAGCAGTGGCTAATTATTTTTAGATGTGTTAATCCTCGTGTTCCTCAGAAGCAGCGAGTTCTTGTGTTTGTTCAAAGGAACGGCATGACGAGCCGTTATAAAAGAAGAGCAGTTTGGTCCCAAGAGGTCTGTGATCCACCTACATTTTCATAACATTTCACTCCAGAATGAAGACAAACACAGAAGCATAAGGACTCTGTCTTTAAAGGGTCATGAAACTCCAAAACACATTTTATGAGATGTATATATACATAATGTACATCGCTTAAAACAGTAATAGCTCTCACGAAATATGTTACAAAGTGAAAACTGCTTTTTGTGACCATTTCATGCATCCGGTTTTAAAAGTTAAGTTTGAGGCCCGTGACGTAAACTCAGGTTTTTTTTGCGCTTATTGGCTACGTGACTTGTACAATACTTATTTACGTCATCGGGTTGATGCGCCCTTTAAAGCATTATTAATTAGCAGTGTAACATTATACATGACAAAGGACTGGTCTAATCCAATCTCTGCTCTGTGCTTTGCATGAGCTTTTGCATTATTTCACGAGTTCGCGCTTACTCATAATAGATAATAATAATAATAGCATGTTTGCCGTGCTGTCCTGGGGGCGAGCTGGGTGCCTGGTGGACTCCGAGCCCTGGTAGTGCGAACCCTAGCGAGGGCAGAGCTCGGTGTCCGGCTCGAACCCCGCGTGCCCCCCGTTAGGATAGTGCGAACGAGGTGGAGAAGGGGAGGAGGAGGGACGCTTGAACGAGATGCGGAAGGGAAGGAAACAGGCTGATTTGTAGTGGATAGGTTAAGACTGGATTGGCTAATGAGATGATAAGATAATGATAGGAAATGCGGCGCCGGCTGTGTCTGATTAATCGTTCGCGCTCCTCCCGAAATTAGTTTAGCAACATCACTTATTACCGGACAGTTTTTTGAACTGGGGACTCGTCTTCAGATCATCTTCTTTTGAAGAAAGACGCCACCCCAGTTCACACACTGAAGTATAGCACTGGTGTCACTAGTTTACGTTAACCCTCGTTGTTGTTGTTTATGAGTCATGGCTCATGTTTGTGCCTTTGTTTAGTGCATACTGCTGATTTGCATATTTGATATTTGATATTTTCTTACTATTCCCCCCAACACATTCAGCGTAATTATTTTGCTGGTGCCGTGGCAAGCTTAGCCTATTGCGTGTATCTGAACGCAGAGCTCTGCTGCTGCGGGACACTAAACACCGAACCGTGCCTGACAAGGTATTTTAAGGTGTATTTTATGAAATTCAAATTGCGCAACGCTGTCCATCTTGCCAACGTGTGTATGTTTACATTGGCTGTGTGCAAATTAGCAGTGTTTATTCACTTATTGTAACTTCCCATTTTATGCAATCTCCGCCTTTTCTCCGCACTCTACCCCACCCCTTACCCCAGTGAACAACGCCCCTTTTCAGAAAGTTTTTCAAACCGGAGGTGTGAAAAAGCGCCTCTGAAACAGAGGGGTTTCATGACCCTTTAAGGTCTGTCCTTAAGCCTCATAATGCATTTGGGTCTGTTTTGGATGCATAAAAAAATAGTAAGGGAATAGTTTTTAGTAAGGGAATTTATTTTTCTGAGATTTTGTACAATTATTTTTTTTTTAAGAGATATAACCATGTTTTGTGTTCAAGTCATTTTGATCCCTTTATGTATGGAGCGCCATTAGTGCCAAAAATACTTTTTGTAAAATTATGTACGAAGTTATGTTAGTGTCAAAACCTTTTGTACAATATACTTAACGTTAGTCTTTTTCACACATCTCAAATCAGTCCGCAAATGAACGAATGTGTAATTCTATTGCATGAAAAACTGGTCATTTTTATCAAGCAATCAGGTTTATGCAAGTAAAACAAATTTATTTGCTTAAAACTTTTTAAGAGTAATATTTAGGTGTTTTTGCTATTTATTTGAAATACATTTTTCATTAACTGATTTTCATTAGCAATCATGAGTTCGAAATTCAACATAATTTAATTAAATTCCATTCATTCCAATGGGGTTGATACCAGTAATTCACTGATTACATGTTCTTATAAATTTCATAGTGTACTTGTTTACACTTTGAAATAAATTTCATAAATTTAATACAGTGGTGGGCAAAATTATTAGAAAAGTAGTATTTCCAGCAGTTAAAAATGGTTTGAAGTCAGTTATTTCTATAGTGTCAGTGTCAGTAGGAAGTATCAGTTTACATTCTAAACATTCATTCTGCCATTAACTGTTATAATGCAGTGAGATTTTTGTCTGATCTGCCCATCGTCAGTCTGTCTGGAATGACACGAGACAGACTAAATCTAGAAGAACTGTTTGTACAAGACGCTTCAGAAAAGCTAACTACACTGGTGTGGTTTATATGCAAGTACAAATTTCAACGATTAATAAAAGAGAAAATGCAGTAATAACAAGGGAAAATTCAAAACATTTTAAGGATTCTTTGGATCCAGATGGACCCAGAATGCAGAAACAGTATTGAATGCGTTATGAGGGTTAAGAGAAACGCTGTGATGTGATTTTGACGCGTGTGGAAGGATACGAATTGCATTAGGTGATAAATGACTAACAGAATGGATGAGCTCGTTAAAACGAGCCGCCGATGGATGCCATGTCAATTAATGATCCATTAATTCATGCCCACGAGCCTTTCTGTCACTGTCTCTCGCTCATTATCGATATTAAAATGCTGCGATGTTTCTGTAAGTGTGTGTCGTCTCGAGCGAGTCCTGAAGACTCACGTTAATAAAAGATGCTTTTGAGGAAAGGCCACGTCTTCAAGAGCATTCTACTTAATGCAATCACCTTCAAAAGGAAATATAGAAAAACTATATGCATTTGACCATATTTGCCCAGCTAACAATAATACACTGATGTGATTAATATGTCATGATTTTCATGTTTCACTTTAACGCATTAAAATTAGATTTGATAAAACAATTTCCACTTTAATCCTTAATTTTGTTGAGGTATATGAGATTCCTTTTTTGCTAGTTAAAATGACTTGGACAAAAATATTTCGTAATGTTCTCTGAATATTCAAAATTTCCAGTCAAAAAAATAATTTGCTATATGAATGTTAAGTGAACATTAGTTTTTATAATTTTGCAAACATTATAGGAAATGAGTAATATGTAAAAAAAAATTAAACATCCAGCTAAAAAGTAAAAAAAAAAAAAATTATTGTTTGCTTTGACTCATTGAGGTCAAATCATGTTGTAATGTCTCATACATTCAAAGATATAGTCATCACAATATTTAAAGAGAAGCATTTCTAAATATGAAAAATCTAATTGAACCAACCGAACATCACATGTGTGAGTTAATTAGGATGTTATATATGTAATTAAATACCTTGTAATTGTCTAATCAAATCCAGCTGAGAACTGGCTTATAGAAAAGATGAGCAGGATTTTAAAGTTGATTTGATTCTGTGGTGACTTTGAGTGGTTTCTATTATTTCTCTAAAGTGCGAGAGAAAGAATGACGAAGCGTTCACTCATTAGCTGAATTATTCATGAGCCAATTAAGTGGCTGTGACGAGGACAGACAGAACGGCTGATTCTACACTAGACTGCTCATACCTGCGGAGAGAAATAAACAAAGAGTCATAATAGAAGCAATTCCAAGCATATGCATTATTAACAGAGGGAAATGTGCTTTGAATGAACATCCTGGTTAATATTGAATGTGATTACTCCTCCTGAGAGAGAGCGGAGTGAAGAGCAATGAAAGCACACAGTCGATGTGATCAGAAACTCTGACCTTTGACACGAGTTCAGTTTCAGCATCAGAAAAATCGAATAAATGATGTGCCAAAAACAAAAGACATCAGGAGTGGAACTGATATACATTATATGTATAATACTGAACCAGAGGATGATGGGAAATGCAGTTTCGTCTGCCGATTCTAATAATAGAATGTGGTGAAAGTGCTCTAAAGGGTTTTCTCAGAAGCTCTCAGTCTCAGATCGGCTCGTAATGTTCGTGGTGTCGTGTTTCGTCAGAAATGAACTGAAGCACATGCACAGCTGTATTTACTCTCAAATAATGCCACTGAACTGGTTTAATCAGATGATTAAATGATTTACAGAAGAGACTATTACAGCTGTTTCAAAGAAAATAACACTATTTCATTTTTTTTATTATAATAAAAGTATATATGATTTACACGTACATTTATCAAAAATAAGTTATATTAATAAATCACTATATTAAGTCTAATGAACATTTTATTTACATAAATTATATATTACATTTAGAATTATATTAACATTACATATAAATTCATTCAAAAGTACAATTATAAATATATTAGCCTTATATATTATTTACATAAATGTAGCATTACATACTGAAATTATAATTATATTGTATTATATTCACATATTTAATTTATTAAAACTTTAGATTTAAATACATTAGAAATGATCTATATTACACACACACTTCTTTATATTAAAATTATGAATATCTTATTTACATTTGATTTATATATAACCACACACACACACATAAATACTGAATGTGTGTATATATAAATATATATATTTATATTCTTATCCACATTTAGAGATTATAAATATATACAGTGCGTACATACACATGTATATAAATACTGGATATGTGTGTCTTAATATATACATAATAAATAGACAAAGTCAAATATTTATTTGATTAATCAAATCATATCACCAGAGACTAATGTGTATTATTCTAGGATACTTCCAGCGGTTGATCTGCTGATAATGGTCTTATCGATGGCTGGCTGGATCTGATCTGATCTTCAGGTTTATTTTAGCGCTCCTGACGTCTCTGTGGGATTCGAGCGGATCTGCTGCAGCTCTGCATGTCTCAGTTACCTTGGCAACATATTTCTGCATGTAATATCCTATCTAAAATACAGCAGAGCTCACAGCAAACACACACAGAAACGACTCCACACCACAGCCACAATACCTGCACCGCTTACAAATATTACCATCAGAAACATTAATAATGCATCTGCAGGCGTAATTATTCCTGTGCAGAACATCATTCCAAATCAATCGTCCCGAACACCGAGACCGAGAACACACACACACACACCTGATCTGAACAAACACAACCAGACACTCCTCTCACATCAGCAGCATATCAATAAAAATAAAACAACCACACATTCACAGTGAATGGGTGCCGACAGAATGAGAGTCCAAACAGCTGATAAAAACATCACAATAATCCTCAGCACTCCAGTCCATCAGTTAACATCTGGAGAAGACAAAAGATGAAAGTAATCCGTCATTAAAACATTTTTAACTAAAATATGAATCCGTAATTCATAATAACGTTCATTCAGAATTATCTGGTCTTAAAATGCACAAAAACATTATTCATGGAACATTTATATGAAATAAAAATGACACTTTTAAAATGTTGCTACTCGTTTCAGAACCTTTTTGCTAAACATTCCAAAAGTAAGTTTATATCAAATATTCATACAACCAAGACATTTTAAAACATTTATAAAAGTGGACACTTGCAACATTCCCTGAACATTCAGAAATATGCTTTCATAACTTAGTGGCTAACTTTTTACACAGCAGTATGTATTTTCTAAAAGTCAGGTTCACATTCCTTAATTAAATAAATATTTGAGCAATCTATATTATGTATTGGCATGATACAACTTTACCTGACCAATAATAAATTGTTATATTTTTATATTAGAATTAAAATTAAAAATTGTTATATATTTCAGGTTTCTTCTGAAATGTGTTCTTCAAGTAAATTATTGTAGTCTAACATTTCCACAAATCTGTGTCAGGGGCAGGGGTATACCCAAGTACCAATGATGAGCAGGGTGCTCTCCATTAGGGATCGTCTGATTTCTGTCACTGGCTCAACAAGTCAGTCTTCGTCATTTTAGAGCAGAAATTACACTTGTGTTAAGTGTTTGCAGGAGTGCAGTTTTAGTCACACTGTGTCCACCAAGTGAAAACGAAACGGACAAATTTGTGTCTGTGTGTTCACTAAACGGCAATGTTAGATCCTTAATGAAGAATATTTGAAAGTATGTGGTTTCCAGAACAATCAGATATAAATTAATATATAATCAATATCTGTGATCAGTTTTTAATTATGAGTATTGCTTAAAAATTTAGTGATCACTTGAAACTGAAGTGAGGTTGATGACAGAGCTAGATCAAAATTGAAACAGAATTCTAATAAATTCAAAAGTGCGCAGGAACACGCAGGAAACACTGGACACCTTCCTTGGGCCAATTCTTGGACCTTAGATATTTTAGCCAGAAGCAACAGTTTGAAGTGAAATCATCTTAATGATGGGTTAGTTTGATCTTTTGTCTTCTCCAGATGTTAACTGATGGACTGGAGTGCTGTGGATTATTGTGATGTTTTTATCAGTCATTCTGACGGCACCCATTCACATCCATTACTGAGACACTGACGCAGAGAAACATTTCTCCAGATCTGATGATGAAACAAACTCATCCTGTTTTTAGATGAACTGAGGGTGAACACATTTACAGCAAATATTTTAGGTGAGCTATTAATTTAAGATGCAGCCAAGTTTAAAATTAACCCCACAATCTTTTTAATCTTGAAGAAAAATGGGATGCGAGTTATATCTTATATTCACCAGTCTGATCGAAGAATAAGGAGTCTGAACTTCCAGAGCCAGATGAAATCTTCTGAACATCTATTTCTGTGATCTTAATTGTTATCTGTGTATTAGTTATTATTACAAATGCAGATGAGTATAAAAACAAACATGTCATACAAATACACCATTACTGCTGTTACAATCACGTGTGTGTGTTTGTTTTGCTATAGTTGTGAGGACCAAATGTCCCCACAAGGATAGTAAAACCTGAGATTTTTGATATATAATAATTTGAAAAATAAATGATTAAAAATGCTAAATGAAGATTAAAATGTAAAAATGCAAAAAGGTTTCTGTGATGGGTAGGTTTAAGGGTAGGGCTGGTGTAGGCCATTAGGTCAGTATAAAAACAATAGAAATCTGTCAAAGTCTTCACAAATATAGCAAAACAAACGTGTGTGCGTGTGTGTGTGTGTCACTGAACGTGAAGCAGCTGTTGAGTGTTCATGAAGTCAAACGATTAATCTGGGCTAATTAAAGCTCAGTAGCTGGAGGATCAGAGCAGAAGCCTTTCATCATCAACTACACCGTCATCAAGATCCAGACAAACATTAAAAAAGCATTAAGGCAGCTGATATGCAAATGATCTGCCTTGACGATGATGAATTGGACTGACGAGCGAGTCATTACCAGCCCGACCACTAGAGGTCCCAACACACACCAGACCAGAGACTAGTTAATCAGCTCTGTCTAGTTCTCTCCTGCAGTATTCAGTTCCTGTTATTAATGTCTGATCATCACTCATCAGATCACGAGTCTGAATCTGCAGGAGCTTTTCTCACTTTTGAATCAGGTGCTGTTCTGCTGATTTTTAGTGAATGAACCAAATCAGTTCAGGTTCACACAGATGTGGAGAATCACATTAACTAACTAACCAACTAACTACCCACAAACAAACACAAGACGGAGTCCTTCAACACTACATTTATAGGTTTAACATTTCAAAACCCATCCAGTGAACTAGACTAGAAATAATACTTAAAAGTTATAAAATAATCACTGAAATATAGTTTCTAATTTTTACATTTAATTCAATGTGTTTCTGTCATAATTAGATTTGTGAAATTTACAAGCGATTTCGGACTGAAAATGGTTACCAAAAAAAAAACAAACAAACAAAAAAACAGCAAAACCTTCAATTAAAAAAAAAGGATGATTAAAATGTAAGTATTAATTTCTAAAATTAAAATAAAGCTAGATTACTAAAAAAATAAAAATTAAATGTAGAGTTAATGCTTTCAAACAATTAACTGCATCCAAAATAAAGGTCTATGTATGTGTTCTGTGTATATTTATTATGTATATATGAATACACACACATGCAGTGCATATTTAGAAAATATTTAAATCTATAGACAC
>JAUMHE010000075.1:18604333-18615000 GCA_032359235.1 Enteromius mattozi
TTCAGTTAACGTGGTTTTATTAACCAGCAGAGCTGCAGACAACTGACATGCTTAAACTCCATAACAGAATGGGCGTGAACATCTCAAAAGCATACACGGATCTATATAGAGGTACGGTAAGCGGATTAGGACAAAATACCAACTAACAGCAGGTTGTCTACACAACTCAATTTAATTTACACATGCAGTTGTACTGCAGACAACATTCTGGTCAAACCATTACATATCTTCGACCATTCCTTCATCACATTACTACATTTTGCTGTCCCTGTGCCACCAACCCCTATACCGGTTACTTTTAGACAAAACTTATTCTCCCTTTCTCGCTCCCATCTTGCCTCTGTAGTATCCTCCTCTCTTCCCTTATCCACTCATTTCTCAGTGCAGCAGACACTTTATGCTCTACACTAACATCTTGTCTAGACGACATTTGTCCTCTCTCCTCCAGAAAAGCACGGCCGGCCTCTTCTAACCCATGGTTGTCGGATGGTCTTCGTGAGCATTGTACCATACTCAGGGCAGCCGAGAGAAAATGGCACAAATCGAAAGATCCGTCAGACCTAAGGAGGTATCAGTCTTTGCTTTCATCTTTCTCTGCTGAAGTCCATACTGCTAAATCATATTTTTTAAAAGATCAACAGTGCTCCTGACATACATAATCTTTTCAGAACATTTAATTCTCTCATCTGTTCCTCTCCTCCACCTCCCACAACTTCTATTACAGCTGAAGATTTTTTACTCATAAAACCACAACAATCAACGGCCAGTTCTCAGCCCCAACACACAGGACCTCTATCCAATCACATCCACTGCTGACAATCCCCTCTTTTGTCCCCTCACAGAGGCTGAAGTATCCAAGCTTCTCCTCTCCAGCCATCCTACAACATGCCCACTGGACCCAATCCCATCACACCTTCTCCAAGCAATCTCTCCCACACTCTTACTAGCACTTACACACATCATCAACACATCTATCCTCACAGGCACTTTCCCCACTGCATTCAAGAAGGCTCCCTACATCCTACAACCTACATCAAACACTTCAATTATAGGAAACTATAGACCTGTCTCTCTTCTTCCATTCATAGCGAAAACACTTGAATGAGTCGTTTTCAACCAGGTATCATTGTTTCTTTCACAGAAAAACAGAGGTTTCCAAAACACATCAACTGGTCACCCCTCCTCTTCTCCACATACACTACATCGTTGGGTCCCATCATACAAGCCCATGGCTTCTCCTACCATTGCTATGCTGATGACACACAGCTCTATCTCTCATTTCAACCAGATGATCCTACGGTAACTGCACGGATCTCAGGCTGCCTGGCGGACATCTCAGCATGGATGAAAGATAATCATTTGCAGCTCAACCTGGCCAAGACTGAGCTTCTAGTCTTCCCTGTCACATCAACTCTACAGCACAACATCATCATCCAGCTAGGCTTGTCCATAATTACCCGATCAACTTCAGTCAGAAATCTTGGTGTGGTCTTTGATTACCAGCTGACCTTCAAAAAGCACATTGCAAAGACTGCTCGATCTTGGAGGTTTCATTACATAACATCAGAAAGATCAGACCCTTCCTAACAGCATGCTGCACAGCTTCCTGTCCAGGCCCTTGTCTTTTCTAGGCTGGACTACTTCAATGCTCTTCTGGCTAGACTTCCTGCAAGCACAATCAAACCTCTACAAATGATCCAGAATGCAGCAGTGCGACTGGTCTAACCCTAAGCCCAAAAGAGCCCTGGCTCCCAGTTGCAGCTCGCATCAAATTCAAGACACTGTTACTTGCATATAGAACTGCCAAAGGATCAGCACACGCCTATTTCAACTCACTGCTACAAATTCACATCCCCTCCAGAAGTCTGAGATCTGTGAGTGAGTGACGCCTCATGGTGCCATCACAGAGAGGCTCAAAATCACTCTCCAGAATGTTCTCATTCACTGTTCCTGGCTGGTGGAATGATCTTCTCACCCCAATCTTGAATGCTGGATCCCTGTCAATCTTCAAACAACAGCTGAAATCTGACTTAATCCTAAATCAAAAAAAAAAATTGTTTTCCTTTCCAGCTTGTACTATTTAAACAGTTCCTGAGTCTGGTATTACAAGCACTTCCTCTGTCCTTTGCCTCTTCTAGACTAATTGCTCTTAGTGTTCCCCAATTGTAAGTCGCTTTAGAAAAAAGCGTCTGCAAAATAACTAAATGTAAATGTAAAACCCTGAGGGCCAGATAGGTGGCCCTCCAGGGATGTGAAAAGCAGAGGTTGGGGTGGAGCACACAGATTTAGGCCTGTGCAGAAGATCTTACTAGAATAAGGGGAACACGGTGGGAAAAAAACGTGGAAGAAAATGCCAGGTCGGAGGAGGGTGAAGGAAGCCCTCCATCGGGCACAGTTCAAACTATTCTGCTAGCTCGAACGGTGGGGCAACGGAGGAGCCAGATGTAACCTGTTGGAAAAACTGGAAAATGGCGCTCAGATCCAATTGGAATGGTGCTGCAAGCCGACATCTGCCCAGACTCCCGGAATTACCTGACGTTACCCAAAACACGGGAGGACACGGGACACGGGGTCTATGCGAAGATTGCAACCCGCAGCTTTGCATATGTCTTCTAGAGAGGTGCCATGCACCAAGCCCAGGAGGAGGCCACACTCCAAGTGGAATGGACTCTCACCCCTAGGAGACACGGCTCACCCTGGCCTTGGTATGCCAAGGTGATGGCATCAACCACCCAATGAGCCAACCTCTGTTTGGAGACAGCATTCCCCTTCTGCTGACCTTCAAAGCAAACAAAGAGCTGCTCGAAGCTTCTTAAACTCTGGGTGCATACCACACAAAGCCAATCAACTGCATTGTGGTATGCCGCAATACCAGTGACGTAGACTTTCAAAGTGGAAGGGGACACACTTGCCTGAAGCTTCTAATAATCCAGACAACTCTGAGCTGTGTTTGATTGGGTTTGTCTAAGGCTGTGTAACATGGCCAGAAAATGATCACAATAAAATTGTTCATATCATCAAAATTCATAAAGGTCACAATAACTGTCAAATGGGTTTTGGCAGTGCTGATGTAAATTTTTTGTGTGTGTGTGACTGACAGGAGTTATTCTCTTCTGTTGCTTTACATCAGATTTTGGGTTTGCCTCCTATTTGAAGTTTACGCTATAGATTTTTAAGTTTATTTATATTGTGAAGCGTACAAAGCTGAAATCAAGGACATGTTGGTCACCACCAGTCACTTTACTCACCAATAATCCCTTTCTTCTTTAAGATGCAAACCATGACAGCAGCGATTGTTAGCACAAGCACAACTCCAATCACTGCTGCAATCACAACTGGGTCCATCTCTGGTGAGCAGTCCAGACACTTTCCTTCTGTGTAAATACAAAAAGATAAAAAATAATTAAGAAATAGACAGATTGATAATATAATAAAATGTTCTCTGAGAGACATTAAAGTCTAATCTGAAGACAATCCTAACATCACACAAAAGATAATTTACCAGATCAGCCTTTATGCAAATTCATTCGAGACTGATAAATCTTAATCCTGATTAAACTTAATAAATGACTAATACAATGATAAGTAAGTAATTAATGTAGTAAAATTATTTGTTGCAGAAATATACACTTATTTAAACATACTTTATATACGATTATATATATACGATTTGTAATCAAATTACAATTTTAGATACCAGCAGTTTTAGTGCAAACGTGTTATTTTCAGTTTCACTCTCTTCTTCATGATAACTCTTTACCTGCTTGCATTGGAGTCCAAAAGATATGAAAAACACAAAGCAGCACGAAGACTTTGTCAAAACCCGCGGCCATTATTAAAAAGTTATGTGTGATCGATACTCTTGTTGTTCGCCTAAATGCAGAAACAGACAACAGCAGAATGTTGTTTAACCAGAGACGTCATCCACAATCTGGGCGGAAGTGACACAAGACTGAACCACCGGGTAATGAGTGTTTATAAAGCCTTTCGACATAGTGAAGCCTGCTCTTATTTTTAGCTCATTAATATAGTGTAATATGTAATACAATGTAGCGCAAATATGTCTGAAAGGACTGACTAAAGATGCAACATGAACAATTAAAAACAGCTTCAGGCTTTGTTGATGCGGAAAATGACTAAATTGCCAGACTTAATGACAGACTCAGCAACAAAAATATCGATTCATAGTCATTTAAAATAAACAGTCGAGGCTAAAACAGGGCAAAATGTGGGCTTTTAAGGATGACACAGTCCAGGGACTGCAGATGTAAAATATTTTATTCTTCATATAAAATAATTCACTTTGAGTATTTAATATAAAAACATCAGCAGCTAAAACGTACGTGCATTAAAATGCTTCTGCTACATTTTCATGTTCTTAATGTCATCTTGTGCTGTTTCCATTTGCCCTGATATTTAGAGTTAGCCACTTCCTCCTTAAAGCTAGTCACACTGCATTCAGATGTCATGCCAGAAAACATCATCTTCTGTGGGTGAAAGAGTGAAATTTCCACAGTGACGTGATACAAATCTACTTAAAAGTTGCCTGGTAAATGTCAAAACAATAGCTAAATCATACCAGCGAGGTCTGTAGATAATCTGACGACAAGGGAGACATACAAAATGTGCAGGGCAGGGGTGCTTGTTGGACAGGTTTGAATACCACTGTGCTAGAATATCCCTGCAAGAAAACCATAGGCTTTCTGTCATAAACCTGTGGTATTGCTAGCATGCTTGTCATAATCTTAAAAATGTTACAAATACAAAAATATGACACACCATACCACGTCTGCTATATTACACTTCAACATGTATTCACCATGTGTAACAAAATCTGTGTGCCCTAAAAAACTAGGGTACATGACACAATAAAACAATATAAGGTACAATTAAACAAAGCATGAAGATGCAAATTCACAGTATTTAAACATTATCATGTTAGAAGTAAGCTTTCGCTCATTTGATAATTTGTTTGTGCTCTCAGGGATCTTGGGTCCACATTAGGGAAAGCATAGTCTCACATAGCCTAACTGACACTGAAGGTCTGGAATCCATGGCAGCTTTCAGTGGCCAAGGCCCGCCCATGAGGCCGTTTGACCGACCTGTCAAACAACCGATCACAGTTCATTTCATTCAGTGTCATGTATCGGGGCATGAAAATGTCGCCACAATAACAGACCGGTGTGTAAAATTCTCAAATGTATTTTAAAGATTCTATTCCGCAAACTTTAAATATTTCACATACTTTTGAAAATCCAGCGTCCAGTTGATCCTGAGAAGCTTACGTTGTCACAGTTGTAAACACGACAGATTTCTTCCTGTCTAATGGTAAATACTTGCGATACTGTAAAACAGAAAGTGCTTTTGTACTCCTGTAATATTTAGCTTGTGGGGCATTACCACACAAAAAAACAACAACAGAAAAACCACATACAACATCTAATGGTAAATTCAACAGAAAGTGCTGTCATATTTAGCTTTGCTCATTTGTTGTGTGGTAAATTAATGTTAATGCAACAGCTGTTTTAATCAGCTCAAGGGGTGAAAAACAGAAGCCCTCTGCTATTGGTTTGTGGACAGTCATGGCTAAGGCAAAGGAGTCAGGAAAGGACTAAATTACTGTATCTAAATGTTTTGAAGTTTAGTGATTACAGTGCAAAATATTATATTAAAAAATACAAGATGATCCGCACTGTGAAAAATCTCAGAGGATCCAAGGATCACCACCAAGGCCATTCTGATTGCAACATCTCAAGGCAGTCAAGCGGACACTGCACACCGCTTTCTGAAAAGGGGTGTTGTTCACTGAGGTAAGGTGAGGGAAGAGTGTGGAGAAAAGGTGGAGATTGCATAAAAGGGGTGGAACAATAAGTGAATAAATACTGATAATTTGTACACCAAAAATAAGTGTGTTCGACTTGAAGCAGCGCTGCAGTGACCGATTGGTGTATGGCATCAAAGAACTGTGCAGACGGTAAAGACGACAGGAACAGGCTTTTCACATGACAACACTGAAGAAATGAGACTTTGCTATACGATGTAAAGCGGTAAGTGTACAGCTTGTATAACAGTGTAACATTTGCTGTCCCCTCAAAATAATTCAACACACAGACATTAATGTCTAAACCGCTGGCCACAAAAGTGAGTGAAAGTGTCCAAATTGGGCCTAAAGTGTTAACATTTTGTGTGGCCACCATTATTTTGCAGCCCTGCTTTACCCTCTTGGGAATGGAGTTCAGCAGAGCATCCAAGGTTGCCACTGGAGTCCTCTTTCACTCCTTCATGACAACATCACGGAGCTGGTGGATGTTAGAGATCTTGCGCTCCTCCACTTTCCGTTTGAAGATGCCCCACAGATGCTCAATAGGGTTTAGGTCTGGGGCCAGTTGCATAAACTTAGCCTTCATGTTAAGACAGTGTCTTAAGAGCTAGTCTTAGACTAATATACATTTTTATGTAACTGAATTTTAAAAAACTGTGACCAGTCTTAAATAAATATTTAGCTGACTAACTTTTAAGACTAGTCTTAAACTTTTATGCAACCGGCCCCTGGAGATATGCTTAGCCAGTCCATGACCTTTACCCTCAGCTTCTTTAGTAAAAGGCAGTGGTCATCTTGAAGGTGTGATGGGAGTCGTTATCATGTTGAAATACTGCCCTGCTGCCCAGTCTCTGAAGGGAGGGGGTCATGCTCTGCTTCAGTATGTCACAGTACATGTTGGCATTCATGGTTCCGTCAATGAACTGTAGCTCCTCACTCATGACTATGACACTCCGACCACCATGCTTGACTGTAGGCAAGACACACTTTTCTTTGTACTCTTCGCCTGGTTGCAGCCATACACGCTTGACACCATCGGAACCAAGTTTATCTTGGTCTCATCAGACCACAGGACATGGTTCCAGTAATCCATGTGCTTAGTCTGTTTGTCTTCAGAAAACTGTTTGCAAGCTTTCTTGTGCATCATCTTTAGAAGAAGCCTCCTTCTGGGATGACAGCCATGCAGACCAATGTGATGCAGTGTGTGGTGTATGACACAATCCTGAGCATGTTGATCAAGTTTGCTTTTCCTATGTTTCCTATTTCTCACTGGTGCATGCTGTGGTATCCCGTGTGGCTTTCTTTATTTCCTCCCTGATGTTTACCAAAGTTTACATTGGCATTATCAGCCGCATATAGGCTGTGATGTGTTTTACATCCAGTTCATATATTTTCAGGCAGTTCATTAGAGCTTGATGAATACCGTTTGCCGTTTCATCGCCATCTTCATAAAAGTCAAGTAACATCAGACACAGAAAAATATCTTGCACAGACTAGAAACATTTTTGTATTTCTATTTTGTATTTCATAGCTGACACTTCTTTTTTACTTTTTGTTATAGCTGCACACTCTTTTCTTTTGTTGCAGGTCTATCCATATTTAATCCACATTTCCACATGAACAGCATCACATTGACCTATTTTTATTTTTATGTGTGTGTGTGTGTGTGGAGCAAACGGTGCATTTTCGTAACGTATTTTGATGCGTGTGAGAGGGGCTGTGATTGGCTGATGACAGGTGTCGTGTCTGTGATCTTTTTTGGTCTGTTAGGAAGGTGCGCTAGTTCTAAACAGTTGCGTTCATTCCTTCCCTGGCTGTGCTGATAGTGGTGTGTGTAAAATGTTATATTTAAACCTTAACATTATTTCATTATTTCTCTTCTCATAAAAACACTTTTTCTGTGGGCCCTTATATATGCAAGAACAAAAGAGAATAATTCAATTATTATAATTTCTTTTTAAAGATTTATTTTTTGGCGTTTTTGCCCTTATTAGATAGGATAGATCAGAACCGACAGGAAGTGAAGCGGTATAAAGAGACAGGAGGGGATGAGATCAGGAAAGGTCTGCGAGCCGGGGCTGGAACTCACAGCGCTGGATGTCGGCGCACTGCCCACAAGGCTATCGGTGCCAACATAATTCAGTTATTTTAAAACTATTGTTACTTTATAATAGTATAAACATACTGAAATATGTTTGTTAGGGTCTATGAAAATGACAAATACTCCAAATATTTGATCATGAATCTTCCTCTGGATCCGCTTTGAGCTGTTTGTAGAGTCTGTCTATCTGCTTCTGTCTGTCTTCGCACTGTAACACAGATATGAACAGTAAAGTGATATTGATTCATTACTAGTAGACACAGCCACTGATAATCCATTTAAAATATAATTACCTATTAGTTTACCTGTTGTTCCACTATCAGTGTCTTGTCCTGTTGAAAAAGAAGTATAATGTCAAAGTGAAATTAGCATGTATTGGGTAATCTATTAATCTACAGACACTAAGAAAAGATAATAAATCAAGCATTCTGCATTAGTTCAGGCAGGCCTCGTAGTCAAGCTCTGCTAATCCTCTGTAGGATGCCTATATCAAGTGTCCTTAAACTATAATTGTGGGTGCTTCTCAATTCTTATTTGTGCATCCTCGTTTCCTTTCTTAGCTTCTTTTCCTCGCATCTTAGCTCCACCTCCCCTTAGGATTGGAGTGAAGAATGCAAGGAAAATACGTGAGGACTGAGGAATTAAATCAAGTGAAATTATATATTCTCACTCCCTTTAGCGTCACTTCAAAGCGTCTTCAATTAATGGTGACTCTGCACCGCTGGATTTAACTTGCATGCTATATACCAGGGCAGAGCAGGCAGGATTGTAACAGAGAGCACAGAGATGTTAACAATGGCATCTGTGGCTGAGACAGTATTGGCGGCCAGTTCACAGGGGCCCTCCAAGGCCAGGACAGGAACAGGGTAAGATGGGCATGCACAAACAGCCTCTAAAGCCATGACCTAATGGCCTTGGCTGGGCTAGACGAGGGGATAACTGCCTCCATGGCTATGACTAGCGAGGACTCAGAGGTGGCTTCCATAGCTGGGACTGGGTAAGACAAGAATTTATAGGCCGTAGCCATGACAAGGCAGAACGAGGACACTTCGCCAGCCTCCATGGCCACAACAGTACCAGTTTCTGAGACCCCAAATGAGCACGTTTTCCTCTGGCAACTCTGCCATAGGTAAAGACACCTCTCAAGGATCTACAACACACGCCAACACCACTGGGGGTTGGGCAACCACCGGCGGAACCTCAGAGGATTTGCGGCAGAGGCTGACACCTCCTAGTTCTGGGCTAGACTTGGTGGCTTGTGATGAAGCTTTTGGGACGCCTACTGCATGCACCGACATCATCAGTGGGTCCACCAGAATGGACACCAGACTCAAATGCCTTTGGAAAGCTCTGACGTCCTCAAACGCTAAATCTACAATGCTCAGGAACATTGTTAAGGGAAACGTGATGGCTGAAGACCAGGCTGAAGGCTCTGGTGTGGCTGCCATCTTAGTCAGACACTGCAGCTTTGGGCTGGCGGCCATCTTGTGCAGTGGCTCTTGGTTGGCTGCCATCTTGTGCAGTTGCTGAGATTCAGGGTTGGCAGCCATGACATGATTAGGCGCCGCCATGACCGTCATTTTACGGTCAGCCTCCGTTATCGCCGCTATTTTGTGATCACGCTTTTGCGCATCTGCCATTTCAGTCACGGATATGACACTACTGTTAATCCTGCTTTATAGCAAATAGCATTTCTGTAGTGTCCATACCTAACCAGTGTCACACAGGAAAGTGGCTGGATCCTTGTTTGGCCGAGTATTCTGTGACGAAGGAGATGGGGATGTGCGGATCCAGTTGCACTTTATTAAAAGGTATGGCAGAGGCAGAGCACAAGGAAAGTTCAGTCGGCTAGCAGGGTCGGCCGATCAGTAACAGTATCCAAGAGGGACAAGACAAAGTAAATCTAATAACAAGGTGGAGGTCGGTACACACTGAAAACACGCGGAGAACAAAACAGAAACTATGACCAGGGAAAATGCTTTGTAGGAGAAAACCTCAATACTCGACAACCTGGTAACAAACACACAGAGCTTTTAAAGTGGAGACAACACGTTAACAAGGGGGTGGAGCTAATGAATTGTCATGGTAACTAACAGGGGAGCTGAGCGACAGGTGAGAACGTAGACAATAGATAACAAACACTTCACAATAAGAGTCCTTACACCAGGACAGAGAAACACAGACAGGGTTAGCAAAAACATAGCAGTCCAGGGTGGAGTGCCTAAATTTCCAATTAACATAAAATGTTATAAAACTACCTGGAAGAGACACGTCATGTCTATATCGTCCTAATGCACGGTGAGGAATAGACTTTGAGTGACTAAAGACTCTCCAAAAATGGAGAGGGTTTCAAGAGAAATTCTCTGAGCTCCTGATGAAACTAAAAAAATGGATTTTTAGCAGTCAATATTCAAGATAGGTTTGCTGAACACAGGAATAAAAAGTAGCCCATGTGTACAATTAAATATACTGCTGTATTTTTGATGTTGTGGGCCAATACATCTTGTTTAGACGCATGCATCATCCATCCATCCATCCATCCATCTTCTACCGCTTATCCGGGACCGGGTCGTGGGGGCAGCAGTCTAAGCAGGGACAACCAGACTTCCCTCTCCCCAGACACTTCCTCCAACTCTTCCGGGGGAAAACCGAGGCGTTCGCAGGCCAACCGAGAGACATAGTCCCTCCAGCGTGTCCTAGGTCGTCCCCGGGGCCTCCTCCCGGTGGGACATGCCCGGAACACCT
>JAUMHE010000075.1:18620971-18632819 GCA_032359235.1 Enteromius mattozi
GTGATTTTTATATTGCCCACACCTGTTACTTGCCCCAGGTGAGTTTAAAGGAGCATCACATGCTTGAAACAATCTTAATTATCCACAATATTTGAAAGGGTGCCAATAATTTTGTCCAGCCCATTTTTGGAGTTTTGTGTGACATTATGTCAAATTCGCTTTTTTTCCTCCCATTTTTGTTTTGTTTGTCTCTTTTCTGTAAAAATACTTGATTTTCTGAAAAAATTTCAGGGGTGCCAAGAATTTTGGCCATGACTGTATATTTTGCCATGAACTCAAGAGTGCTGCAGTGTTGATGTATTTTTATAGGCCAACCTGGAAGTTTGCTTCACTCTAGTTCCCTCAGCATAAACCCAGTGGGATTTTTGTACATTAGCTTTTGGATTATTACGGAAAATAAGCTTTTTGATTTTGAAATATTCTGTTCATCATTATAATCTGCACCTATGAGGCCTAAGTACAGTCGTCAGGCATGAAAAGCCATGGTTGCATGACTTAAACATTAAGCTTCTGAGAACTCTTTTTCAGTCTTTATTTAAAACACATTTTCCATGAATGTTTGAGTTAAAATAGGATGCAAAAGTGTGATTTTGAACACAGCGAGGCTGTCAAAGTGACTGACGAGAGGATGAGTTTTTCAGATCTGCGTGTTGTTTAAAGGAACACTCCACTTTTTTTGGAAATAGGCTCATTCTCTAATGCTATTCAGCCAATCTCTGAGTTTGGAGATAGCACT
Organism: Enteromius mattozi; assembly: GCA_032359235.1. Taxonomy (NCBI): domain Eukaryota; kingdom Metazoa; phylum Chordata; class Actinopteri; order Cypriniformes; family Cyprinidae; genus Enteromius; species Enteromius mattozi. The sequence goes on from JAUMHE010000075.1 coordinate 18,621,708, forward strand.
TTTAGCATAGCTTAGCATAGATCATTGAATCTGATCAGTAGCATTGCGTTCAAAAATGACCAAACAGTTTTGATATTTGTCCTATTTAAAACTTGACTCTTCTGTAGTTATATAGTGTGCTAAGACTGACAGAAAAGGAAAAGTTGCCATTTTCTAGGTGAATATGATTAGGAACTATACTCCCATTTCGGTGTAATAATCAAGGAAGTTTGCTGTTGTACCATGGCCACAGCAGGCACAGTGACATCGCACAGCACCCGAAAACAGCCAGACACTCTTGCATGCAAAGGGAGCCCCGACAACCTCTACAGTCCCATTTAGCCACTTTTTAGCTACTGCCTTTTTCAGGATCATTAAAAGCTTTAAAAAAAACTCAAGTGTGTATTACTGATGTATTTTATATTACTTTTAATAAATGTTTTTTACATTTTAGTAATTGTTGCATGCAAGTCATTAAATTCAAAAACTCATTGACTTCAAATTATTTGTAAAGAAATGCAAAAACTTTTTGTTCTATATTTTATAAAGTGCAAACTCTTGTATCCTGTTGTTCTAGTAGAAGAGTAAAATTCCCAGGGAATGAATAATACAAAATGTGTATTGCTGATGTATTTGAAGTTGTACACCAAAACATGAAAATATCTCAGGCTTATGATCACCTCAGACCATTGACTTTGGGATAATTGCACCAAAAGTGCTAAAATGTGAATTTTTTGGCCTACAAAAATACGTTATTCCTACAGCGCTCTATTCAGACATAAAATAATGACCTCGCCGGAATCCGTAGCAATGCATGGCTTACATTCTCCCTGCCCAAAGCGAAATAAAACCACATTGAGACAAAAATGCCAACACTTCTAGTAATTGACAGGCATTCCAACATGGCCGGCTGCGTAGAAGCACATGGACTTGGAGCTTGCTTTGTTTGCTCACAGCTGAGGCACAGAAGAAAGGGAGGACCATCAGGAAAGAGCCAGCTTTGACAATTCCACACAAAGGCAGCACTGTTGTCTAACAGTGTACAGTCTGTTTCAGTGAAGTTTGCACTGTTCCACAGGCACATTTCATGGAACAGTAAGCAAGCAAGGCCAGAAACAGGCCTATTGAGTAGGGTGATACCACTCCTAACAGGGCCAAACCAGGGCCTGGTTCTCCTCCCTTTGAAAAGGTCAGAGGCTTCTAATTGCCCAACAATCTTACTGTGTTGTGCAGGTGTTCATCCACAAAGTCACACGAGGACTGGGCTGGGAGAGGTTACTGGACTGTGGGAAGAGAGCGATCTGGGCTTGTTTTGAAGGACAACGCTGAGTCTTACAAAACATCTCAGCTGTTCATGGAGTCTTTTATTGCTCAGGGGTTGATCTTTAATAGCTCAGGAGATGTAATAAAGTTCTCATCTATGATCAGTTTCAACTGTCTCAGATGTTTTCTCTTTAGTTTCCTCTGGAAAAAAGGACAATATACTGGAAATATGATTTTTGTTGTAAATATAAAGATTATAGGAGTATGTTTCACATTTAATTCAATGTGTTACTTGACATTTCTTTGTTATTATTTACAAAATTGTTCTGAATGATAATTGTTTCAAAGTAAATACTACACTATTTTTTTACTCAAAGACAGAAGGAAACAATAAGGGGACGGAAAAATAATTTAAAGGGATCGTTAACCCAAAAACTACAATTATCCTGTCTTTTACTCACGTTTGAAGCATCCTACGTTTATGTAACTTTCATCTTTCAGATGAATCCAATCGGAGTTAAAATAAAAACAGTCCAGACTGCAGACATAAGAGAAAAATGCTCATTAAGTTTGAAATATGAATATTTATCATACAAAAACACGTGGATTCTCTACAGGCGGACTTTATTCACCCCCGGAGCCATATGAGGGATGTTTTATTACGAATACGTGCACGTTATTTCTTCTGAAGCGTAACGGCTATCACCTATTTAAACCCACCCAATTTTTCTTTTAATTCTGATTGGATTCGTCTGAAAGAAGAAAGTCACATACACCTAGGATGCTTCAAAGGTAAGTAAAAGACAGATCATTTTCATTTTTGGGTGAACTATCCTTTTGTTTTTCACATTTTCACAGGAGAAATCCATTATTTAAACACAAATTTGGAATTAAGCATGTTTCCCCACACATTAGTACATACTGTAGTATCTACAGCTCTAATGTTTGTGTAGCTACACATATATAACAACCCACTGAACGTGTTGCTGAATGGTATGTGTAAGTATAAATGTGTAACAGGTAACAGCACTTTTTTGTAAAGAAAGTGTTAGACTTTATATGAAGTAAACAGTTCCTGTGTTTTTTTTACTCAAATATTACACAGCAGCAGCAAGTAACTTTATAAGTGTAAGTGGACAGTTCTTGAGGAGTTACCATCAATCCTCTAAACATACCCATCTCCAGCCCCTGGATCAAACTGTTGCAATTACTCTTATACATGTTGTTACAAAATGTAGTCATATAATTCCTGTTACAGGTTCCTAGTTACAGAAATATTACAGCTGTATATATGTACTAATGTGTACTTACACTGTGCTTACATATTACGAATATATCTAGTTACTATGAGAGTACACATGTATTAGTGCCACGTAATATAAAGTTGGACTGAAATTGCTTAATGAATGTTACCCTTATGATTTACACAACTGCACTTTTTTTAATGCACTAATCTGCAAACTCACTGCCCAAAACCTTCATATTCTATTGTTTATAAAGTGCAAAAACTTTTTACTATATAACGTATTTCTGTTGCACAAACAGTAAAGCATGGCACTAGCAGTGCTAATGTAATGGGTTTGATTCCCAAGGAATGCATGCACTGATGCATACCTTGAATGCAACATAAGTATCTTTGGATATAAGTGGCTCTCTATGCATACATGTAAATGTATAGAGTCATTGATTCAGACTGCCACTTAGTGGGCAATAAAAGTAGTACCTTACACTACTGTTTTGTTAACGTGATGAAAAAATTATTAATAAAATATGTGCCACAAATCCCATATTTATCGGTGTCTGTCAGCTTGTGGAGTTTTTCATAATTCAGGCAAGCTTTACAATTCATTATAAACAGTATAATACCATTATGAAGAAAACACTGTGCCAGTCTGCAAAAAAATGCATCAATTTGTTATTTACACAAATGCTTTTTACACCAATTTATGATAGGTATAAAAAGTGTGATGACATAGTCATGGCCACCCATCGCTATAGCTTTGTGTAGTTTTGAAAATGACTGGCAAAAGGAAATGAGCGGACAGGACCAGAGTTCCCCACATCAGGCACTCTGCCTCTGATAGATGGTTTCCAGTTTCATAATGATAGACTGAGAGACTTGTATTAAAAGTCTCCCATGCCTCTTCGACTCTTTGACTTACGTCAGACTTAAAAATACATGCATGACAGTATTTTATTGGAAGACTCCGTCCTTATAATGTTAATTTCCAATGAGTGGCTAAACTGAGGAGTAAGGGCAGCCCAGCAGAAAATTATTGGTGAGATCTTCATTGCTCAGGAAACTTAATGGAGTTCTCAGTTGTGTCTCATTTGTCTTATTTCTCAGTTGTCTCTGATGTTTCTCACAGGAAATAAAAATAGAAAGAAATGAGTAACATACTATGGCGGTCTATTTCTGCCACATAAGGAAAAGAATGATCATAATTATGATAGAAATGATAGAAATTATGACATAAAATGTCAAAGTCATGAGATTGGAATTTCAGAATGTCATTTATGACCTATATGTCATAATTCTTTAAGTATTTATCTCATAATTATGAATGTCATAATATTGACTATATTAGATTATGACTCAAAACATAATCATTATGACATAAAAAGTAGAAAGATATTACAAAAACTTTTTTTTTTACCTTATTGACTTAATTTCATATAATTATGAATATTCTATAATTGACCTAGTATGTCAATTTAACAAAAAAATAAACTTTATGCACATAGCATTGGATCTGATCATAGATAATACTTTAATCAGAAATACTGAAATCTGAGCATTGCTTGAAACATTATTGAGATCTTTACTGAAACTCTAAAACGTGCAATATTTTTAAACATCCATAATTTTAATGTAATGCATCTAGGAGATATAATTGAGATATTTAAGAAAGAAGATAATTGAGATATTTAAGAATTTTTCTTAAGGCCATGCACTTTTTCTCAGTTTATCATTTACTTGTTTGCACAGATAGCAAGTGCAGTTGGCACATACAGCACCATTTTCACAAGTAACACCATGAATTCTGTGAAATGAGAATGTTTGTAAACAAAAATAAGCCTAGAAATATATATTTTTTTAACTGAATATATCCTGTATCCCATACCTTTGGAGCCTCAGGGAACAGATCTCTACCTCAGAATTTAATTTAGCCCAAGCCGCAAAACAAAACCAACACAGGCAATTATAAACACACTATATATTTAGCTCTGTTTGAACAGATCTGCTCCATTCCCACCAGTTTCTCAAGAAGTGTCCTGGAGGAAAGTAACACGGAATCAATTTGGCTCGACACGCCATCATAACAAACACAACCTTGTCTCTGGAAGTTTTGCAAATGGGCTGGGCCCTCGATTTTCTCCTCACTGGCAGCCCGAGTCATAATGAGCTCATGGCAGCACCTGTTGCACAGTGCGCTGCCTTAAAGGAAATGCCATGACCTTTAAAGGCCCCTGACCTTTTGTAGCTAACGTAAACTCATTATTCACCCCGAGCCTGAGGGAAGTTGCTTCGGAGGCTCAAAGAAAGGGAACGCATCACCTAATCAGCACTTGCCGCTCTTCATTTGGAGCATGTAATTGGGTGCCATCCTCCAACAAAAACCACCCCTCATTATCTCACACTTTCAAACGGGTCCCGCCGAGAGGTAGGCGTGGAGATGGACCCGTCGGGGGTCTTGCATCCCATCCGAAGAAATCCCAACCTGCACAAAAGCAACCTTTGTCTACTGTCACTTAGCAGCAATTACAGCCCGTCAAAATAGTTTTTTTTCTGGGCCACATCGATGTGTTAATGGGCCCAGGGTTGGGTGTGAGGAGGAACCGGGTCTGTACACAGGGAACGGGGGTCAGAGGTTAATAGGGGCCCTATGATGAGCTTTCCTTGCAGAAGGATGCAGAGAACAATGATGAGATAATGTGATACAATTAGGCGGACAGCTACTCGCTCCGATTTGATCCCAGATCAAAGCCCACACCGAGTCGGGACATGCCTGTCCGATCGGGTGTAGCGAACATCTAACAACAGGGAGTCATTTGAACAGACCGTAACGTTCACGTCAATCGGATATCAAGCATTTTGCCAGTATTTCATTTGGAGACTTCATCCTCATAATAATAATATAATAATATGTTTCCTTCGGTGACTGAACTGAGGAGAAAGGGGTGTCCAGGGGTAAATACAGTTGAAGATGTTTTTTTTTTTTCAACTTGATTTCAGCTCTTTAAATGTGCTGTTTGCAAGTTTTTGACTTTTCTAAAGCCCAAAAAAATTCATGTAGATATTTAGGAAACAAGTTATGTTTACATAGTTGTTTCTCTGAAAAATAATGCTATATCCAGTAATTCTACTAGCCAGAAATGTGCATTTCGGGCAGTTTCCGGGCCGGAATTGCAGTATTTTAACCCCTATTACGGAATTGTCATTTTTGACCTTTTAACTTAGAATTATGACTTAATATGCCATAATTATGCCACAACATATTTTTTGTGCTGTCAAACGATTAATCGTAATTAATTGCACCCAAATAAAGGTTTTTGTTCACATAATATATGTGTGTGTGTACTGTGTATATTTATTATGTATATATAAATACACACATGCATGTGTTTCAGAAAAAATATGCTATGTTTATATATTAAATAATATAAAATCCTATATTAATTATATTTGTGATTGTTTTTGTCATAATCATCATTTATCTCATTAATGTTGTTTAACTCTTTCCCCACCATTGACGAGATATTTCGTCAATTAGGTTACAGCACACCCCCGCCAAAGAGTTTTTACAGCAATCCCTGTTCTAGGTGCATTACGGTATGGAAAGCCCTAACGCATGTCCAGAATGAGTTACGGGACTTCCCGGGTCTACCGGGCTCGAAAAAACGACGATCGTCATAAACGAAAGAATCAGACACAATATAGATCATAATATAGATCATATGTGTAGATCATGCATGTAGATCGTGTTCTGACCATTATGTATCTGATTTGGACGAAGTAGGCTAGTCAGTGACGGAGATACCTTTACAGACACTGAAACACCTCTAGTTATGTCTTGGATAGATTTATAACCCGGCGATATGAATATGAATATGTATGTATGTATGTGCGTGTGTGTGTGTGTGTGTGCGTGATCTATATATAAATAGTGTATGTGTGTATATAGGTACATATGTATGTATGTAGCCTAAATGTATGTGTCTGTGTGTGTGTGTGTGTTTATGTGTTTGTCTGCTTCTTCTGTTTACTGAATGCAATTTCAGTTTTTCGTCCAAAATGTTATATTGCTGATGAAACTTATCTACATTCAAGTCATGATAAAACATGAACACATAAAGATAGAATAAAATGTATTTTTTGTTCTTTATTTTGATATATAATATGTTCATATGTGCAAAGCAGAAAATATTCTGAAGCCCGTCAAATTTAGGTGAAAATCATCAAAAAAACGGTGGTGGGGAAAGAGTTAATCTCATAATTTTTGCTCAGAATTATGATTTAGTAACTTATTTAACTTAGTATGTAATAATTACATTCTTTTGTCTCGTAATTATCTTTTTGTTATCTTTTATGTTTTGCTTTCAAAATTCTGAAAAACAATGTGATTAAACATGATTTTTATTTCATTTAACAGCATGGAGACATTTAAAGAGACCTCAAGGCAATGAACGCTCCGGCACAGTTGTGCGAGTTCACATATGGAGGAAGCGAATTAGGCCAAAGTGAAATAAAAAACATTCATCGAAAGTCTAGAAAATATGTTTAAGCTGCTCGACTTAGGATGCACCTGAAACACAGCTCACAACAATGTTCCCTTCATGGTTGTGGCTCGTATTTCAAAGCTGTGAAACTCACAGCGTGAAGATTAATGTGGGACTGTATCCTCTATTGATATAATCTCCACCACATTAAGGAAAAACCTGGAACCTCTCAGAGATGAAAAGATTTCTGGCTGATGTTTACAGCCCAACTGGATGCGGTTTTCACATGCAAAATGAATGCATTATCAGATTTTTTAATAATGCGGCCTGCTAATCACACTGAGATTAAATCACTTCTGGTCCAAGTGTGGAGGTAAGTCATGGTTCATAGGAAACAGGCGTTTTGTTGTTGTTTCTGTTGCACGGGTGGGCATACTAACCTTTGTGATTCATCATCGGGGCAATGTGTATGTCCTATTCAAGCCCTGAGCAAATAGGAAAACATGGATCATACGGACCATAAATACAGGCTTGGAAGAAGTCATGACTTTCTATAGCTACATTTACATGCACCCAAATGTTCAGAGCTGATCGGAATGGATTTACAGTCAGATTGAAAGCGACCTAAAAAATAAGGAATGTAGCACATGATTCTTCTGAATCAGATTCAAAAATACCATGCTCGTATGTGCAGTGCCATGATGTGTGTTTCCATACGTTTTATGTCATGCAAACATGCATATGTTTATTGAAGTCTTGTGTCTTAAGAACTGGTATAATGGGAGAAACCAAAAAAAAATGTGTCAAACTAATTGCTTCACAAAATCATTCACTGATTTAAAGCTCTTGAAATGCCACACTTTGGTTACACCTGCTGGCCAGAATGGTGTAAAAGCAATTAAAACATGCATAAAAACAGCTTTACAAACCAACTGCAAATGTTTTAAAAGTGTAATCTACATTTAACAAATTTAATTTAACATTAAATATGAAGTGTCTGTATAATATAACCTACAAGGATTAAATTGTAGAACAGTTCTTTTATGGAAAACTTGGTTAATCAGGCTAGTACAATACCAACTACATCCCTTTCATTTCATTATACAAAATCATTGAAAAAAATGTCTGCAAATTTCTAAAGCTTAAAAGGTAAAAACTACAGGTTCATGGGTTCACAGAGGTCCTAGCACTATAGCAGCAAACCTCTGAAATTTCAAAATGATTTGAATTATATGTGATGCAAAGAAGCCTGGTTTACTAAAATTACATTATTTTGAAAGTTTTGTATGCACTTCAAATGATTAGTTTCATGAAACAGAGCTTCAAAAGCACCTATCACTCTGAATTGATCATGAGACTGAATTTTTACTAAATAATAAGTACCCGATTTTTAGGGCCCCTTATATTGTTTTGGAAGTCTCCTACAATAGGTTTAGATGTATGTGGGGTGAAAAAATGTTTTTGTTTTCTCAAAATATGCATTTAATATTACCTTATTTTCCAGAGATTCGCAAACGATTTGTTCGAAGCAGTTCTAAGATTCAGTCTCTTAGAAACCCCTCCTTTCCATGAGCCTATACTCTGCTCTGATTGGTCAGATGGCCCAGTCTGTTGTGATTGGTCTACCGGGTACAGCATGTCGGAAATGATAGACCCATTGCCATAGTTCCATATTTTGAGTGCTCAATGGAAATTTACGAATCTATTATTTATCATACTTACAGGGTGTGATTCAGCAGTCCTCAGTAATGAAGTGTTTGTGGGCGGGGTCAAGTTGTTCGCAGATGTCCAGCATAGAACACAGGCGGGAGTTCTTCAAATGTGTTACAGCAGTCACGGAAATGGGATTATTAACGACTCACTTAGGCTGTCGATTCTTTATTTTGGGAGACAAAAGCAATTTATCATGCACTTTCAGATTTACAACTTTGCAGATTGTTTAAATTCACAAATACAGCTACATTACACACTGCATGATGGCAATATTGGAAATTTCATAAAAGGGGCACTTTAATGTCTGTCTTCATTTTAGATATGTCATCAAGCCAAAAACAGCAATAATGTGACATTGGTAACATTTCGCAGTGGCTTTCACCAGTTCTGAACACAATAAGTTTTGTTTGAAATGCATGTAAACAAACAATCGAATATATTAATGACAGGACTTTCAGAATATGGAATTACATTGGATTCATTCCGATTGGCGAAGTGTATCACTTTAACATACTTTCTGTTTACATTCTTAGGATAAAATCACATCGCAACAACAGCCATATCAGATTTGTGTGATCTGCGTCAACTACGAACGGAGATCAAGGGAAGCGACGATTCACTTTAATAGCAAACCTTCATTAGGCACAAAAAGAGGAAGTTACAGGCGGGGTCGTCGAGGTTAATGCCGATCCGAGCGTCCTGACAGCACGTCTCCTGTGACTGAACAAGGTCATGCGTTTGCTTTCACTGGACTTAATGAGCTCGAACAGATTTTGACTTTCTCTTTCCCTCTTTGCCAATCACAGGTCTCCCCTTTTCCCTGGAGATGACATTCCCGCTTGTTTTTCGTGGTGCATCACAGTGGGTGGGTTCAGCTCTCCAGCTCTGAAGTCATGCGAGGAAGAGGTGGAGGAGATGGGCGTAGATGCGACACGGGGACGCTTTAATGACATCTCGCATCTGCGTGCTCGTTTCCCTATTTAGTTTTATACTAAACAATGTTGTTACAGGATGTTCTAACTTTGAAAGGAAGACAAATGCAGGGCAGACGGAGAAAAAGAAGGAGTTTGTTCTCCTCAAGCCGTGCCAACACACCTGCTACTATTCACTTCAGAGGAAATGGACACTCGGTGGATGAGAGGCTGCTGGCCAGGGGACAAAAACCACCGCAGCTCCAAATTAGAAACAGGAAGAAATGTGGGTAACGCTCCGATTAAAACCGTCTTCCCCACATGGACTCAATATACTCGAGCCCAGCTCCTTCTCTGGAAACCCAAAACCCCACAGCACTATTTTATATCACAGTCAACAAACACGCTGTGTTCGAACGCCGATGGCATTGGCTTTCTCTGAGACGGTCGGCGATGTTTACAAACTCTGCAAATACTCTGCACTCTTATAGAGCGCTTCAGTCGTGCTATATGATTAATGCTCTCATGTGCCATGCGCAGCCTTTTTGCTCTGATCTAAATATTTGGGGAAGTGTTAGTAAAACTGTCTCGGAGAAGGTTACACAACTGTTTTACTGAAAGAATTATGGGATGTCCTGGAACGTTCTGTTACACTCGGCTAGAAATGATACTGACGTGTCCTGCTTAGAAATAATGACTAAAGGAAGCATTTTCAGCTTTTTGTTTAGTCAATCCTTATCTCATGCCATCTATGAGTAGGCCTTTAAGTGGTGGGTAGGGTAAGATGGGCTAAGATGTTCCCCGCTTTTAATTTTTAAAAGTTGAAAATGAGCCAGGTCTCATTTTGGAGAGCATTTATCAAATGCTTATGCTGCCATTTTCACCTGAAGAACAAATTTCGTGGCATTTTATTTAAACATATATGTTTTTACCCAACTATTTATTTATTTATTTATTCATGAATTTATATATTTATCCATCCGCCTGTTCTCCAAAGTCAATTTCACAATTTATTTTGAAAGATTTTTGGTAAATAATTGTTTAATAACTGAAAATTGTATTAAATTCAATATTTATACTTAAATATTTACAATAAAAACTACGAAAACTATAAATACAATTACACTGAAATTTAAAAAAAAGATTCAAAACACTAAAAAAAGGAAAGAAAAACAATTTAACCACTATTTAATCATTCAATGAACTGTCAAAATACATAAATATACTGTGTGTATATATATATATATATATATATATATATATCTTAGAGCTATAAAAGATTAATCACATCCTAAATAAAAGTAGATATTTGTGTATATTTATTATGTATCTAAAAATACAAACACGTGCATGTATATATTCATTAAAAATATGTTATGTTTATATATAAAATATGTTTATATGTAATATTAAATATAAGAAAATAAATATATAAATGTATTTGTATGTGTTACGAGGCGGTCCTCTGTGGCGCTGCCCGACCGGCATCAGCGGGAACCCTCGCCGGAGTTTTAGTTCCTACCCG
>JAUMHE010000075.1:18641346-18688240 GCA_032359235.1 Enteromius mattozi
CAGAGTGACAGTGCAAATATTAGTGGAGGTCTCTGTATATATAATATATATATATATATATATATATATATATATATATAATATATTGCAGTATATTATTATTTACAGTAGGAAATTTACAAAATATCTTCATGAGAAAATTATATTTACTTAATATTCTTATGATTTTTGGCATAAAAGAAAAATCAATCATTTTGACCCATACAATGTATGTTGGCTATTGCTAAAATTCTACCAGTCTGACTTAAGCTTCTGTGGTCCAGGGTCATAGATATATTAATATTTATTTGAATTTTATCTCCTCCTTTTTTACTTCATAGCAGGCTTGGCCCAGCTAAGGTATGTCCATGTGAATCCATTTGCCACTGATGTAGTTGTTTGGCAAATGTGAGGAATGAAATGTTTTATGGCTCTCTGGAGTGACCCTGACCCCGCTCTAGTATTCCCCTGATCTCTTGGGTAGTAAGAAGTCAAAGGGTTGGCCCTTGTAGGCTGACAGAACAGGACGGACGAGGGGAAATGCATGTTAAATGTGAAACATGGCAGGGGAGTTGTATTGCCATACAACTCAATTAAAGCTTTATGGACTCTTTAAAGACAAACCATTAAATCTAACACTCCCTGAGAATGTTTCCCTACTCTACGAGTGCTTGGGATGGAGGAAGTCAGCTTTTACCATTGCATGAAATGTAATTTTCATTAAAAGCATTCATTCTGGGGTTTTTCAAAGAAAACAGTTCCTTCTGGGGCTGAGTGAATATCTGGTGAATAGAAACCACAAAGGCTGTTGAGTTTTTCCATACCAGCGCTGCGGTTTGGTCTATACAATGACAAACTAACGTAGCAAGAAATAGAAAACTTTTGGGTAAACTTCAGATTGGAAAGAAATAGCCAAACACACATAATTATGCTAAAATCAAAGCTGCTCAACCCTCAGTGGGCTCCAGGGTCATTGTGATTCATTATTTAGAAAACACATTTGAATGTTTCTGCATGAGTATTTGGGTTTAGATGAGCTTTGAATCATGACCAGAGTACCAGTGCAGTAGTTTCCTATAAAACTACATCACAGAATGACACTTGATCGCAGATAATTACATCTGAGCTTCTGATGTGTTCCAGATTGATCCATTGTTGGACAAACTATCTAATGGATGTCAATGGTAAATCTATTTAAAACTAAAATAATAATTTTGTCAATGTATTTTTGGATTCACTTCACCATAGTTGACAGCACCAAAAATTCCTCTAATATCATTATTCATACTTATAAAACAACTTGTATGTTTCTTTTTAGATTAAACACTTAATATAGAAACACCCTAAACAAAGTTTTGGAGAGGAAAGAAGACAGAATGCATATTTTGAATGTTTTACACACATCATGTAATGCCTGATTACCAGATTAAACTCTGTCCAGGTTTCTTTTTTGAAGATTATCAGGTCTCTGATTTTGTACCTACTTGATTCTTAAGGCCCGTTCACATTAAGAACAATTACTATAATGATAATTGCATCAGCTTCCACATCAATGCACAACAAAGTCCTGTGTTTTATTGTCTATCAACTAAAAAAATAATCATTCTGAAAGTAATTCCAATTTTATTCCAGTGTCATTACCATTATAGGTTTGCTATGGACTTCCCTATTCTAAACAAAACTAAAATGATTATTAAAACTTAATTTTAGTCTCTGGTGTGAACAGGTCTTTACTCAATCAGACTATCACCTTTTTGCGCGAAATCCAGGATTGCATAAGTAACCACTGGGTCTATGCAACATTGTGTTTGTTATATCATCATTTTAAAAGAGAACTTCATCATCCATGGTTTATTTTTTGGTTTCAAAGAATGTATTCCCAGATGCACACTGAATGAAGATCATATATTTTTTTCATGATAAATACACATCATTTACAAATAAAGTGGTTATGCAATAAATACATCATAAAAATCTGAGCATTATACTTCATGTGCAATTGCACTCATTTTGAAATGTTCATGGGACAGGAAAATAACATCTTAAAAGCCACTGGAAAAAGCAAGCACGCTCATTAAAATATTTATTTTCCCATTTTCTTTTTCAGTCAACATAAATATATTCATATATATTTCTTTTCTTCCTCCAAAATAGCTCTTTGAACGCTCTTTTTGTATAAATAAAAGTCTTCATTGGGGAGATCTCATCGGCACCCGCAGCCCTCCACCACCATGTCCTGGTAGTTTTTGAGAATGACTTTCTCATACTCATCCAGGTACAGCAGCGATATGGGACTGAGCTCCGTCGGGACGCAGCATGCTCTGGGTATATTGGAATTGACAGAGTTCACCAGCGTCTGGACGATAGCGTGATTGGTGGAGTTCAGGTGGTCCGACAGTGGGAAGGGACACTCTCCGTGGCAGTAGAAAGCATGGTAGCCCGGCGGCGCCACAATCCACTCGTTCCATCCCACATCGCTGAAGTCCACGTAGAGAGCGTGCCGCCTGCAGTTTGTGCGCTGCTGCTTCCTGCGCTGCTTCGGCCTTTGCCGGGCCTGCCGCTTCTCTCGGTTTGAATGCAGGACGGCGGAGCCCTGACCATCGTGGCTGTAGGTCACCAGCAGGGGGCGGGCCTGCACCCATGAGTCCTCGTCTGAATGAAGGGAGCGACTGACCCTCACGTGCCTCCTCCGGTTCCTCTCGACCTCCGCGGATCCTTCCGACTCATCGGGATGGAGCACCTCCACAAGGAGTCCATGGTTGTGCTGGGATTCACGAGCCCAACGAGCCACGGCCGAGCCCACGTCGAAGCTCTCCCAGTGTGTGTGAGAGTCCTGCACCAGACGGGTATCGAGAAGTCTAGTAAGAGGCTCTTTAGAAGGGGCCAGTGCTGGCCTGAACACCTCGTAAATGTTAATTCGGTGGAACCCGCTCACACCGGCCTCACCAAGAACCTGGTCCCTGAAAATGCGCAGCTCCGCGGCCGTGATCAGCTCCTCGGTGGGAACAGAGGTAAGGTTGAAGAAAAACTGCTGCGTTGTTTTTCCTTTCAGGCTGGTCAGTGCCTCAAAAGCCTCTGGAATAGCAGAAGAAAGAGTGTGTTAGGATGGTGTCGACGACAAAAGAATACTGTTGGATTCTGAAGCACTTCAGGCTGAAACCTGACATTTTTGCTTTGACTCTAAATAGGATTTTCTACTCAGCATTTTCTTGTCTGGCCTGAGTGAGAGATTATACGGTAGAACCAGGTGTTAAAATGAAAGGCTGGCTGCGAGCGCGAGGCTGTTTGTGTGGTTGTAGAGTGACAACATTCTCTTGTTTCCAAGTCTTTATTGAATAAAGGTTGCAATCAGCGAAGGAACAGCTACTCCTACGACTCAATGCCCTAAAATAAAATGCTCTCAGACCAAAGAGCTCACTTAATCTCTTTTGAAAAGAGACGTTTTGGAAATTCCATTCCCAATAATCCAACCTATCTGCTTCATAATCACAAAGAGCCTAAAGAAGATAAGCATGCTTTATTTGATGTGGGAAAGCCCGGCTCTTTCTTTCCCTCGTTCTGTCTGTCTTTCTTCACCTTTTCCTTTTTCTCCCAGTCAATCCGTCTTGAGGGGGAGTGACTGCGAACATGTCAGGGCTTGCCGAAAGCAGTCAGCCACAGTTATGAGTGTATTGACATTCCTAATTTCTGTTTGTACGTTATGCCAAAACAGAAAATCGTACAAGTCGTACATTTATGACGGCTAAGTTTGAAAACTGCATATCTCGGCTGAGGATCTCGATGTCATATCAATGTTATTTCAGTGGGGCCTTATTGGATGAAACGATTACATAATATTACGTCGAAAACCTTTTGAGGGATGTATAATAAAAATCCAGTCAGGTCCTTAACCACAGAGTTCACCAAATTAAAACAATGAGAGAAGCCTGAGGCATAGGAGGTGCTCGATTACTACAGAGGGCGCGAGAAAAGCCTCATTTGAAGTAAACAAGGAAGACATTCAATACAAATACTTAGACTGTTTGTTTTAACATGAGCACAGAAAAAGCATCCTTGTTTGCAGTGTGTCAGCTCGACCACTGGATGTCATCCATCCGAATCTGTGCCATTTTACAGGGCCGCCTAAACAGCCTGTAATGACTCTCGTATGAATCCCTCCTCCTCTCTTTACCACAGTACAGTGAGTTAGCGTGATTTTTCCTGCGTTGCCATGAAACTATAGTGAAATGTTTCCAAATTGTGTGCTATAGTTTATGCTGACCTCTAAACAGACTCCACAAAGAAGACTTCATTAACGAGGCCAGTGACTCTCACAGGCTCAACTCTTCCAGAGCAAGAGAGGGCATGTTTCACGACTGTTTAAATCAGATAACACGCCTAAAAGAGACTTAATTGACATGCCACCTGATCACACTCGGGTTGATTACATTATAAAAAAACAGATTCTGTTTCTAGAGAATTCAAATCTGACCATTCAACAAGGCCACCCACAATCCCCCAACTGGCTCAAGCAGTTAGGCTAGAATTACCCGGGCATGTGATAAAGAGTTGAGCAAAGCTAAACACACACACACTCACACGGTTTCTGTACGAAAGGTGGTGCAGAAACAAGCCCCCCCACTGATGGCTCGAAAACATCAGTGACAGAAGTTGATGGAGAACAGCAAAACTACCATCCTGGATTTCCTCACAAGGCCTGTTACTGTAATCTGCGGATTCTTGGAAAATAACTAGTGCATGAACTCCATACCTTGTCTAGAAAACTACTCTAAGTGCACTCAGACACTATCAATTATTTGCAGCACAGCCACCGTTAGGACGCATTTTTTGCTTCCTTAATAATAGTGAGAGCTGTTTGTGGAATGTCACTAGTTTCCAAATGGTTGCATCACACCATTCCTTGGAATTTTAGAAAGTTTTGGGAATAAACAAACATTCAAACTGAAAATTTGAATTTTCAAATTTTCATTTTAGATAAAGCTGGAATATTTACAACAAAAATCAGGCCTCACCTTCGTGATGAAAGCTTCGTATTGTGTTGGCTCTGCTGGCCGCCCGTTCCACATGCTTTCCCATAGTGCTCCTCGGGCGCCGGATGTTCAGGTCATCGTTTTCAGAGTGCATATAATACAAGTCCAGCATGTACTGAGGGACCACCGCCGATTTGCTCGGCGTTGGTCTTCGCTTTAGTCCAAACATGTTGAGCAGCCGTAGCTCAAACTCGTTCAAAAAGTTAGTATCGGATCGCTCCGGCATGTGTCTCCCCGAATCACTGTATTTCCGTCGGTCGATCTCGGGAATGAGTCCAGCGGCACCTCCCAGCAACACCTGACCGAGCAACAGCACCGTGAGAGCGTAGACCACGGCGACCATGATCAGTCAGTTCCTACGAAGATGAAACGCAGATTGATCATTTTTACTCTTAGGATCATTTTATAGGTTTAAAAAACAGCATTATGGCATAGGAGAACCTTTTTAGGTTCAGAAAAGAACTTTTTATTTTCTGGTTTAAAGAAGCTAGAAACTAATGCACTGATCTGAAGAACTTTCAACAGTTAAAAGTTATTTTTACTGCTTTAAAGTAGTTATTTTATCCTTTAAAGAACATTATACAAAAATACACAGTACATTTCTTGTAGCTACAGCCCCCCTGGAGCAATCAGGTGTTAAGTGCTTGCTCAATGGCACAATGGGTCATAAGATCACCCCTAGATATAGGTTCGAACCCCCAATCACTCTTAGAAGTTAAAGGTTTGTTTGGTTTTTATGGAATACCTGTTCCTTTAAGTCCTAAAACACTTATATAGCAGCCCAGAGCTCCAACCACTTATATGCATGGAAAAGATCCCTAGCCACATTCAACCTGCAGCTGCCTCAAACCACAGACATATCTAGATCTTTTGGAGATGTCTTTGAGGCGATGAACACACACGCACGCAAAAAGATTAAGAATAATATCCCTGCCGTAGGCTATATTATAATAAGAGATTGATCTACGGTGTAAACGCGAGACTCCAAAGAGGATGTCAGACAAACGGGATGAAACAGGAAAGAGTGAATCAAAAGAAATCGAAAGAAGGGAGACATGAAGACAGCAGACATGGAGTCTGCAATTAAAGGGAGATAAGAGAGCAGTGTCTGGGTGGGGGTCTGTCTTTAGATCATGAAAGGAAAGTCTTCAAAAGGACTGAATGTCTAGCAAAAGACGTTTCGCTGAGGGAGAGGCAGAGTTGTGAGGCTACAGGTGGTAGATCTTACTCAAAAACAACTCAAGCAACAAAGACGACAAAGAGATTTGATGATAAGGAAGCAGAGAAGTGTTTTCTTTTCATTTGCGCATACCTTCTGACCTTACAGACTGTATGAACCTATATGAGGTGATACGTAATGCACTGAGCAGAAAAAATGTCAAAAACACTCGCACTGTTTGCAAAACTTAATATTAAAGAAATAAGTTGTAGCGTTACCGAAGGAGGAAGCGCTGTGGCCGGTCTGCGTTCCCGTCGTCTCTTAAATTCCTCATGAATTCGTGTTTTAATCCACAAGCGTTTTCTTTTTTTATCCCACGACAGAGAGTCGCCGCAACTCAGGTCGCCTCTTCTTGTTCATTCTTGAGCAACACTTCAAACTAGACTGCCCTAAACTCTAATGAAGTCTGCAAACGCTTAGGTCAAAGAAAGCAGCAATTCCAAGAGTGACAGCTCGAGTTCGCAAAGTCCTGGATCTGTCATTTTTCGCCGAAAAACTGTGATCAGCAGAAGTTTTGGGAGACCGCTTGGAGACTCATCCCTGCGTGCAGCACGCGTCGCGTCTATGCCATTGATTGGAGCGCTTCGCTCCGCGAGCGCGAGTCTTTGAGTTGTCTGGTGATGTCACAATGACTGTCATCATTCAGGTCCATTGAAACGCGCAGCGTACTCTCCATTCAAACGTTTGAACATGCCCACAGTTGCGTGATGATTGATCGAATTTGTCTTTGCGCATATTTTATGCATTCTTAACTGAAAACATGTTTGTATTTTCAACGGGAAAAGAATGTAAACACGAAATAACCTTACTATAATACGGTAAAAAGAAGGCTAATATTAGATGTTGAAATGAGCATTTTCAAACTTTATAATGCCAAATGTCCCTAAATATGATGATAAATAGTATACTGTCAGGCGTGGAACCATTTATAATGTACACATATTGGAAAATAAGAAAGTGGTGTAGAAAATAAATAATTTCCTTATTTTATTTTGTCATTGCAATATATTGGCTGTGAAATATTTATTTCGTTTCAAATTGACAATGAATGTTCTTTTAGATGTATAAGCCTAAATAAAAAAATATGATTTTAATGGGCTAGTTATTTCTTACCTCACTTCTCAACACAACAGCTTTACAGAAAATATTGCCTGAGGATAGAAAAATACAAGATAGCACCCCTTTATGGCCCCCTGGGAGTCCCCGGTCCCCGGATTTAAAAACCCCTGTGTTATGAGAAAATAGTGTAAAAGTATACATTTTACATACATTTTGAACTTTATGATGCCAAAACAGTCCCAAATATGTGATTATCTTTGATGTAATATAAACACATGTATATTTGCATGTATAAAAAGCCATTTTTAGAAAATATTACCTAAGGCAACAGAAAAAAATACAAGATAGCACCCCCTTGGCCCCCAGTTTTAAACCCCCTGGGTTAATAGAAAATATGTGTGATTGTACTGTATAACAGTGTAAAAATATACATTATATTTTACTACTTTATATTTTATTTTTATTTTATAGATGATACTATGCACATTATATATACATCTACCCAAAACAAAACTTGCATCACAAATAGTTCACACCATGGAGGTGTGAATCACAGTTAGATCCCAAGCAGACAAGGCTTTAGTGAAGCGTTTCTTCACTATTTGAATAACAATGATCTGTGTGTATCGACTGGTGAGGTGTCTATTACGCAACAGTGTGTTTGTTTTGCATAAATAAGTTCTACCTTTTCTCTTGAATCCAGGTAACATACTATATTATAATAAGGCTAATGCCTTTTGAAGCATAACATGATATTAACCCATACTGAGAAGATGATACCTTTGGCCATTCACGAAGAAGCTAAATCCCTGGTTATCATTGATCAAGATGTGTTAATGGCTGGTTTAAATCTTGTTTTACGACTGGATTATGCTCATTAGCAAGAGTTTGCAAATTCAGTGCCCTTTGCCCTCTCAGACCAGGGGGTTTATAAGTGACCTCCTCTCCTGAATCCCGATTCAGAACAAGTAAACAGAGAGAGAAGCAACCTTTTAATCCTTTTAATAATACAGATCTTTAATTTAGGTTTTATTTATAGGCTATAAAATATTGTTTTGTGCTCCGCAGAGGCAAACAGGCTGGGAAAAAAACTTGCCGTGGATGTCAGATGTCACGACCGAGGAACGTCAGACTATGAGACAAATCCGTGGACGTCTGATTAGTCAACAGCACGTATGTAGAAGGAATCCGCATATGAAAACCCCTCATTGGTTACAAGTATTCATTTCAATTATGTGTTGATGGCAAGTTTGTTTTGACAAAAGCAGCTGGGCCATTGAGCTGGGAGAGACAGCAGTAGATTAAACCCCATTGAGATCAAAAGATATCTTTGTGTGCTTCCAAGACAATAACATCTTATGAGGGATAATCCCTGGATCATCCACTTAGCAATTAAAATACACTGATGCATTCCATTCCTCAGGTGATACTGGTCTCTACCAGTCTCCGCCAGTAAAAGTGAGCTGGGTGCACAAATCAGATGATCACTTAAACGATTGCAGATAGCTTTCTGGAGTGCTAGTTTAATAAGGAATATGTAGCCTGTTAAAGTTGCAGTAAAAAACATTTATGTGCTTTTATTCCCATTTGCCGCTCCCCTAACGTTCACCTTGTTGCCTAAACAGTAGGTCATGAACATAGTGCTCTAAGCTCTCCTTTGGCCAAAGGTGCTTTAGATTCAGGGATAACACTTCACAATGCATGTTAAGTAGCCTTAATTACTCAAAACAAGAAGACCGTGGAGAGTGAAAAGAATGTTTATCTTTGCCTTATTGTCTACCGGTGTGGGCTGAACCCAGGCGAGGAGGTCTGCTGGTGTGGAGGGAGGTGTTTGTGTGCTTCAATTTTGCCCCAGTGCCCCATTAAAAAACCTAAAGTCATTATCTAATGAATTGATGGTTGATCTAATTATTCTCTGATTGGATGAAATGTTATCTTTTAAATTCCATCTCATTATTTGCTCAAAGTTATCTGTTTGGTTCTCCAAATGGCTGCAGCCTGTGGGTAAAGATTCCGCTCTGATGCTTGCTTTACCGGGAATAACGTCACTCATTCAAATGATGAAGAATTGACCAGTATGAAATATTGTGCTTATGCTTTCAGGGGCTTTGCAGAATCTTTGATCCGTGGCTTGGAAGAGCAGCGACCTTTAACTTTTCCTGCATTAAACTTTAAAGATCATTTCTATGTTTGGAGCCGTGTGCTGGAAGTTGTTGCTTTGGTCTGGTAAGCCAACTATAAAGTTTTTTTTATGCTGAAGCAAACCTGATTTTTATTTTTATTTTTTTGAGAGAGATAAGAGATTGGCGGGCAATGCTTGGATTTTTTTTTAAATTGTATTTATTTATATTTATTTATATGTATATTTATTATGGCCACATTTATTTGTTTAAAAATACTGTAACACAATAATATTGTGAAATATTATTACACTTTTAAATAAATGTTTTCTATTGTAATATATTTAAAAAAAATTATTTATTCCTGTCATGCTGTCATACGTCACCTTACTCAACCAGACGTGACGCATGCAAAACTGAATTTTTAGCATCATTACTCCAGAAGTGTCACACGGTCCTTCAGAAATCATTCTAATATGCTGATTTGCTTTACGAGAAGCATTCACTGTCATTATCAGTTGTGCCGGAAATAATAAATATTTGTGGAAATATATATATATTTTTGATCAAGTAATTGCAGCCTTGGTGTAAGAGACATAGAACATAAAAATCTTAATTAGTCCAATGTTTTGGCCACCAGTGCAGGGATATAAATATATTTAATTATATATATTTAATTGAACAGATATGTTTAATTTATTGATTCCTATTTTTAAACCCCAATAGGGATCACCAAATGGAAATTTTTTTTACAGTTTTTACAGACTATAACTATTTTATTTTACTTTGAAGCAAATTCCATCAGAAATTATTATTGAATTTCCAAAATAGTAAAAAAAAAATAGCAAGTTGAATAAAACAAGAAATTCATGTTTTATTTGCAACTTTGAAAAATGGTTTTGCATGGGGAACATTCAGCTCTCAAGACTTTTTATCTTCTGCTTATGGTCACTTTCATTCTGTTTTCAAATCCCAGGCAATTTAAACCTGGCAACCCTGAACTCAGAACAACAGTTAAAGAATTTCGGTTTCCTAACCATCACAGCTATTTCAATATGCACAAAGCTGCCTGCAGAACGAAATCTGAGAATTCCGCCCACAAATCCTCTTGACTCCATCCCAAACCTCCGTGAGTGTAGTACATGGGGTTTTGTCAGTCATCTGTCTGCATGGATGAATCAAGCAGCATGTTATTGAGCGCTCCGGCTAACCGATGAAGAGCAGCCATCATTAAGGAGCATCAAAGTGCCAGAGCGTCTCTCCTCTGTCCTCCATCGGAGCTGAGTGGAGCTTCTGTCATCACCTACATTCCATGGGTCTGTCTGGGAAAAGGCATGGAGATGACTCTGCAGATTGAGCCCCTTACATTGTGCTAACAGTTGTTTGGCAGAATGCTACACTACACATTCCACTGGTCATCGGACGAGTTTGTCTTTGGTTCCCTTAAAATCTGACCTGGACCACCACCATGAGTCCTAATGATGGGTAGAACCCCACCGGTCATTTTAAGCTAACACGACAATGTGTCATTGTTTTCATCCTGTATCCCTTGAAGCTTCACGTTATAGTCTTTTTGAATGTCTCATACACATATGAAAATAGTGAATGAAAATAAATGCTTGCATCACCTAAATCAAAAATATAGTAAATATTTTATGTTAAATATTACAACAATTAAAAATAACTTTTCTATTTGAATATATTTTAAAATATGATGTGATGGAATATATATATATATATATATATATATATAAATGTATCCTAATTTTTAGTTACAAAGAGGTTCATATTTAATGTTCATATTTGATATGTCAACTACCCTTTCTCTCTCTCTCTCTCTCTCTCTCTCTCTCTATATATATATATATATATATATGTGTGTGTGGGGTGTGTGTACATACATATATGTGAGAGACACACTCACACACACAAACCAATGACTGTTTCATAATATTGTTCTAGGATACAAATGCATACTTTTCTTCCAGGCTAAAGTTCTCTGAGTCATAAATACACTCTCTGTACTTTTTTTTACAGTTATATTGATGGATTTATTGGACAATATAATGCTATATTTAGCACTGGAAATCCTTCTAAGACAAGACAGCAATTATAGAAATATTAAAATGGATAGTAACGGTCTGTCTAAGAACAAAAGACAGACAGTAGTAAAGTTCAAGCAAATTATTAAACAAGTGCAGGTTAGACAGGCTTTCATCACAGTTTTACTCACTTCCAAGAAAATGTATCATCTCTAAATGTTTTATATGGCAATTTCATAATGTTGAAGTATAAGGAGTTTTGCGCTCTTTTAAACTTTTTAAGGAATAGGAATGGAATTTTGTCATTATCTTCATATATTTCTATAAATGTTATTTATTTTCAGGACCACAAAACTAGAATTTTTTGACAAATCTTTATGCATCCATTTCCATGCGTCACTTCATAGTGACCACATCTGTCAAGGCCAGAAAAGCACCATAAAAGTAATAAAAGTGGTCCATATGACTCACTTGATACATCTCAAGTCTTTTGAAGTCATGTGGTAGTTTTGTGTGAGCAGTAGACCATTTATTTTTTAATTAAAAACTTCCTTCCTGTCATTGCTTTCAAATACAGTGCCTATATAATTCAGTTTGGACATTCATAAATTTGGTCATCTACATTTACATTTAGTCCTTTAGCAGATGCTTTTATCCAAAGTGATTTACAAATGTCATCTGTGTTTCGTAACAAAACATGACTAAAGAAACTGGTTAATATACACACCAATAAGTACATATCACTGCAGTTTCCAAAAGAAATGAACACCAGAGGCAGTAAAACTTGTACACATTGAATTCCTTTTCACACAAATTAACAGAGTTTCGATTGATAAAGTGTTATTTTCTTTAAAGAATATTATGTGACTTCAAAACAATATTAATATACTAGGAGATTTGAAAAATAGCATCACACATAGTTTTCCAGCTTCATATCTATGGGTTTTCATAGACGGTAGGTTTGTACAGAGATGTACTTGAGAGGCGAGGAGCTCTGGTTTGAATCCCACGTAACTATGGTTCAACAAAACAGTTCATATCTGGATAAACGGAAGTTCAAATGCCTTTTTAAATCAGTTTTGCGTTTGTTAACACTATCGAGTTGGTTTAGGGTTGGATTTGGCGTAGTGCATATTTCCAACATGATAGAGCATTAACTTGTAGCGACAGTCCCTGGATATTTAGCGTAATAAAAACACAGCAATACGTACCCATATTAATGTAATAAAACATGCCAGGGTTTACATATTGAACCTGTGTTTTAGCGCCACTCAAGTGGACATTTCTCTTTGAAACTGCAGCAAAACATGCAGTAATACATGTAAAAACAGTGTTGCACAATACGTGCACAGAGGTACATATATTTATGAGACCAGATTGTTCTTTTCTACAAATTGTGAGATTCTTGTGTATTTTTTATTCAGTGGCGGAAACAGGCTTCCATACATTGTTGATGTCAAACCTGACAAAATGGCATTTTTAGTGAATAACGTCAGTTTCAATCTATAATATGAATTCCGAAGACTTGCAATATAGCGCACAAGATGGCAGTGTTTTTTTTTGTCAACATGGTCATATTGAACTGTAATTGAAAGCAAAGAACTGTGGGGTTGGAACAACATGGCAGAGAGTAAATAACAATTTAACGTATAAATGAATGTGTTTTTAATTTTTGATGATCTATTCCAAGATCTTTAGCGACTGCCTGCCACTACTGCCTAAACTTGAGTAGATCTGAAGAGTTGAGATGAGAGATGTAACGCGCTCGGGGTTCAGAGAGAGACTGGTAAATACAGGGATCTGCCCTTTGAATCAAACTGGTCTCGTAAAGACACCACATGTCACTGAATTATACGTTCGCATGATTAGAAGCTTGGGCTGCATAAACATCCCGTGTCAAGATTTACATTTCTCCACTTAAGCACATGCAGCTGTTTATAGACTCCTCCACAGACATAAGAAGCTCCGGCTATACATAGCAGCAGAAACCTTTAAAAACCCCCATCCATAGGGGGCTTATTTAGATTAATGGATGCAGTGGCAAATTAAATGTCAGTTACGGAAAACGCGGCTACCGATCGGCCAAGCTATGTCATAGTGGCAGTTGAAAGCAAGTGCGACTGAGTCGTTCCACAAAAGAAGCTGTTGGAGTTTCTCAGGAAAGGCCAAGTGTTCTGTTTTTTCCCCCACAAATATAATTTTCTGCTTACGGTTAGACGTGACCTCGAAATGGGCAGCCTACTTCGTACCTATTCCACATATATCATCTGACAAGTAGAGAAAACAAGACATTAATCTTTCCTCTAGACTTTGACAAAGTCTTCAGCAGACACTTGAGCTCGGCTGACTGACACCACGTCTGCACAGAGGGATATTTGGAGGCATCTGATGGTGGGTTGTGTCTCCTGGCCTGCAGGTTTACACTTGAGAGGCAACCTTAAGTGCACATACCAAAGATAGACAAACCTAAACACTGCATTTGGGTACACGTCAAACAAAATGGGGAGAGTTCATGCGAGAGGCTTGTGTTATTCCACGGAAAGATACACAATTTACATCGAATCTTTACAAGTAGGTCCCATACCTCAGATGGACTTGTTAAAGGCGTGATTGTTGAGTATTTCTGAGTTTAGAGGGCTTCGTTTTGTCCAAATCTATTTCTGCCCTTCCGCTCACCCCTAATGGTACAAAAACATGTCAACACTTTTGGGCTAGAGGGCTTAAACACAAAATTCAAGTGAGTGGCACTTTAAGTTGAGATCTTAAAGGGATAGTTCACCCAGAAATACACTTCTGTTGTTATTTACTCACCCCTTTTGATTCTTTCTTTCTTCAGGATGATCAAGCTGCTCTTTTCAAAGCACGTGAATGTGACTATAGCTTTCAAGCACTTTTCAAGGCAAATTTTGCAAGTATGGAAACTGTTTCCACCACCAAACAAATTTAAGGTAATTGCAGATTTGTATCTCATAATTTAGACCTTTTTTGCACAATTCTTTGTTTATGTCTCACAATATGGACTTCTTTTCTTGCAATTCTGACGTACTTTCAGACAATTCCAAGTTTATATTTCACAATTCTATGGTAATCTCTCAGTTTTCTAAGTTTATATCTCACATTACAAAAACAATATTTAAAAACAATCTCACCATTTTGACTTTTTCTTGCAATTTTGAGTTTCTGTCTCACAATTCAACATTTTCTTCTCAGAGTTGCGAGTTTATGTCTCATTATTTTGCATTTATAACATACAGTTATGAGTTTATATCTCGCAATTGAGAAGAAAATGCTAGATATAACTTCTCACAAATTTGAATAAATAAGGTTACACAATGTACTTTGTTTTAGAGTAGCTTTACAAAATATATTGCAATACTAAGCCACAAGGTAATTATTTAGCAATTCCATTAACAGTTTGTTATTAAAAATTATACCTTATTTGTCATTCTGTCATTAACTACTTTTTTGATGCTTTTTTGTAGAGCTTGACAGTGCCTAGTACAGATCGACTTTCATTTTTTGTAAGAAAACAGACTAGACAAACTGCTTCTATAGGTTTTTTAAACTAAATTACTGCATGAACTATCCCTTTAAAACTAGTGTCTCTGTAACGTTAGAGCATGCCAAGTATTTGTAGAAAGGTTAAAAAACAGAGGGCCCAGTAAGGTGCAGACGGCAGACGTTTTTCTTTTGTAAAATCAGCAACTTCTTTATTTATCTTTCTAAAACACGGCCGGAGACATGTGCGATATAATGGCCAAACGTTCACCGAATCTCCTATGAATCTGTCACTTTGAGCCCTGTGCAGTATGGAGAGGAGTTAGAAGTGCTCAGAAGGGAGGTAAAGAGCAGACACGTCTTGGCATCCACACAGCAACATTAAAAGTGTGTGGTTTCACAATAATAATAATCTTGAGAGCAGCTGTGTAAACATTTAACTGAGCACGCCTCTTGTGGCACGGTACGGGATCCTCATGTTCAACTGTGTATTTTGCTAGATGCGATTGTGCACTTATCAACACTTATCTAAATGCCTGCGCTTGTCTTTTTTGCATCATAGCCGATATTGACATAACCCTGGACCGTGATGTTTTCATAGCGACCGGCTGTAGGAATTTAACAGTTTCATATAATCTGCTGTATGAGTGTGTCTATGCTTCCAAATATTATGTAGTTGTATTCGCAGTAAAGAATGGGACTTGAGTCATAGCTCTTGAAAACTTTGGCTTTTAATAATAGACCAAAATCCAGCAATATAGTTGCTGAATATAGTTCACAAAAAAAAAAAAGTTTTCTGTAGCCATGCATTTTTTTTAAAGAAAGAAATTATTACTTGTAAAGACATTTCTAGTGTTTAAAATATTTATATTTGAAATGAATGCAGTTTTTCACAAAAATATTAATTAGCGCAACTGTTTTTAGCAATATTAACAATAAGAAATAAGCAGAAAATCATCATATTAGAATGATTTCTGAGGGATTAAGTGACATTGAAGACTGGAGTAAAATATATATTTATATATATATATATATATATATATAAAAGAATTGCATTTTTACCGTATTTTTTATCAAATAATGCAGCCTTGGTGAGTACCTGTTTTTGTGTATTTTTAAAAAACTTTTATTATATATCAAAGAGTGTCCAGCAAAAAGACAGTAAATAAAGACCGAATTCACTTTAAGTAAGCAAGAATCAGTATGCGGCAAGTTTCCAGCCCTCTCGGGTCATGTGACTTAATTGCCTGTTTGCTCTATTTATCTCTGTGAAAAACTGTTCTGGGTTCACAAAGTGTAGAGAATAATCAGCTGGATCAAACACTGCCTTAAATTACAGCAGAGAATCAAATAGGGGCTGATGTCTATTCATCCGCATGGGTAAACAGTGTGCCTGTAATTCGCCTTTTCTCTTTCCTTAACTCTCTTTCTCTCTCTCTCTCTCTCGTCACACACTCCATTATCGTGATGCGCCACTAACATTGTTGTAAACAAACCCCAGATGCTCAAGAACACACCTCTTTGATCCGGGTTCGAAGACCTCCCTGAATCTGCTGGTACCCCTTTCACCTGATGTTCGGAGACCACCTTACAGAGGAAACAGGAAGAGGCCGTGTTCAGTAAGTGCTTTGTACTGAATTCTGATTAAAATAATATGTACACTATTAAAAAATAGTTAGTGAAATTATTTTACATTAACGTTTCAGTTGCATACTACGTTGTTGTCACATGACCATGTCACTTTAAAATAAATATAATATTTTTGCATTTTTAATAAAATGTTAATGTCTAAAATGCAGTCCAGTCAGAAAGTAAGTCATAATAGTAATTTAAATACTAACATAATACTAAACCTAATAATACTTTATCTACTCAAATGACAAGTCAACCTACTAATATTAACTTAGAAAGTCCATCTGATTGCTTTGCATTGTGGAATATAGTCTGCTTTAGTGTACACTTCATCTAAGTATTGCATGCACACAGAAAATATGCATACTATGTATGCATACTGTATACTGCAAACGAAGTAGCATGCTATTCTGAATGTAGCCACATACTCCTGCTCGTCTCTGAGGAAACGTTTTAACAAGTGTCCTGAAAATATAGCAATAAAAACCTTTACTGCCTTTTATTTACAGCTTAATGTCTTAGGATAACATTTGTGGTATGCAATCAATTACATATAAGAAACTTGTCTTGTATTTACAGTAATACACTTACTTCTGCTTGTGTAGTAAGAATAGCTACATAAGTACAAACACCATGTTTCTTTAATTGTAAGTTCAAATAATTGTAGTTTTGAGACAAGAATACTTAACATTTTTAATTGGATAAAAATCCAGTTATGTATTTTTCCTGTGTATAAACATGCTTACTACAAACTACGCGATGTGTTTACAGATTTAGATATCTAGAGATTCAGAGATTGATGCTCACCCTACTTTTCAAAGTGACACATAACATTGATGACAGTTTGTTTTGTACATGGATTGGATGTATACTGAATAGTATTCTGGTATCCTAAATCATATCCCTTCCTTGTATCCTTGACCAGATATCAAGTGTAAGTATCCAGGTTTGTTGTTTTTAGCTGATGGTGACATGGGTTGAAAGATTGTTTAAAGCTTTGGACAGACAAGGTTGGGAAGTGATTCTGTTACACTGGTCTCAAGCCAACTCATGTTATGGTTATACTTTAAAAACACAGTGATAGTCACATACTTGAAATGTTTATTCAAAGGGCTGCCCTCTTGCCTGCTGTTTTACTGTTTTTTGTCTGTGGTCATTGTCAAAATGCCTTAAACGCTGCCCATAAACATTAATGTGTAAATAACCTACAATATTCCTTAAAGGCCAGATAAATATTTTATTTAATTTATATCGAAAGTTTGGGGTCTGTAAGATAAAAAAAAACAGTAAAACTGTAAATAGTAAAAACAGTAATATTGTAAAATGTACTTTTTTTTATTGAATATATTTTAAAATATAATTTATTCTTTTGATGTAAAGCTGAATTTTTAGCATCATTACTCCAATCTTCAGTGTCAAATGTTCCTTCAGAAATCATGTTCATTATCAATGTTGAAACTGTTGTGCTGCTTAATAGTGTCTTTGATGAATAGAAATGTTTTTAATAACTTTATGAAAGTCTACTGACACTTGTTCTCAGTTAAGTTTGGTATTGGAAGAATTTGTTGAGAAATGTTGAGTTCATCTTGAGTTTGTGACATTGTTCAGTCCAATTGTGCAATTGTCTAGATGCGACACATGAGAATATTCTGCTCTTTTCTAATTTAAACAAATATCCTGTCTAAGACAAACAATTGAGATTACTGAGTTCAGTAAGCGCATAATTTTAAAAGATGGAGTGCTTGCGCCTCATTTCTCTGCATTGTGCCAACACTATTAATCAAACAGAAATTCCATGAAGCATTACAGAGCAAACTCTAGCAGCACTTCATTCATGAAAATCTTAGCCTGACTCAAAGTCAGTGTTCCCAACCTCAATTTAATATTCTGCATTGCAGGACTGCTTGTAGACCAACTAATCTGGATGTGAGCTGAAGACAGAAGAGAAACTCAATGAGAGGAGACAGACGTCCTATTTAAAAGTAAATAAGACGGGTAATTAATTCTCAGATCGCACAGTTATCTCATATAAAGGCTGTAATTCATCTTTGATTCATTTGGCCCCTGTTCCCGTCGCTGAGAACTAAGGCCCTCTCGCTTGGTTTGTGTATGGATCATTGAGAAAGACTGGGCCCCCTTGTCATTATGTCAAATTCTACCTAAGAACGAAACATTCTATTTTCCTAACCTGGTTAAGTAATCATATTACCTCAGGCTCCATAAAGTGGAACAAACAGTAGCATAGAAGTCCAGCTCCTTTTTTACGTGCCTTGAGTGACAGATTGGCTTTCATCAAAGGGGCCAGAATCAAACTTATGGAGTCATTTCGCTTTGCTAAGAATGCTAAATTGATCCTCACATGCGGAACATCTGGTGAAAAGCAATTTCCACCCAAGTGTTTTAGTATTTCCTCATAATTAATTTCACATGTACATGACAAGAGCTACTGGCCTCCCAGAACAGGCTCACAAAAGCCAGCTTTGTTCCCCTCTGTCAAAAAGTATGCTGTGGTTCCTCGTTAAAACACGCTTGTAGTTTTGACGCTCGAATTGATGATGAAAGGTCCGCTCAGGAGACGCAAGTCATATCTTCTGCTCCAGAAGCTCCAGAAAGCATGCTGTGTTGGCCACCACTTGTTATTTACACCGGGTATTCAGGGCACAATGCTAAATACAGTAGAAAATGGGGTCTGAAAAGGCTAGTTTTCACACAATTAGTTGCAGAATATTATGTTATGACTTCAAAACATTTTTAACATCCTGCACGATTTGAAAACTGATACTTCTGAACGTTGTCGTCACATATACAGCTTCATATGTATGAGTTTTCTAGTTCAGTCAGTTTACTCTGTAGCTCACGTGATACGCCGTTGCATTTAGGTGGTGAAAAGCAAAGGTTCGAATCTGAAGGTTCGAAAACGGTTCAACAAAACAGCTCAAATCAGTGTGAAGAAGATAAAATAGCATGGCTGCATTAGTGAAAATGTTTTTAAAATTACTTTTGCATTTGTTAACACTATCGGGTAGGTTTAGGTATGGGTTTGGTGTAGGGGATATTTCCAACATGATAGAGCATTAATATTTAGCGACACTCACTGGATATTTGAATTCTGAAGGACCACAAAACGTACCTCAAGCAGCATTATAAAAACACTGCAATATGTACCTGTACCAACCTAATACAAACGTGCCATGGTTACGTATTAAACTTGTTTTAGCATCACTCTCTGGACATTTCACTTTGAAACTGCGGCGAAACGTGCAGTAAGGTACGTAATTACATTGTTGCAGAAATGTATGTAGAGGCATGTATTTCCAATGAGCCTGGGTTGCCCATAAACCTGCCCATAGACCCTTACCTCAAAGAAATCAAGAAAGTGGTCCAATATCGACAAAAAAGAGCAAATAAAACACTTGGTGTAAATGGGAAGGTGTCTCCGTAATCTATTTGATTAATCAAAATGCATCTTAATTCCAGTTGTAAACTGGGCCTTAGATGCAATGTTTAGGAGTTAAAGGTAAGTGAGTGAACTTTGCTTTAAACATTGAAATTTAGTTATAAGAAGAACCTTTGACATTGTCGTGGATTGTCCTCCTGTGTAAAAATCACTCAGATCGTTGAGTTTTAGGTGTCAAAATTAAACTTTAGAAGAAACTTTAGAGATGCTTGGGGTGTTCTCCTTTTCTTTCCATGGAAGCTCCCCAATATTCCCTCCACAGTTACCTCATTAAGGTTGGCTTGTTTTAAATGGTGGCGTCCTTCTAATCAGTTAAACTTTCAACAAAATACTGTATGCTTTAATTAGATTAAAGATTTATACCTTTCATTTCTATGAAACCCCCTTCTGAAAAATCTATTTTTAAAAGTGGGAATAAATTGCATTGAAGTGGTTCGTACGCTCAAACGCACGAGTATGGTAAATTGTGTAATTTTTATTATTTTTCAAAACATCTTCTTTGACCCCTACGATCCTCCACAATGCTCTTGAACTGAGGAGAATACAGGCCTACGACATGAGACATAACAGCACCTGCTCTTACTTGTCTCCAAACAGTGAGGTTTCTCCAGATAAAAGTCAGTCACCATCAGATTAATCACTAAAGCCACCAGGGAAGGTGCTGTCCGATCAAACACGTCTGTTTGTGTTGCATGTCTGAGACCACCTGCATGTGCGTATGTACTGTAATGCTTTTTTGGCAAAACCATTTGTAAGCATATTGTTCTTTCCCCAAGCGGACTTCCCCCTCTTTTGAGGTCGATGTTTCATGCGCAGTCGTTTTTTCAGACGTCTCATGTTGCCGAAGTGAGACTTGAATGGGTTGAAGTTGCCATACACAAGTGAACAAGAATGGAAAATATGTTCTTGTTCCGATACTGAGCCCAGATAAAAGCAGGTGTTTTTGGTGTTTTGGATAACTGCTGTATTTAAAGCGATGGAACATCCTGTTTGCAAAGCACACTCTGAAAGGCAAAATGTTCTTCTGGTGTTCCTCTCAAAAATCAAAGTGTCTCACTTCTCTTTATCTTGATCTTTTATGTCAGAAAGAAAATTATGAACTCAAGAAAATCAAGGGCGGACGTGAAGCATTTGTTGTTATCGTTTATTATTTTTGTATATTTAATTTTAATATTATTTAATTTTATTTTAAACTATTTTTTATTATTTATATACTTTGCCAACATTGTATGTAAAAAAATCATGCCGATAAAGTACTTCAAAATGAAAAAATATTTTTAAAGAATAATGACTTAATTTAAAAAAATTAATACAGTGCACAAGTCATATCAACATTTTTTTTCTTTCTTTTTTTGTGCACAGGTCCTCATTCACTTCTACTGCATTAAAAAAGTGTCAAGGATATCCTTCAAAAACTGACAGAAGAAAGAAAGTAATACAGGTTCAGAAACAAATAAAGGCAGAATTTTCATTTTCGAGGGAACTATCCCTTTAAGCAGAAAGCATGACGTATTCCTATTCCTAACATGCCTGTTTTGAAAAACCATAACAAGAACTTGAGATGTTGCTTCACCACCATAATCCTCTTTATTTCCTTTCTTAGGCAGCCAACTTTTCCCTTTGTTGCCAGACTAATCTAGTGCTAATAGTCCAGTTAGTCTGTTTCACTTCCACATTTTTAATCCCCGAACGGCAAGTCTGCTTCCATTGTTAAGGGCAGCAGAAATCGCATTGATCCTTTAACCCCGCTAACCCTGCCGATGACCCCCGGAAGGGATAGCATGACTCGTAGGTGATGAGTGGAGCGGTAGGAAGAAAGGAAACCTTACAGTCATGAGGGAATCTCGTCCCAGAGAGGTCAAAGTCATGAGGGACCACTATTATCCAGACGAACTCTGTTGTTTGTGACTTCAAAAGCATTTAAATACAACAGTAGACTCTCTCAGAGAACCTTTTGTGACCCGGGCCCTTTGTGCCGAGGTCTGGAGGGTGACTGGTTTCACTCAGAGCTGTGACAGGTCTGGTGCTCAGAGACGTTTAAGCGTCTAATGTTACCCAAGCAGCTCCGGTATTAGAGCCTGATGACGAGCGAGAAAAACAGCGAGGCCGTTTCATTTACCCCTAACAAAAACACAAATAAGAATGAGCGGAGGGACACAACGGTTAAACAGTCTTCAATCTGGACTCCTGTTATTGGAAAATAATAGCTTTGTGAAAAGGAAGTAATCTAGAGGGCCTTTAATCAATTTCTGCTAGATGAGCGATCGGGATGAAAGCTCTGGGATGGGTTCGCCAGCTCCAGACATTGTGGGCTGGTTGGTGTATAGGAAGGATGGGTTTTAATTTGTCTTTTCAGGGTGTCCAGCCATCTTTAAAGGCTTAATTGTTACCATAGACAGCCTTGATGCCATGTGTTTGCGGAAATGGTTTCAAGGCCCGCTGTGGTGAAATCACAGTCCGAGTGACCACTCACTAAACGCAGAGCGCTGTATAGGTTAAAAGCCCATTCCAGCGCCATTACGCAAATATTTCACCAGGTTCCGGTTTCTGTGTAACATTACCCAGGCCAAAAGCAGCAGAAGAATAAAGAGTCTGTGAAATTGTGGATCGATGTGTTTAATCGCTAACTTTAAAGTGAACGTCAGCTTCATTAACTGAGTGCTGGTGATGCAGCGAAAGCTCGTTTCGCTTTCTTCATTCAATAAATAGCACAATAAAAACCGATCTGACACGCTGTACCCCGAGGACCATTGCTCAGTCCTCTCTCGTTGCATCCACAACTAACGAAAGTCTAAGAAGTCACTTTGTGCGCCATCCCGCAAGGTCCAGGGTCAGATAAACATGCATTGTTTGGTGAGGCATTATTTCTTTCTTGTGGTTATGATGTAAACTCCCATTGTGGGATTTGGTGCTGAGAGGGGAAACTCGGCCTGGGTTTTGTTCAGCACACAGAAGAGCGGTAATCCCTGCACCTGAGGCCATTTTCAGGGAGGTTCCTGTAAGCCGAGAGCTATCCCAGAACATCTCAGGTGAGCTGCTACAATACAGACCTGCCATCTTGAGATCCATTACCAGAGCCGGCTCTGACAGGAATGTCAGGAATTCTGATGCTCTTTCACTTGAAGAAAAAAGGAAAAGCTGATAAGTCCATTGTTGCTTAAGTTTTATTTGCGATTGTGGCAGGAACTGCATATGTCTGCAGGCGTTTCTGATGACCTCTATAATGGGATGTGATATTTTAGCTCAAATGTTAGCAAATGCTTTGTACTGAAAGTATGTGGTTTCAATTGTCTACCAAACCAAATTTATCATGATTTGTAATTGAATTGTGATTGATTATGATTTTCTTGTATTTCCAGTGGCAGGAACTCCAAACCCTATGGTGAAACGTGATAACTCAACATAATTAAGAATTACCAAATGTGCTGTAGTGAATATTTAACACTGCAAACCTAGTAACTTCTTTGTTTCTTATATTAAGAATCTAGAGATTAAGATCTACAGACATTTCTGATGAAGACTGTGGTAAGTCGCCATAACCATTAGTAAATTTAAAGTGTAAAGCTGAAATTATGTTCATTCGTTTTTTATAGTCCAGCGGCAGAAACTGCAGCATCTGTTTCTGACAAACTGCATTGTGCAATGCCAAAGCATGTAATAAATACTGTGAGAAATACTGCTGCTGCAAATATAACAGACATGAAATAACCTTCTGCAGCATATAAATCATACAAAATCTTAGCAGATCTATACAGGTGGAGCTGGAGAAGGTGGAGGGTTTCTGAAGCACACCGCAAACTGCTGCAGCAAGTAGCGATGGGTCGTTCTTGAACGATTCATTCATTTTTTGAACGAATCTTTAATGTGACTCAGGAAGAACGAGTCTCTGGGTGTGATTTGTTCAGTCGCATCCGCAACATCCTATGGGTTCTGTACTAGAATTAATCAGTTCTGATTCTGGCTGTCATGCGATGAACGAACAACTCAAACTTTTTTTTTCTCATAGCATTATAGTTTTATATTGTTTGTTGTAGGCCTAATAATTACTTATTTCCGTACTTCTAAAAATGCAAACTTTGAACATGCGACACAATAACTAAGTGAAGAAATAATAGAAAATTATTTATAGCGACAATTTCGAGATATTTAAAGTGCAAAGCAGATAAATCTTGCATCACTTATGTCTTATTTTTGAGAATCCAAAGGAAGTAACTGCAAAACGTAATTGAGAAGGAATCATTAGCCAAAGCTCTGTAGTGAATATTCCAGCATGTAACGAAGGGGGAAGATAAAATAATTTCCTCTCCACCAGCCAAAGATAACATCCCATCAACGGAATATACCGTAGCCATATTTCTTCTTAAAAGGACAGTGGAAGGGTATGTGAATAATGAAGTGCAATCGCGCCAAGAGGTGCTAAATCGTTTGTGATAGGTTCAACTAAAGGACACCCGTGAATTTCGTTCCTCACGAGCGCACATCAAAGTTCTCCAGGCGGGCTTTAGGCAGGCTAAATGTGTCTACCTGATGGACGTGCATTCAAGGAACAGATGAAAACAGTAGCTTCTCTGTGTATTTGAGCAGCATGTCATGATGATCCCTAATGCGACAGTAATTGCTCCTTGATGCCTGGCTTGCCAGCACAGAGAGCAAGACCTTTCTCCCATGAGTCAGAGAGAAAAGACTCCGAAATTGGAATGTCAACGGGATAATCCGCATGTTGCCACTGATGGATCCTCTTGACCTTTGACTTCCAAATATAAGGTGGAGTGAATATTTTACAAACAACTTACGTTAACGACGCTCGCCTTGAATGAGAAATGAAACCTTTTAACATGTTTCAGGCTGGCGCGTAAACACAAAGGAGGTGTTGCTGGAGGCGTTTGGCTCGTTTGAAGATGACCGCAGATGAGTTTGGCATGCCATCCGGCTGAAAATGTGGGGAGTCTTGCTATAGGGCGGCCCGAAGCATGTGGAGAACACTTGAATATATATATCTGAGTATTTAATCTCAAAACAGTGTGGGATGGGGATCTCTCAATGGTCTGAATTCCTTCTCCATGTGTGAGAAATTTGCCCTCCATAACTGTAACAAATGTCTGTGGATTAGTTGGCTGTAACCATGGCTATAGAAACAGGAAGGAACCACAACTCCAAAAGCACTAGAAACGTCTATACTCACAGGGTATGGCAGAAATTCAACTGACACTCGATAAAGTGCGTGAGACATTTAAATATTTACTTTTATTCCTAGCTTGGAAACAAATTTATCATAGAAAAGTAAATTACAATCCATAAATCTTATTTCCTGTCACTTCTTGCCTCAAGCATTGCAGCTAACAGTTTACTATTGTTTTCTGTCAGGCTTGCTTTATATGATTCTGCATTTCAGTATTAGCTTTTTAAACACACACACATATATACACATACATATATATATGTATACCTTTCTGGAGAATGATGGCCCTTTTCATTCCAAAAAGGTAACTGGTAATTTTACCAAAATTTAATATTTAGCACGAGTGCCACCACATTTTGTAAGTTACATTTATAACAATTATTTACAATTACAATTACATTATATAATAATTTAACTATTTAAGCAGTGTGAACAACAATGGTTTGGTGCAGGATGTATCCAACAGATATTATTTTAATCAATCAATTAATTTTTTTTTATTATTAATCTGGCAAAATAATACTTTATATATTTAAAGTTTTTTTAATAAATAAAATAATAATAATAAAATATTTAATTTATTTATTTTATTGCTTTTATGGCACGCCTACTGGACATTCTACCAAAAAAAAAAAAAAAAAACTATTTACCACATTTCTTGAGTATCTCCAAAGTGATCTACATTTCAGCATGCATGGAAAGCTCTGGAAGTCCATGCCAAAAAATGTCAGGAGCTTGTCAGCAATTCTTCTGATTTGTCATCAGGCTTATCAGATTTTGCAGTGCATCTCCTTCCTGAGTGTGAATGGAAAAATGGAATTCATTCATTCAGCATTGGAAACTGTACGGTCGCTTTGAGTATGTGTGTCTTTACCTCTGGATAAACAAAAATGGATTTTGAAAAATGCCAGATCCTTTCCAGATGGTTTGACACAACACCTCGTCTGAGATCACGACTCAGTGTGGCACTCTGTGCGCAGCATCCCTTGAGACATGTGCAACAACAAATCATTTTTCACAGCAATCTTTTGTTTAGCACTAACTTGCCGCTGAGATATATGTGAACTACTACAACAAACAATTACAAACCATTTGAACATTAACTCATTTGTCAAGATGTTTAAACAAATCCAGTGGCTTATTTACTGAGCTACTATAATGAGTAGTTAACCAAAGAAATTAGCATTTTGTCATTTTTGGTTTATTTGTTTTTGGCCACTTTTTTCTTGAGTGGACTGTATTGTTTAAGTTCAAGTTGCTTTTTATGAACTTAATGAAGCTTGCAGACTTCAAAGTGGATGTAAAAGCACCATAAAGCGGTACTAAAAGTAGTTTTTTTTATGGCTGTGCTATCATTAGCAAATCTAGTCCAGTGTTTTTAATGAATGATTGAAAGAAAGATTATAGTGAACAGTAAACGCAGTTTGTACTTGAGATTATTTGCCATATTTACATTCAAGCATTTGGCAAATGCTTATCTCCTAAGCAACTTGCATGGCTTTCAAAGTATATATTTTATCAATTCATGCATATTAAACCCATGAGCTTGGCATTTCTCCATGCTTTACTATTTGAGCTTCAGGAATGCTTGCATGCGAGCTGACTGGACCATTTTTTGTAGTGCTTTAAAAGCAATAGTGCAGGTTCGAGTCAATAATTTAAGTTGTAGATGTTTCTTCAGCAACATATTATTTGGAGAACTCTGAATCTGTGAATGGGTGCCGTCACTATTCTAACAGCTGATGGATTCCGGTCCAGCTAAAATTTTAAACGTAAAATATTTTGGTCCTCTGTCCATAATAGCTCTTTCTTCAGAGAAATGTACAGATTATGCACTTTTTACAAGCAAAAATGAACCAAAATGGTTCCAAACAAATATGTTGGTTGATTTTTATGTGTTGTTGCAACAACAGAAGATGGACTTTTTGCCTGAAGGAAGCATTATTTTGGATCATGGATTTATATTTTCACCAGAAACAATGGTTTAACGTTAAAATGCCTTAAAAACACGTAGCTTTTCACTTTACAAAACGTGGATTATTGAGATGTTTGCATTACCTTTTGGGGACTCTCATTCTGATGGCACCCATTCACTGCAGAGGATCCAATGGTGAACAATGCTGATGTAATGCTAAATTTATCAAAATCGGTTCTGATGAAGAAACAAACTTTTGGACGGCCTGAGGGTGAGTACATTTTTAGCCAATTTTCATTTTTGGGTGAACCACTTCTTTAAGTCCTTGCACTGCATGATCAAATTATCTCCTTTTGTGCTCTGCAGAAGAACATTATCAGGTTTAGAAAGGCATTAGGGGGAGTAATTGATGACAGAATTCACATAAACCTGGACCACATTTAACATTTCAAATGTCTTATTAGAAAAGTTTGGTGCTCAGAAAGAATCTCGCAAGTAGCTCTTGTACGGTTAGTCTCTGTATAATGTCAGAGGCGGTTGCCGCAGAGCTCTGCTAAAGCTGCGGTTTGAGCCAGACTGCTGTGGGACAGGAAATGTCTGAGCATCACTGGATGAGAGTTCGAACCTGCTGGTCTTCACTGCCTTTCCTCACTTTAAGAACAAGTTAAAAAAGAAAAAGGATTTATGATTTAGCACAGTCAGAATGTGCACATGTGTAAAAACAGGAATATTTATGTTCGAGCAAAGGCGCAAAGTGATGTGTGACTGCTATATAAAGGCTTCACATCTGTAGCCGTGTCAAGATAACGTCACAAGTCTACAGTTGTTGTTTTTTTTCTTTCTATGCTTATACAATTTAGTGCACAAGCATGCTCCAGTTTAGTTCAAATAAAAATATTTGAATGAAAAGTATAAGGACAAGCAGTATTTTTAAATCAATGCAAGCAGCAATGTTTAAAGTCTTATTTGCAAGCAAAAATGGCGTGGGGGGGACATGTGAAATGTGTGCCACCAGAGCTGCGCTCACGTGCACAGACGGCATTACACGAATTCCTCCCTAATTGTACATTTGACATCTTTCAAAGCCAAAGAAGTGGCAGTCCAGCAACAAGGAATCTGGGGATAAGGCGATATACGGACCACATCCGTCCCGCTTCTCCCGTGGGCTATTTAAAAGTACAGTAGGCTGTATTTTCCGCTGCAAAGCCAAGCACCCACCCTTCCGTCCTTGCACCATATTGGAAACAGATGCCGTTGGATGCAAGGCCCGGCTAATTTAAGTGGACAGGCCAGATGGAGGAGAATGATTGCACACTACCCCCTGTTGGCTTTCATTTCGTAAGGTTTCAGAAACATGGCAGAGGTCTGCAGAGAGGCAGTGAAGAATTGTTTTACTGTTGAACGCTTCAGCCCCGTATAGCACTGGATACAGCGTGGGTAGCCGTTTCCTAAATTAGACTGTCACACGTACAGGCTTTTATTGCTTTAAGCACTCAGAGACATGCAGATATGCAGGAGGGAACTTTTTTTAATTCAAAATAGATATAACCCACTATTTAGTGTGTTTGCATACTGTATGTTATTAGGTTTTTTGTTTTTTTTTAATGCATCTAATTGTTCTTTCTCTTTCAGATGTGGCATTGGTGATATCATTCAGTAAATCAATTTATTGAACAGATAGGAACAGATACATTTATATAGAGTTATCTTTTTAGAATTATGTTA
Source organism: Enteromius mattozi (assembly GCA_032359235.1). Classification (NCBI taxonomy): domain Eukaryota; kingdom Metazoa; phylum Chordata; class Actinopteri; order Cypriniformes; family Cyprinidae; genus Enteromius; species Enteromius mattozi. The sequence goes on from JAUMHE010000075.1 coordinate 18,670,202, forward strand.
AATGCTGCTGTTTACTAGGTTGTTTACTCTGTTATATAAATTTGTTGTTGTTGTAAGTTGTATTTAGTATAAATATATCACTTCTACCTACACCACGCCTGTTTAAAACACCTTCAAAACCATATAAATCATTCTTGAGAGACTTTCTAGAGCAATAGTTTATGTTTAGAAATAATTCTGTCATCATCTTCTCACCCTTATGTCGTTCAAACCCGCATTAAGTTTTTCTTCGTTTTATCTTCTATCATGTTTATCATGTTATCGTGTATATAAATAAATGCTTTGGATGTATCAACAAAAGTTTGCTACAGTTTCCATACAAATATGAAGCATCACGGCTGCTTTCAACATTGATAGTTATAAGAAAGTTTTTTTGTAGTTGTTGTTGTTGTTGTTTTGAGCAGCAAATCAGTATATTAGAATGATTTCTGAAGGATCACATGACACTGAAGACTAGAGTAATGATGCTAAAAATTCAGCTTTACATCACAGGAATAAATTACATTTTAAAATATATTTAAATAGAAATTTATTATTTTAAATTCTTATAATATCTTACAATATTGTTTGTATTTTATGATTAAATAAATGCAGCCTAGGTGAGACTTCTTTCAGAAAAATACAAATATTTTGGACTCCAAACGTTTGAATGGTAGTGTTATACACACATGCACATATGAATTTATAGAAATATAAATACTATTAGCTACTTTAATAGTGCTGTTTTGACATTTTTTGAGCTTGACAGGCCCCAACAAAAATTCCCACTTGCTTTAATGGTATAAAAAAAAACAGCTTCTGCAAAATATCTTTGTTTATATTCCACACATGAAAGAAAGTTTTCCATTTGGGTTGAACTATTGCTTTAAGGATTCCGCAATCTAAATATTAAGCTCCTCTAGCTGAAATTCAGTCCAGTAACCGAGCATGTATCATCATACGCGTGGTTGTACTATGTAATTTGTGCTTGTGTGTGCGAGATAGAGACAGTTAGCTCACTCGGTGAGGTCTGTGGAATAATTGTATGGTGTACGCACATGCCAACGTCACTACAGCAAACATTTGCTCGTTTAATTCTATCGTAACCTGAGCCTGGCTTTATTTTCACTACAGGCCAGCAATATTTACTTAGCCAAGCCTGATCCATGCACACAAGTGATCTCAACTGTTTCCTAAGCCATGCTGACATGTTTGACTTGAATTAAATCTGTGGCTGTAAATAAGAAATCTAGAGGGGGTTCATCGCTAATCGAGAGCAGAGGCACATTGTAAAACTGAAGTTGTACACAAATAATGAGTGTGGGAACGTCGGGATGGCATAAATCAGTTTTAACTAGAAAGTACTTAGAGTCTGTGAAGCGTTATTCTCAGTGTCAGCCCTCGGTGCACTACATTTGCAGAATGCTATCTTTAAATGTGTTTTAGCTTGGAGAGACTCGTCAGGTTTGGTTGCAGTATTTGGTCAGAACTCCCAGCTAACAAAAATATGTTCTAAGAATATTTTGCTAATGTTCTTGTTAAGTTAAAAAAACTTTTGAATGTCCCGTTTTTAAATGTTTTGGAAATGTTTATTTTTTGCATATGCGAAACATTCCATTTTATTATTTCCCAAATATTTTAGTTAACTATAAAAACCTTACTAAAATGTTAGCCAGCGTCCCACAGATGAGGCTTAAGCCTAGTCCTAGATCCTAAATCTGAGCTATTCCGACTGAAAGAAACTTGCACTGACTGATCTTAAAACATGTCAGTGCCTTTGTTTTGTCTTAAGATGCATACTAATGCTTTTTCTAAGGCATAAAAATGACTTAAATGTCGTAACTGAACTAATAAAAAGGTAGCCTAATCTGGTTTAGGCTAAGCCTTGTCTATGAAACCGGGGCTTAAAGTTACTCAAATTACTTTAAGAATTTTAGTTTAAGTTTTAGTTTTCTATAATAACCCTGCCAGATAGTTAGCCTAGTTAGTTAGTTCTGATAACGTTCCATATTTGCAGTTTTGGGGAATAAGTTACATATAATGGAATTATGTAATCTGACTGACAAAATAAATGTTACAGTTACTCAGAAAAAATGTGTAATTAAATTACAGTTACTTGTTAATGGTTATAAAGGGGGTTACTTCTGAATTTCTCAACTCTCACACCCATAGATTTTTTTATAAATTGCACTGACTGCTCTAAATTGAGACACCATTGGAGTTTAGTACACAGAATAGGATGCATGCTTATATTACATGCTTGATAAAGGTTTTAAAGCTTTTAAACTGTATTTCTTGCTAGGATTTTAAATCTGTATTTAACCTTAGAATGATTTCAGAGTAAAAAAAAATGGTAAAGTCTGATGTTGTGTTGGCTGAATGGCTGTGCTTTAAATGAAATGATTATAATCTTAATTCAAGTGTTGAAGGATTTCGAAAGTCTGACAGAAATCAGTAACACTTTACAATAAGGTGTCATTCATTAGGGTAAGCTCTTCAGTCTTAAAGAACAGCCCTCTGCTTCACGTCGGGCTGTCGATAAGCCTGTCGGGCTTTTTTCTATGATAACAACCTGCTGGATGTACATTAGCTCACTTATTACACTGTTTCTTGACACAAAAGTAAATAATTAGACACGAAACCTTGTGTCTTGTTGTTGTTAGTTTTTTTTGTTTTAACCGAGGAGTCAGTTGAGTCATCTTCTATCCAACCTTTTTCTGTACATGTTGAATTTAATGTTGAAGTCCTCCATTTTAACTCATGGTTAAGCGTGATGTCAAGATCACGATGATGCGTAATACCCGGATGAGCCGTGTTATTAGTTTTACTGGTTGTTATCTGGGAATAACAAACCTTGGAATGTGGCGACTGACCACATTAACATTTATGAACAATGAACACTACATTTATTACAATATTTATTCATCTTTGTTAATGTTAGTTGATAAAGAATACAGTTGTCCATTGTTTGTTCATGTTAGTTCATGGTGCATAATGTTAACAAACACAACTTGTGATTTTTTGTAATTAGTAATTTTGTAATGACTTTGTAATTTGTAGTGCTGTCAAATAATTAACCACGATTAATCACATCCAAAATAAAGGTTTTTGTTTACATTATGTGTATATACAGTGCATATTTATTATGTGTATATACATATATATATATATATATATATATATATATATGCATACAAACACATTAATGCATACATTTAAGAAAAATATGTTATGTATATATATATTTATATATAAAATATAAGTATGTGTAAATGTTTTTCAAAATATATACTGTATGTGTATATTTATATATAGCCTACATAATACACACAGTACATATACATATATTATGTAAACAAAAACTTTTATTTTTAATGTGATTAATCGTGATTAATCGTTTGACAGCATTAATAGCAAATGCTGAAATAACATTAACTAAGATTAATAAATGCTGTAGAAGTATCGTTCATGCTTAGTTCATGTTAACTAATGTAGTTAACTAATGAACCTTATTGTAAAGTGTTACCCAGTGTTACCAGTATGAGTAGGTTAACCCTGTCCAGTTTAAATGTTTCAAAATGACTAACAGTTGAAAACATTATAAATTTAGACAAGTAATCAAATGCTATCAGTCACTTCAATAAAGAAACTGAAATAGTTATTGCATTTTTAAATAGGGTAACTTGTAATCTGTAATATATTACATTTTACAAAGTAACCTTGCCTATTAGCTACTAAATAAGACTTCAAACAGGTTGAGTCAGATCTTTACTTGTCCTCTCTCGGTTTGCTGTGGCTGTGCGCTCGTGCTTCATTTGAGCGTCAAAACTCAAGTTCATACGAAAGGACCTCTGCGAGAGGCCCTCCCGGCGTTCATAATTATTAAAATAACATTTTTAAAGAATTATCCGCCGGGCTCGCAGGAAGAGGGAGCGCCTTTAAACGGCGAGGAGAGAAAATGAAAAGGCTGATGCGCGGATGGAGTGGCATCCATCACCTCCCTGAACTCTCAGGTTAAGAAGTTGTTTTGTTATCTCCCGCTCGCCCTTCGGGTGTGATTAAGCCTTGTTTTCCCTGTCCGCCTCGTGTACTTGCGCTTAAATGTCAAAACTATGGCAGGAATGCTGGAGCGGAGAGGTCAAATGAGGTCATACGGAGGATGTAAACAACAATGTTTTCTTTTCTTTTTTCTTAATGGACTGATCCACTTAGGGAAAGAGCGCACCGCGAGCGTAGCTTGATCCCACCGGCCTCCGTGTGTGGATTCCGAGCCGGGATTTAGGTTTTAGATCGCAATCGGACCCGACCTGAGTTTTAACACTGGAAGGATCTAATCATCCACACAATAGACTCTCTATTTGACACGCAGATGCCGCTGACCGCCCGATCAAATAAACTGTGCAATTGCTTAAGTTCAGATAAAGGGTCACCTGTCCTCTTCTTTATGATGAAATTTTCCCGCTGGTGTTCCAGCAGGAATCTGAGCACGTTTTCAAAGAGAAAACAAAAGATCATAAGCGTTGGACATGGTTTGAATTAGCATAATCGTAAGAGGACACTTTTCCCGCGGGAGTCTGCTTTAACTGCGCATATTTAGGGTCTCTAGCCTGAGCCTTGACGCTTGATTTTGGTCAAGTCCACATTCCGTATTAGGTTTACCAAACCATAAAAAACGTCCATAGGGAGACAGAAACTATGCGAGTTGTGGCTAAACTCTTGCAGAACACAATGCAGCTGTACAGCGCCACCTAGTGTTGGGCTGCGGTAACGCAGCATTTTTATATTGATTAGATTAAATATAAAGTAGTTGTAATTGCTTAAAAACAAATTATAAGTATGTATTAATATGGAAATGTTTTCAACAGCGAACAGTCAGTTTCTTATAAACGAATAGTTTCCTCCCACTTCGTAACATAAAGTGTGTCAGTGTAGCTCATCAATGAGTAATAATTATGGTATTGCATGAATACTATAATTAAATATTGCATGCTACTCCAATTAAGGTACTTCAAAAAATACATATGGCCGAAAAAAAGCATATTAAGTCTGTTAAGTGGTTAAATTAAATTGTTCTTGTGATTTTAAGGTGTTTTATTATTTCCAGTATCCTAAGCCTGACCTCTGCTGGACAGAACCTAACGCATCTCCATCAAACATTGTTTTCACCATCACTGTTATATATAAAAACTATTGTGAAATAATACATTTGGGACAAACTGTCTGTTATCATCTCGATGTTTCAGAATAAAGATTTAGACTAGTTGATTTGAATGGCATGTGGCTTGGGCCACACAATTTTGTTGATCGTAAACTAATCGTAACTGTAGTCTAGTCTTGCTGTATAATCCGGTTTAAGTCTTTACAGTTGGCTAGAACCGGTTTAAAAATCTCACAGTCACAGCACGACGCACAAGTTAGTCATTACGTGTTTATTATAGCTTGAGCAACAATTATAACTTAGTTAATGGTCAGGTATGTGCGTCGGGGCTTGTTTAGTCACTTCCGTTACGTGCTCTTCCTGTGCACGCCGCGCGAATTTGAAGGCCTACTATGGCGAAGACTGTGTTCTTTATTATAACCCAGTATCAATATTTATAAAACAAGCTTCGAGCGTTTAAATCGAATAGCGGGACGCCAACGCACTCAATTCACATACGCCTAGTCAGTGGAGGGTTTGTAAACGCTGCTGCGTTACCTAATTAATTATTCATGAGCCCAGCCTTCGCCGTAGTAGGGTTTTGGGCGGGGTTTCCTCCAGCACGCTCACCTGGACAGGAGAGATGTGTTTCACTTTCCAAAGGGAAAATCTTCGGGAACGCATTCAGGTGAGTGGAATAATTTAGCGTATAGTTTTATATAAATTATAGTATTATGACCGGTTGCTGTTTCGCTTGCCCTTATGCATTTTTTTAATCGAACTTGATTAAAATGAATTTTAGAGATGTTAAAGTTTGATATTAGGTACCTATTAAACAAATGTTTCATTTTACGAAAAACATAATTTCAGTTGGCCTATAGTCGGTACTATTGGTAAAATTAAGCCGTTTAGATATATTCTGAGATAAATAAGGTTTGTTATTGTTGTATCTTATAGATATTAAATATATTTAGATGGCTTCATTTGATTGAAAACTTCTTGATTTACAGTAAACAGCGTTTTCCAGTTTTTTCCTCTCTCTTTCTCTCCAGGCTATTTTCTAGGCCCTTTTAGAAGTATGGTGTATATAAGAAAAATGCTCTGTTTTAGTCCTCACTTATATTTTGCATATGCAATCATGAGCTGATGAATTTTTCTTAAGAAATGTCCTTGTTTATATCTGAATTGAAATCTGGCTGTTACACTAGGGAGGTGTAAGTTCTTTTTTTCTACGCCTGCAGACAAGTTAACCTACTCGCATACCAGCTTTAGCCTTGGGCTGCATAAATAGTTTGTCTTGTTAGTTCTTAGCTTGTGTGTTATCTCTAATCTAGTCAAACATCTAGCCCTCCCCCACACTTCTTAGTGAACGTGGACAGACCTGATTTTTAAACAATAATAATATTGTCAATGCATCTTTGCAAAACTTGTACTTTCCAATTTTAGGTCACACAAAAAGAACCTTTTTAGACCCTCTTTAGTTTACACAGCAGAACTTGACTGTTTTTGTGTGTAAGACCTGGCTTTTGTTGTTTATTGATGTACAACCAGCAGACAGCAGGATGACGGGGCTTTGTGAGTTGCTCTGTTGTTTCTGCTCTTTCTGCCTCTGGTCTTGTCTCTGCTTGTCAGGAATTTTAAGCTGAAGTCTCCCTTGTTCTGTAATCACATCCCTCCTCCACCTCCCTGTAGGCTACCTTTATTTCTCTGTCTGTCACTCCCTCTACTTTCAGGAGACGCTGTCATTAGAAACTTTAAAGGAATAGTTTATACAAAAAATAAACTTCATTAAGTGCAGTGACCAGAGGTAAAAAAAAAAAAGAAAAACACACAAAGCCAGAGGCACTCATATTCCAAATCACAGAAGCCATTCAACAAAGTGCTTATTATGATTTTTAAAAGACAGCAGGATGCTATTTTTTGACTTTGGAGTCCCCTACAGCAAATGCACACATGGAATTTCGTACCTGCTCATGTGTTGGCAAATCTGTGGGTTCCCCATGCAATTAGGCTAATTTTATACCACAGGCTTTCCACTGTGAAATATTTTTTGCGCGTTTAAAATGCCAGTAAAGTACTTTAGTAAGAGAGTATGATGCAAGTGCAGCCTGGGCCTATCTTTTTCTGTAAGACTGGACATAAATTTTCAAGTCAGTTAGGAAAAGAACTTACCGGAACATTTATTTTGCACTAGTTCAGACTAGTTCTTAGGGCACAGTATTAACAGTATTAAATATTGACTTCATGCAGCTAAAAGAACTGTTTTTGTTTGTCTGTGATTTCAGGCAGGATCATGGCCACTGCTGCCGAGTACGGACACAACTCCTGGGAGCTCAGCGTCCAGGTGGACCAGCGCGAGGGAGATGAGGGCATGAAGTTTAAATTGCGGGTTAAGGGCGATCTTCACGTCGGGGGTCTCATGCTCAAACTGGTGGAGAAGATCAGTGAGTAATTTACAGAGTTCTCATTGAAGAACCAGTATGGATTGTGAATATAAAGTTATAAAGCTCTCATTTCATGTGAATTTTTATTGGCACAACACAAGGGATGTTAAATTGTGAATGGGAATGACAGGAAGTGGAAGCCAGTCATAAGTCAAAGTGGATATATTTAGAGATTTATGACAAAAATGCATTTTTTTCAATATTATTATTTGTCAATATGATATGTCAATATTTTTTTCCTATTAAAGGCATTTATTTTAACTGAGTTCAGTGCTATCAAAACAAGTAAAACATTTTGACACATTAAATTTAGTCATACACTGAAAAAAAAGTTTTAAATAAAGATTATGGGAGTATGTTTTACTAGAAAGTACTGTTTATCTAATTAAAAATGTACTTTTCTTTGTAATTATTTCTGAAATTTAATAGCAAATTCTAAGTGAAAATTGCATCAAAGTAATATTTTTGTCAGCTTTTTATCGTGGTTATGATTTGTAAATAGCAATAACTGGACATTAAAATAAAGTGTAACCCAAACGTTTATTATTAAGATAATTTAATGTTCCTGAAAATACTTCATATGCTGTGCACATAAAAACTTTTATTGGCAGTTCATACTAAAGATAATATTTCTTACTATTGTGCTTATAGCATTCAATCTCTATAATTTCCACTCATATTTTAATTGCGTTTATGTTGCAAATTCTTGTTTTCAGGAATTTTAATTAAAAAGGGTTCTTAGTGCAATTATGAAAAGCACAGCATTATTAGAAAGGAACAAAAAGCTCTTCAAAGTAAGTTACTGTGAGGTCTAAATGGGTAAAAAAAAAAAAAAAATCAAAACAGCAGTCAGAGTTTATTGCAAACCCATGTTTAAAATAACATCAACAACAAAATCTACCCAAATAGCAGGAAACATTCTCAGAACAGAGGCTAACATTGGCAAGGTTCTCTCAAAGTTAAGAACAAACTCTTATTCGGTCTTTAATAATGCTATTAAAATGTTACCACAGCTACATTATTTATACATAGTTCATGGATTGTTTATGTTCTTTTTTAAATGTTACTACTTATTCAGAATGTTCAGAGAACAAAAAATAAGTAATGTTTACAAACTAATACACTGCTGAAATGTTCCCTTCATTTTATAGCCAAGAAAACATTTTTTAAACACTAAATACACTAAACACTAACTTTTTTTTTACATTCTTAGAATGTATTTTAGTTTGCTGAGTAGAAGCTTAAATCCCAGTTCAGTTCTAAAGTGTAAACACACTTTGAAATACTCAGGTACACCCATGTTTGCCTTGCGCACCTTTGTATAGCCTCATGGTGCTGTTTGCAGGCGCAGGGTCTGAAGTTCACTGTGTGACTGTGTCAGCTAGAGCGAAATGCTAGCAAAACATCCTGCTTTCCTCTACAGACTCATCAGATGACCCAGTTGTAAATATTACTGTTTGCCATGAAGGTCTTTTATTGGCAATGGCCATTCATTAATTTGGTTGAACACAATGTGTTTATAGTCAACTTAATAGGTGTATTACACTACAGATAGCCCAGAATTTCTTTAGTTGGTAATTACAGGAGTGAGTCAGAGGATGATCACTGAGGAAGGATGAAGCAGATGTGAGTAAAAGAGGAATCATCAAGGTTTATATGGAACTGTGCTGTCATCAGACATGTTTGTATTACTCAGGGACGACTGGTCTGTACTGATTTATTCAGGTGTAACGTCATGGTTGTAGTTTAACAACACATTAAACCACTCCACTTAAAAACATTCCTATTCACCTCCTTAACCTCTTAAGACCCTGCAGCCTTTTATGAGGACATTATATTTAAGTGAATTTCTCTGAGACTCTAAATGCCACAGTTTTAGTCTGGATGTCCTGTACAGAGCACATTCAGGGCTTTTCAGAGATGATTGGATGTTTCAACATGAACACTCCCTCTCCTTGATCTTCAAAAATGTCAGAAATTAATTTAGTGAAACCTGTCTAATTTTTAAATTGTGTGTCATTAATGAACATCTCGGGCAAATGTTATGGGATTTCAAATTAAAATATGACTTTCTGTCTTGAAACAGGACCTTGATGTCTTCATATGACACCGGGACTAAAACATGTTTATTATGTTATATTACAATTAATGACAAAAATAATGTTTGGAAATGTAAGCTGATATTTCCAACTGACACACTACCGCAAAAGATAGAAATAACCATTTTTTGTTTTGAAAGTACTAGTGGCCTAAAACTTTTGCACAGTACTGTATATATATATATATTTCAGTTTTAGTAATTTTTAATAGTTTACTGTCTCAGACTGAAGTTCTCACAGTATGTGGTTGTCTGTGTGTCAGAGGCTCCTCAGGACTGGTCCGATCATGCCATCTGGTGGGAGAAGAGGAGCTGCTGGCTGCTGAAGACTCACTGGACTCTGGATAAGTATGGAGTCCAGGCGGACGCTGACCTGCGCTACACCCCTCAACACAAACCCCTCTGCATTCAGCTGCCCAACATGAAGACCATCAGGCTCCCTGTTAGCTTCTCTTGTGTGGTCTTCAAAGCCGTGGCTGAGATCTGCAAAGCACTCAGTAAGAACAAACAAAAATATTAATTTCATCATAAATTTTTATTAGTATAATATTTTTGTAGCATATAAAAACAAAATGCCAACAAGAAAATATAATAAATAGTTTATAAAATGGATAAATGTAATACAGATTTGTCGTTTTTGTCACGTTGTGCAATTTAGATACAACAGCTCCTATAGACGTCATTAAAAGCAGACATTTAACATTTTTAACTTTTATACATCAATTTCTTATCATTTATTCATTTAGTGCTTAATATTATATGTATGTGTCTTAATATTTATAGATTGCTGAAGATTTTTTGTATATATATATATTTATTTATTTATTTTTCCTTTATTTAACCAGGGGGGAGTCATTTTGAGACTATAATCTCTTTTTCAAATGTTCCCTGGCCAAGAAACTTTTTATTTACAATTCCAAATATTGTTTTTTGTTTTACGGAACCTTGTACATTTGCACGTGCACATTTTAGTAAATCATGCACACAGTTTTTTTTTTCTTGCATCTCATGTGCAGAGCTCCATAGTTTTTACATGTGAAAAAATGCAATGCATATGTCTATGATTTCTTTCTGCACATTAGTCTATTCCCTACTAAACTGTGTTTGTTTTCCGTCTTTGTTCACAGACATCAGACGATCAGAAGAACTTTCTCTTCTGAAACTACCAGATGATCAAAAAAAGAAAAAGAAAAAGGACCGGGGCCCGGAATCAGCCTTTGATGAGATATTAAGCATGGATGTGGCAGGAGGTATTTATTCCTGTTTTAAAATTTTTTATTTTTTTTACAATAAAAAATAGCAATGAATAACTTCATTATAACCAATGAAGTATATATATATATATATATATATATATAGTGGCGAGATGAGGAATTACACAACCAAGGAAGTGGTGAAAAACACCCGGAGGGTGGATTTTATTTAATGAAAATTTCAGGTGACCAGGTGAAACAGTGGAGAAGTGCTCGATCCTTGGTGCTCGGTGCACTGTGCTCAATCTTCCTTGTGCGCACAGTGCTTCCTATGGTGTCATCTCAGTGGGGAGGTCGGACGATCAGTCATGGCTGCTGTCTGGAGGATAAGAGAGGAAATGTTAGCGTCTGGTTAGAGCGGAGAGTGTTTCTCAACTGGGCTTCCTCAGAGGTGCTCTCTTATGCCCTGGCTTGAGGAGCTGCAGCTGTGGCTGATCGGCCAGTGATGATCGGGTGCAACTGGTCCGCGTTGGTTTCCAGGGCAACACTGATGAGTGCTCGGGCGGCATGCCACAATATATATATATATATTATATATAATAAAACAATATATATATATATATATGTATATATATAACATTCATAATAAATATACACTCTTACAGTATTTACCGTGCAATATAGAAATTCATAAAAAAATAAAATTACAGATTATAAAGGAATTTTACGTTTTGTTCATGTTTTAAACACTTCGTATAATAAACTTTTTATTATTGTTTTTGTGTAAGTCTTAAACACTAATTAACAAGTTTGTATTTATGCTTTGTGCAGGAGCTCTCGGTCTGTATAGTAAAACTATGACTCCAACTTATGACCCGGACAGCGGGTCGCCTGCATCTTCCACCAGTCTGTGGTTCGGCGAGAGTCCTCTGACGGCCTGCCAACCCAACCTTCCAGCAGAGGAGCTGGCCAAACTCTACAAGCCTCTTACCATAGACGATAAAACAGCAATTAATGCTGGGTAAGAAAGGACAGACAAATTTAGGCTAGCTTTCAAAAGTTTGGGGTCAGCAAGAGTTTTTCGAAAGAAGTCTCTTAAACTCACCATAGCTGCATTTATCTGACCATTAAGAACAGTAATACTTTAAAATAATATTACAATTTAAAATAACAGTTTTTTTAAATTAAATATATTTTAAAATGTAATGTAATTCTGTGATTTTTTTCAGCATCATTACTCTTGAACTTTTGAACTGTAGTGTATGATCATGTTAATAGGCCTTACACATACATGTTTACATTTATAACACCTCTGATTCTTACATTGTTAACATAAAGCTAAGGCTAATAGACTATGTTACTATTACACTCCTTTTAAATGGCAACTAATAAATACTTTTTAGGTACTAAAATGTACCTTTTAGGTATAAATAAGTTACAAAAATGTAACATTTAGCTTTTGTACTTCAGGGTACTACTCCAGTGACGGCTTTGTACCTTTTTTGAGACTGTATACAATATTTAATTCATTACAGAAGTGTTTTAGCATATTGCTATTTCTGCTGTTTTACACAAGCTATATAATTTCCCAGAACATCCATTTATTGTGGTAAAATCACTGTAGCATATCATTTGATGGCTTATTGGTTATGTATATTTCAGTTTTTATGTATCAGTTGCATTTCAGGCACTGTGTTTGTGTATTTTAACTGAGATGTTGCTCTGCAGGTGGCTGGATTCCTCTCGCTCGCTGATGGAGCAAGGAATTCAGGAAAATGACAGACTCCTGCTGCGATTCAAATACCACTGCTTCTTTGATCTCAACCCAAAGGTGAGAAATCAACCGTTCCTACATACAACATTATATGTTTATATTACATTATATGTCTATATTAGATGGCACTGATATGTGGAATGCATTTGTTTTTTTTCTTCTTATAGTATGATGCTGTGAGAATCACACAGTTGTATGAACAGGCCAGATGGGCAATACTGCTGGAGGAGATCGAGTGCACTGAAGAGGAGATGCTCATGTTTGCATCCCTGCAGGTACAAGATGCCAGTTCACAACATAAACTGATCTCATTCCACGCTATTATGTTCATTAGCTCCAGAAAGCAGGTTAGCCAGTGTTCATTTGAGATACTCCAATAGTTAATCGTTTTTTTAAATATTTTTTTTATGTGTAGAGTCTTTTTCCTCCCCCTCAGTTTTAGTTTAGTGCTGTCAAATGATTAATCACGATTATTTGCATGCAAAATGAAAGTTTTTGTTTACATAATGTATGTTTGTGTACTGTGTGTATTTATTATGTATATATAAATACATGTGCATGCATGTATATATTTAAGAAAAATCTGTCGTGTTGATATTTTTTAATATATTTAGATATAATATAAATTACATGAATATATATATATATATATATGTTTATATCTACATAATAAATGTACACAGTACACTCACATATGTTATGTAAACAAAAACCTTTATTTTGGATATGATTGAGAAATGTTGTTTTGGCAGTTAGCTAAAATCAAATATTTTCACACATATTTTCTTTAATTTATAGATTCATTTACATTGTTACATTGTTTAGTTAACTGTATCCCTGATTAGCTCATCTGACAGCTATGCTTTGATGTGTCATAGTATTAAGTTACAGTACATTGCATAGATGGTATTGAATAATGGTCAGTTCTTTAGTGCCGTACTTTCTCACCTGAAGCTATGAGATAAATTACTTTGAGGACAAAGGATGTGACATTCCACAGCTAACACAAAACAGCATTTAGTTACACAATAAGATAATGCATAGGTGAACATTCTGCTTATAATCCAAACCAAAGGACTTCTTCTGAGAGTATGTCTGTAGATCTGTAGCAAAAAAATATTCCATGAGAGAGCATAATTTCACAAACTGCCTCTCAGATGACACAATTATGCATTGCACAGATATTTTAGAGATTGTTTCCCCACCTGTTTTCCACATTATTTGCTGCTTCAATCATTAATTCAGTCTCCTGCCTCAAGCACTGAAAACCACAATGGGAGAAGTTTGCATATGATACAGTTTGTTAGCTGCTTGACTAGTTATTTAATGAGCACAGTGTTAATTCTCCACATAAATTAAAATTTAAAGGTACAGTGTGTACTTTGTCAGTGTCACAGTTATTGACTGATCAAATGAGTTATGGGTTATGTTTTATTGTTATGCAAATTAAGTTGTGTTTCATATGTAAAACACTTGAATCTTTTCTAGTATCACATCTGTAAACTGACTTTATCAATGGAGCCACTGAGCAATTCCAACGAACCCGAGATTGATGAAGTCGAGGCTGCGCTCTCAAACTTAGAAACCACGCTGGAAGGACGGAATGCTGATAAGATCCTGGTATCAGTGATTTTATGAATAGATTTTTTTAGAGTTATAATGGTACTTAATTGAATTGAATTAATGTCCAGCATGTTTTTGGAAGGAATCAGTGTCAAAAGTAACAACTATAGAGATTAATCTGTAGCATCTGGATTATTATATCTGAAATCAGTCTGGCTGAAAATTAAGCTAGTTTAAGGTTTGGGCCAGTAAGATTTATTTATTTATTTATTTATTATTACTTTTATTCATCAAAAACATTTTACAGTATATTCATCAAAACTGGGAGTAGAGACATTTTTTTAATATGACAAAATATTTCTGTTTCAAATAATTTTTTTTTTATTTTACTTGATCAAATAATAAAAAAAGTCACAGGTTATTAAGAAGCAGATATTAAAATGATTTCTGAAGCATCACGTGACACTGAAAACTGGAGTAATGATGCTGAATTTTGTGTTGCAAAATTTTAATTTTAAATTGTAATAATATTTAACAAAAGTGTTTGTACTGTATTTTATCAAATCAACGCAGCCTTGGTAGAGACATAAAATTCTTGCTAACTTTTTCAGGAAGATATCACTGACATTCCAAAGCTGGAAGATACACTTAAATTGTTTAGGTGAGTTTAAGTTGTTAACTGTTCAAGAAAAATATATATTTTTTAATTATGTTACATTTTTTTTCTTTTAAAATGGTGTAAATTATTAATGAATAATCTGTTGAAAAATAAACTATAGTTCCATGTACAAAGCAGTACTTTTTGCAACCTTTTCCCCCGTCGTGTTCAGTGACATTTGTGTCTAGTCTGCAGGAAGACAAACTATACAGTGCATCGTTTAATTGCCTGTCCATGTCTTTGCTTTACAGACCCAAGCGACTGACATTAAAGCCGTATAAGGAGTACTGGTTTGTTTTTAGGGACACCACCATTTCTTACTACAAAAACAAAGAGTCTGCAAATAAAGAACCCATTGAGCAACTCCATCTACGAGGTGAGCGGCCAATCAGAGAAAAGATTATTTATTTTAATGCAGCCAATGCATCAGTGGTAATACATTATTAATTGTACAGGATGTGAGGTCATTCCTGATGTCAACGTCACTGAGAAGAAGTTTGGCCTTAAGCTGTTATTGCCAGCGGCTGATGGAATGAACGAGGTTTATATTCGCTGCGACAATGTGAGTTTTATATTTGTTTTTATGCAGATTGTGGTACACGTGTGCTTTTGATGTGAAATCTTTCATCTTAAATCTAAGAAAAACCATTATATTTTTATAATTATTTCATGATGAATATTTGAAGATGAATAAAGAAACTTAGGTTATCCATACAGCCTTTTTTCTCTCTCTCTCTCTCTCTCGAAAATATTGGTAAAATATGAGTGTCAAATATGATTTTTGAGATTTATTTGTCAACAATTTGTCAGTCATCATTCGTATTTCATTGCATTATATGTTTTGCACCCCACAATTAAAACAGAAGAGTTTTGATAATTAAACTAAAATCAGTAACTCCCATAATATTTCTCCAAATAATATGTCTTAATATTATTAGGAGAAATATTATGGGAGTTACTGATTTTTATATGTATTTTATACAAACATTCTTTTTTGCTGGTATACAAATCTAGATAAATATCAGCATCTGAACCATATTGCATATTTTTGTACATTTTTTTTTTTTTAAATGAATAATTAAAATAATGTTACAAATGATAAAGCACATAAAACCTATATGCCACATTTTTTTGTTTTGTTTTGATTATATATATATATATATATATTTCATGTTTGTCTGAAGATGTAATAAACTTTGAGCTTTACAGGGTTAAATATAATTGGAAGCTTCATCCACGTTCTAAATAAGGCAAATGCATTTATTGGTTTCTTTTGCTTAAAACAAACATCTCCTGAAAACAGGAAACGCAGTATGCCAAGTGGAAAGCTGCCTGTATTTTGGCTTCCAAAGGAAAGACGATGGCCTACAGCTCGTACCGCACAGAGGTGAAGAACATCCAGTCTTTCTTGCAGATGAAGAGTCTAGCGCCTCCTCCTGGCCAGGCAGCTCCGGACGTAGAATCCATGGAAATGAATGCCGAGTGCTTCGTTTCTCCACGATATGCAAAGAAGTACAAGACCAAACAGGTGAAAATACAATCTCGACACTCACCGAAAGGACAAGATATAGCTTGAACTGCTCGTTTTTATTATGCCATGACAGCACTGAATATCTGAGATCTGTTTAACATTCCGTTCCTGCAATGAAAAAACATTTATTTTTCTTTCTTTTTTTTTCAGCTGACCACACGAATCTTGGAGGCCCATCACAATATTTCCCAGCTTTCCCTCATGGAGGCTAAAATGCGTTTTATCCAAGCATGGCAGTCCCTGCCTGAGTTTGGCATCAAGTACTATATTGTCAGGTAATTTAACTGAACAACAAATTGATATATAAGCATGAGTAAGGTTTTTAAGCCTAGCCGAGAAATATGAGTTTTTTTGAGGTTGTGCACTAACAAAGTCCCTCATCGTTACATTTTTTTCATGTTTCAAAAGTTTACATGAATACATTATCAAAATGTCTAGATGCATTTGGATAATTTATTAACATTTTACTCTTCTGTTCTGGTCGTTTTGACCTTCCCCCTTTAAATATGGATAATTTTGATAATGTAGTTTTTGAGTGAACCCTGGCAAAATTATCCTTAAATAATATTTTTTTTATTTTAAGGTGTGTAAGCTGTGATCAATCAGTTCCAAAAAGTAATACAAAAAATCTGTGCTAACTAAAGTAAAACAAAATGACAAAAAGATTGAATCCAAAATATGGTAACAAGGAATAAAAAGGAATAGTTCACCCAAAAATTACAATTCTGTCATCATTTACTCACCCTCGAGTAGTTCCAAATCTGTATGAATTTCTTCGTTCTGCTGAACACAAAGGAAAATATTTTGAAGAAAGTTTGTAACCAGGCTGTTTTGGGTCACCATTGACTTCCATAGTATTTTTTTTTCCCACTATGGAAGTCACTGGTGACCAAAACTAAAAGTGCTGTTGTTCCATTTAAAGTTTAAATGTTTTTCTGTTTTCATTGGATATATTGACTGAAAAATCTGAAAATAGCTTATTACTTTCATTATGAGTCAAATTTTGGCTTTTTGCCGGTTTCATACTCACAAATTGAAAATTTTTTATAAATTACACACAAAATTGCCATATTGTTAGACAGTTTTGTTGAACAACAGATTGATTTGTGCCTTGTATCAATTAGAAACTGAACTTAGAAGTCTGAATATATGTTATTACATTTTTCAAATGTTACATTTGTTTGCATTAAACACATCTTCAAAATTAAAAGCAAATTAAAAATGAAAGAAAAATTAAAAATAAGACTTAATAGCATGCCATTGTTCTATTTAAAGGTTATTTTTTCTATTTAATGTAATATAGGGTATATGTTGACTGGAAAATCTGAAAGTAGCTTACATAAATACAGTCACTTTCATTATGAGTCAGACTTTGGCTTTTTGCCATTTTACGCTTATGCACTGACAATTTTCTTTTTATAAATGAGACACATAATTGCCATATTGTCAGACAGTTTTGCTGAACAACAGATTGATTTGTGCCTTGTATCACTCAGAAACGTCTTTCCTGCTCAAAAAAATAAAGAGAACACTTAAAATACACAATGTAACTCCAAGTCAATCACACTTGCAAATAGCAAGACGCCCCTAATAAAGGAGTGGTTCTGCAGGTGGTGACCACAGACCACTTCTCAGTTCCTATGCTTTCTGGCTGATGTTTTG
>JAUMHE010000075.1:18694452-18722175 GCA_032359235.1 Enteromius mattozi
TTCTTCATCACACTTTACAACTGAATGTAAACAGGTCTTGTATGGGAGGGTTTGTGTTTTATTTATTTATTATTGTTATTTTATTTTTATTATTATAATTTATTTATTTATTTATTTTTATTTATATATATATATATATTTATTTATTTATTTATTTATTTATTATTATTTTTTTTTAATTGTATTCATTGTACTTGTAAAAAAGGGACAAAATATGTAAGTATACAAATACCTTTTCATAACCTTTGTCTTTCAATAAAACATATTTGACAAAAAAAAAAAACTTTTAGCAGATTTTTGGGTGAAATGTTTCTTGAAAGAATAAATAGTCAGGTCACCTTTATTTATATAGTGCTTTTAGCAATACAGATCAAAAAAGAGAATATAGTGCCAGTAATGTATAATGACAAGATTAAACACAATTTTTCATTT
The DNA here is from genome assembly GCA_032359235.1 of Enteromius mattozi. Lineage (NCBI taxonomy): Eukaryota > Metazoa > Chordata > Actinopteri > Cypriniformes > Cyprinidae > Enteromius > Enteromius mattozi. The sequence goes on from JAUMHE010000075.1 coordinate 18,694,885, forward strand.
AAAGGCATTTCATTATTGAATTCATTGTCCTGCTCAGTTCAGTTTAAATAGTATCTGTGCAATTAAGTAAAATAGTCAACCTTGATGGTGTGGTTAATCTGAAATAAATGTATGTTGTCTTCTTCAGGGTGAGGCAAAAACAGAACAAATACCCCATCCTGTTTCTGACTCAAGGAGTGACAGACCTCTACCCTGAACTCATGGACATCCGCTGTCAGAGCACTAAGATCGCCATGAGCTTTGCTCAGAGTGAGAACATACTGGTAAGAGAACAGTGGTGTGAGAACACACCTTCAGAATTAAAGCAATAGCATGGAGAGACGCCCAGTTTGGCAGCATAACAAAGCTTTTTAATCACAAACTATCCAAACCTCTGAAGTGAAAGAGATCTATTTTTGTTGTTTTGCTTCTGTGAAACTTCTTTACCTGAAAAGGAATGTGGCTGAATTGTGGCTGACATGACAAAGATGAAATAAAGACTTTTTTTGCGCTCACAGGGAATCAGCGCTCACACTGATGAGCTCTTGAGAAATATGGAGTTCATCAGAGAGGCTCAGTCTAAAGGGCTGGTGGTCTTCTGCTGGGGTGACTACAACAACGACCATGATAACAGGATGAAGTTAAGGGAACATGGCATTGATGGCCTCATATATGACAGGTGGGCTCCAGTTTGTCTTGCTGCTGTCTTTAGCATGGCTGAGAATATTTATTAAATGTTTACTTGCAAAGGTACAATAGCAAAGTCATAAAGGTACAGTAGCAATAACACTGTTTAATAAAGAGTCAGAAAAGGGCTAGAAAATGACCAGTTGTGTGAAACAAAAACTATAAGAAGTAATTGCTAAAAGCGTCTAGAATGTGGTGACATTGTTGAAAGAGTAATCATAAAGTTGAAGCATGATGCATTAGCCCACATCAGGCAATGTTATCACCGTAATTTGACTGTCATGCTGACTCTTTCAATAGCAATACCACGACAGCCTTTGAATGCATTTCTGTAGAAATCATTTGTGGTTTATGGCTATTTCCTGATGATCCGGGCATATCAGTACATGTCTACATGAAGCTCTGTTTCATTCTGGGTAAAGGTTAAACTAATCAATGATGTTCTGTGTTTATGTAATACACATCATGCCATGTATGCACCTTTCAATTGGATACAGTCAGACTGAACCTCGGGCTGTTGCGTAAATATCATTGTGTGTGTATGTGTTAAAAATTTAGCTGTAACATTTATCCAGTAAAACCAGCTATGAGGTCCATCAAACACAGACTTATGTTTACATAACAATGCAGCGTTGGCAGATTTTCTTGCAATTTTTAACAGTGTTTGTTCTGTATTTCTGTTCCTTCTCCAATGCAGAAAAACCCTCAAGACCTGCTTAGATAAATTATATTCCTGTTTATTGAAATTTTACCCCAAAATGACAATTCATGTCATCATGTTTTATCTCTGTTTATTCCAAACCTGTATGATTGTTGTTGAGTTTAGTTAGTTTGTAATTTATTTAGTGTTAATTATTTCCCTTGCAATTTGGAAAAAAACCCCATTATTTTTTGTATCAGCATACACACACAGTACTTGCATATAATAATATATATAATAATAACCTTTTACTACCAAAACCATTCAACCAAACAGTCTGAAAAGATTGTAAGTTTAACCTATAATTTGTTTGATGTGACTCCTTTTTTCCTTTATTTTAGGAAAAATAATATTTCATGCATCAACTTTTAATCCCTTTTTGCTTTTTTAAGTATTCCTCACACCATTTTGTGGTAATTTGCCTCTTTTTTCAGAATACATGATTGCTTGGTGCCAAAGCCCAATGCTTCAACTTCCTCTGACGCCAGTAATGTCTTCTGTTTCCCGGTTGTTTGTATTTTTTCTTGCCATTTGGCTGCTGCCTGACTGATCATTCTCACTGACTAGCACCACAAGAACCATAGTGTTTTACAGCAGTGATGTGAGGCAGTAGAACTGTGGAGTTTTGTGTTTGACTAGCCTTTTTTTTTTTTTATATTCAGCAAAACAATTTTTATTCGGTTAAGGTTCAGCTGCCTGTTACATCATTCTGAGATTTCGAGACTTCCTCTTGACACAGATTACAGTGCAGATGTGCATTTGTTTTATTTCCACTGTGATTTTTTTCCAATTCTACCCATGCATGAATCCCCTCCATTGACCTCAATGATTTAATCATTGAAGGATAAATGAATGAATTGATGGATGGATGGATTAATGGCTTCTACTCTCAAACCAGCATGACTGAGGATCTTGATAAAAGCATGGCAGAAAAAAGCTGCATTTATCTAATGATCTCAATCTAAACGTACTTGCCACAGCAGTTCTTAAAGGGTTAGTTCACCCAAAAATGAAAATTCTGTCGTTCCAAACCCATAAGACCTTCGTTTATCTTCGGAAAACAAATTAAGATGTTTGATGATATCAGAGAGCCATCTGTCCCTCCATAGACAGCAATACAACTGAAATAATCCCAGTTCCAGAAACGTGGTTAAGACACAGGTTAAAAAAAGTCCATGTGACATCAGTGGATCAACTTCCGTTTTGCGCCGATACGAGAATACTTTTTTTTTGCACAAAGAAAACAAAAATAACATCATAACCCTTTAAATAACCCTCAACTATATTTAAATATTGTCTGTTATTATATTATATTGTAATATGAAAATTATATATTAGCATAATTATAGACAATTGTGATAAGTGCTTTTCCCACCCATTTAGAATGGATTACTCTATTTCCTTGGGTTTACATTTGGGATATATTTTTAATATCTGCGTTCTTACTGAACATATTTTGTCATGTCTTTTGTAATGGATGATGCTAAACATAAACATAAGCCTTTCAAGAGCCAACAGAAATAAGCCCATCAGTATTCATAGCGCTTTTAAAAACACATATATCATCTGACACCATGATGGTAGAAACATGGTAGAAAACATAAATAGAAATCCATAAATATATATATTCCATGAAACTGTTGATGTTATATGTGACTTGTCACATATAAAGTAATGAAGTTGTTCCAGTTTTCATTGATATATTTTAAATGCAATTATGTTTTCTGAATTTCCGATACTGGTCATTAAACATTTTGTTCTTGTGAATCTAAATAACATCATAAGCAGTGCGGTTGTATTTTCAGGCTGACTGTTGGTATTTTTGTTTATTCTGACAGAGAATGTGTCTTTTTTGATTTTTTGAGTGAGAGTAGACATCATAAAGTCAACATGAAATTAAAAATATGTTTTTTAAACACACATACCTGATCTTAATACAAACGTTTCATATAAGCAAAAGAAAGAAGCGTTTTGTAGAGTAATTGGGCTTTATTCTTTTCTTTCTTGTTAAACTTGCGTTTAGTCTAAATAGATTCTTATTTAAAAAGATCCAGTCAGCTCACTACTGAGAAAATAAAGTCCCACCCTACATATGTGTGTGTTCATGTTAACTTTAATTTGATATGGATGTAAATGAGGCTATGGGGGTAAATTCTGTGTAACATGTCTCATGTCATGTTATTGAAGGACATTTTTAGTTTTGTTGCACAGACTATACTTGTAATGCTCAAAGCTTCATTTTCATTTGTCATATTAAATATTCTGTCTACTCTAAAGGTCTGCAGCAGAGATTAAAGGCATGATATGGCAATAATATAGAGATGCTTACTGTAAAACACTGAAAACTACATTGAATTCTACTCACTTTTACTCAATTTTTTTTTTTTTTTTTGCTCTTGGTCGAAACCTTGATATGATCCCCTCCCCTTCACCCAAGATGGCTACTTTTACGTTAATAAAACTTCCTTCTTGCTTTTTCCTTGTTAGATGACACTCCCTTTTCTTTCCCTCAGTTTGGCCCACAGCTAAAACAATGTTTTGTTTTCACAGAATCTGTGACGATAAGCTGGAGCAGCCAAACATCTTCAATGTAGAGGAACAGGGAGGAACTCTAAAGGAGGTCATTCAAACGTGTGCCTGCTCCACCTACAGCATTCCCTGCTCCTCCTTTCCGTGTGCAGGAAAAGTCCAGGAGGCCAACGGAGAGTCCGATTCTGGCCTCAGTTCCTCCTAAGACCCACACAACCAATCCACATTCACTCTATGTCTGTAATCTTACCACAGTGCACCAGAACAATTACACTCCGTCATTAAGCCAAATCTAAGCCTGAGATGTTTTAGAGTGCAATCAGTTGTAAAGAATAATATCAGGGACAATTACACAACGCTAGCTTCCACAAAGGCAATATATTTGCTATGCTACGATTTGCTGTATATTTGGATGCAAAAAATTATGTATAGAATGTGTAATATTTGTTTTATGATTCTTAATATTCTTGGGAACACCTTCTGTTTTTTTTTTTCTCTGCCAAGTATTTGTCAATTTCTTTATCTGCGGAATGAGTATTGAACATTAACACAGTGTAGTATTTAAATTTCCAGAACAACAAAAAAAAGCAAACTTATACCACACGAATAATTACAGTTATTTAAAATAGCTATTGCATTTTAGTAGCTAAATCTGAGGCCTAAAAAGATTTTGTGGGGTTTTCTTTAAACTGTCATTGATGAACATGTTCTTTTCCTGTGCATTAATATCTTTTCGCTACTATATCCATCAACAGATTCATTTTTAAATGAAACACTGATGGTTTTAGCAGAACAAAATTTCATTCAAATTTTATTCAAATGTGCAATTGACATCACCTCTTCACTGTAAATGGATGTATATTTAAATGAATGTGCCTCTGTAAACATGTGTATGCTGTTGAGCGTCAGTGTGGTCTTGTCTATATTAGCATGTATTTATACTGCTTCCTCACTGCAGGGCAGTGAAATCATACATGTTTGCTGTTCAATGCCACACTGGACTCCAGCAACTTGCTGTATGAATCTACACTCGATGTTGTGGATGTCACCATGCCAATATAAACCAGAACAACGCTCTAAGAGCCAGAATAAACATATTTAAAACCAATCAAATACATATCTTTTGTTTGGGGTGATCCTAATTATTATAATACATTGGTTGTTGATAAGATTATGCATTATGGGAAGAAAGTAGTGCACATAAAAGGGTACACTACAAATTCAGATTATAAAATGGCTAATGCATCTTATAGTGCACTATATAGTAAAACAACATGTACTTTTCTTTACATTAATAAATCATTTTCTAGAAAAAAAATTGCATATTGCCCGTTAGACTTTGAAAAATAAAAACAATTCTAATATATCTGAAAATAATTGAGCATTAAATAATGCAAAGAAGATTTCATAATTATATGCATATTATATAATGAATACATAATATTAATTTGTTTAATCTCTTAAGACCTGGTGGCAGAAATAATCATATTTAATTAAAAAGATTTTTAAATAACAAAAACATGCTAAGGCTGAAAATATGTACAAAACATTGCATGCAATTTTAACATTAAAGGGCTGGGGCTGAATAAATCTTTGGCACAGGTTAATTTGTAAATGTTAGAGCAAGTTGACTTATAGGGCACTAGATGTGGTGTTTAAATGTTTAAAGTGCTCTTTTATCTGACACAGGTGAGGTGGCCTTTGGTGTGTAATGTCATTCTGCAGCTGTGGCAGTGCCCATTAATATTTAACATTCTCTGGCCGCAGGTGAGCATTTCCTATTTGTTCTCCCACATTATACATATAAACATCAAAGAAAAATCACCAGCAAAACTCCTTTCTGCTCTAAAAGCGAGCTACTGTAGTTTTAATGCAGACAATACCAGTTAGCTACGTGTGTTTCACATTGCTGCTAACAAAAGTGCAGAGGAAAGGAAAACCAACCGCCCTTTCCTTTATATAAACATAACAAAGGTGTGACGCTTTTACTGTGCTTTGAAGATAGTTTGAGATTTAAGTGTATACTATAAAGTTCTACTTCTTCTTCCTCTGTTTTGGTGTCTTTACAACTTCCGATATGCATTGTTAAGATGTATCTCGTTATGTCACATTGATGTTTATGTATTGGTTATTTTTGTTATTCAGTAACTCTTCATGGCCCAAAATGTCTTAATTTATGAGATAAAATAGTAAATTAAAATTAGTTCATTTTATTTCATGCTGAACCTACCCCTTACAATTATTCAAAAACAGTAATTGTTGTACAGTGTGTAAAAAAAAAAAGTAGATTATACTCATGTGCGCATGCCCAGTAGTTTTTACTGTATCCCATCTTTTTTTCTAAATAGGTTTTCTTCGGAATATGTACTACTCTGGTGATCTGCAGTCCCATCTAGCGCTCAGTATCGAATGTGCATTTATTTTTCGTCATAATAACCTGCAGTGGCAGTGCGGGACCTTGTTGCTGATTAATCAGTATTGTGGTGTAAGCAAATTGTAGCTTGTTTGAGCTGTGCAAAACAATAATGAACCAAAATTAAGCCTACAATGTTTTATCTTCACAGAATCTACCTAAACTAAATCTAATTAAAATCAGAATAAATAAATAATTTGACCATATTCTTGAGATTTAAACGACTACAAAGTTGTTAGTTAAAGCTGTTTTTATAACGTTAAGTTTATACAATTGATACAATGATTTCTATATGAATTCAGGCCTAATTCCTTACAATAAACTAGTGCGATATTACGTAACGCGCATTTATGAGTGTATTATGGGAGTTGTAGTTTATTTGTGTTCGATTCGTTTCAACTGCCGTTTATTTAAGCTTGTTCCCAAAACTCCAAATCCCATAATGCTTTGCTCGAGCGTCCTGAACGCCCACGCTTAATAAACGCAATGACAGTAATCCCCCGCTGCCATAGTGACAGAGAGCAGGAGAAGCGGGCAGATAAACGGAAAGAGATTTTAGTGTTTATCTGTGCATTTAACTACATAAATAATGGACAATTCCGGGAAAGAAAAGGAGGCACTTCAGCTTATGGCTGAAGCCGATAAAAAAGTGAAGTCTTCCGGCTCGTTTTTAGGAGGAATGTTTGGGTAAGATTAAATACATGCTTCTCTGTTTATCCGATCAGCCCGCTAGTCCGCTAAAATATCATATTGTCAGTATGATCATGTTGCTAACCTTTGTTTTTATTTTTGCCAGTTAATACTGAATTTTTAATTGCATAAATACTACAAATATATATGAATTTCTTTGTACGAGGACTCAAGCTGTGACAGGCCGCTTTGCGCATCAATCGATAGAAAAAAGGGCTTGTTCATTACAATGCATATCTGATTTTTTAAATAACGATTTTTTGCATGATCATAATGACTGAAATAATGATAATAACTGATGTGATTTTATGATTGGAGCAATAAGTACAGTGTTACGTGTTTGGCGCATTAGTGGCGCAGTGGCTGCAGTATTTACATATTATTTTTTGGTTTTATGTCACTCTAATATAATTACCAGAAAGATTATACATTTACAATGGTACTGCCATGTTTATACATATTTATATATGGAATTCATGTTTATTTATATATATATATATATATATATGTGTGTGCTTGAATTTTTAATCCGTTGCACATTATGTAATAATAATGTAAAGTTAATGTGAAATAAGATATGAATGTTAGGATTGTTGCATATCAAATGTAGTAAAATAAACTGTTTTTAAGTGTACTTTTTACAAATATTAATATTAATGCAACTAATACATGTATTCATTTTAACATTTAACTTATTTTAATATATATAGTAAAAAATTACTAATTAAAGCCATTCTTTATTTTGTTTGTATCCATTTTTTTAAGAACATGGTATCAACAGAAACAGTGAGATGCTTTATTGACACCGCAAACATATTCAGAACATGTTCAGTGTTATTTATAGTAAACAAGCTCTGACCTAGTATGTTGTGAAATGGATTTATTTCAAATAGTTTTAATTAATATGATATGAGGCACTTAAAAACTGACCCAATTGAATATTCCCATGAGGACACAAGTTATCTAGGCCTTTCTGTTTATTACCAGCTATAATATTCTGACTTAACCCAAAATATATCTAATCATATTTTACTTGTTAATCCTGACCAATATTAATAAAGTGCTTTTTTTCTGGCTTATAGATTTATTAGGAAAACATGCTAGTTTTCATTATGATTTTAAAGTGGATAAAGTATATAACTGCATCTTCCCACGTCTTTCAGAGGAAATCACAAAGTGGAAGAAGCATGTGAGATGTACGCCAGAGCAGCCAACATGTTCAAAATGGCCAAAAATTGGAGTGGTATGTGTTTATTAGTGGTGCAGACATGACATACTTCATCTTTAACAAATGCTTACAAATGTTGTTATGCAATATACATTCAAATGGTTTGAATATGAACCCTTAATTTGTGCATTTTAATATGCAGCTGCTAAAATATAAATATTTCTGAATGAGTATAATCTCATTAGTGAAGTTACCCTAATGCTATCTTGAAAAATTATACAGCTTTGCTTGATGGTTACTGTATATTCATATTCTTCTAACGAGGTTTGTGTGTTTGTATCCAGCTGCGGGCAATGCTTTCTGTCAGGCAGCCAGACTTCACATGCAGCTTCAGAATAAACACGATTCAGCCACCAGCTACATCGATGCGGGAAACGCCTTCAAGAAGGCAGATCCACAAGGTGAGGCCACAGAATTCCAGATTAACTCCCAACTTCATGACAATCTGTTGGTTTATTCTAAATAAGCAGATGTTGATGCATCTCAAGATGAATGTGTAATATTAGACTCGTTGATCCGTCATGTAATTTTAAACAAGTTTATCTTTCTACTTCATTCATAAAATTAATCTCATTTTTTATAAAATCGTTATTTCTGTGTGAACTGAACAGTGATATTTTGGTATTATTTCTAGATGATTTTAGTGTTTTTTCATATTTAGAATTTTTTTAGTACATTTAGTTTTTATTGTGTTTTATTGTGTTTGTAATTTTTTGTTAGTACTTTTTTTAAAAATAATGTTTCTATATAGCTTTAATTTTTAGTTTCAGGTTTAGTTTGAATTATTTTTATACTTTTATATAAATTTTTTATTTAGAAATGTAAAACATTTAACCTGTTCTTTAGAAACAATAATTCAGCAGTGCAGCTGTTTATGCAGTAGAAAGATAAAGGGCATGTTTATACATATGGACTGTCAATTGATTAAAAAGGTAATCAAATGAATTATATTTGACTAATTTGTTTAATCTAAAAGAGTATGTTGAGGAGTGGAACACTGAATAGACATAAAGGGGCTTTAGATAAATTGTTTTATTTCTATATCATTGATTATAAGTCTGACTGTCTAACTCTTCCTCCTCCTTCTCTTTAATGCTTGCAATTAGAGGCTATCAAGTGCTTAAACGCAGCCATTGATATTTACACAGACATGGTAAGATGTTTTTGTAGCCATCAAAATCATGGTTCATGTAATGTTCATCCAGGCTGTTCTGTTGCAGTACTGTGTTTCTTCATCACAAAGATTTTTAAACAGCAGTTCATGTTTTTAGCTGTCAAGGAATCCACCTGCAAACTATTGCAGAAACTCCCAAATTTAACTGAACACTTTATAACAGACATTAAGGCATTCCTCCCTCTTTCAAAATCTGGAAAAACAATTTCGTAAACATCCCCAGATTAGGCCCAGAGTCTGTATCCAAAGCACATGTGGAATCAACAAAGCATGTAGATGTCAGAAAAGCTTGAGATATTTAATTGACTGGCAGTTTTATAAAGTCTCCTTCGTTCTGTCTTCAGGGAAGATTCACCATCGCAGCCAAGCATCACATCACAATCGCTGAGGTGTATGAATCAGAGCTGGTGGACATTGAGAAGGTGCAAAAATGTTTATCTAGTGTAAACCCACGGTGCATCTTATGCTGAGAATGTAGAGTGCTATAAGAAAGCTATATTTTGTAGGATTCTAAATTATAAGTAGTATAAGAATAAAACACAAAAACTTCTGGATTGGTGCTTCTGATATATTCATAAGCTGAATTTAGAAGTGTTGACAAAGTTTTCCTCGTCTCAAAATGCATTTTAGCTAGTTTGCTGTCTTACCAGCACGAAGGCTTGAAATGTAAATTACTACTTTTACATATGCAGTGTTATACTGATTATGTTTCATTTTTAAGGTCACACATTAAATGTGGTTATTTTCTTTGCAAAAACCCAGTCGGTAAAATAATATTATATTGTATTCAATAATTATAACAAAAAAATGTTATTAGTAAAAATTATTGATTATAACGTATTTAAGTTGAGGTCACACTCTTAATTGAGTTTACAAACAGTCAAAATGAAAAACAAAAGAAAATAACATTATGTAATAGTAATAACAATGAAATATTAATAGTAGCAATAAAAAAAAAAATTAAATATAAAATTGTAATTGTATTATTAAGGTCACACTTTAAAATGGTTTCATTTAAGAAAAACCCAGTCAATACCTAGATTTTTACTTCAATAATAATTGTAATAAAGTATTATTAATGTTCTTATAATAATACTGTAAAAATGATCACTGGTAATTATTACAATTTATTATTAGTTGTTGTTGTTAATAATGATAATAATAGATAATCAATTGTCCTTTTTTAACATTGAATTATTATTGGCAATAAAATTAGTGTAATATTGTTAATGATAAATAAGTACATAATACATTTTTTACAAATGTTAACAGCTTTTATAGTTATGTGTTGTGAATGTAACACTCAGTGTTATACAGATTCATATTCTGTCACAGTTTAAGATTAAAAATTCTGTTTTTGATTGTCCAAAGGCAATTGCACATTATGAACAAGCTGCTGACTATTACAAAGGAGAGGAATCAAACAGGTAAGCCTGCTTAGCAGAAGCCAAATAATCAATGCCTTTTTTCCCCCTCTGTTTAACCACTTTGTTTCTAAGGAGAGGTTTCCAAGATTAATTACAGCATTTTAAATGTTACTTTAAGCTTTGATTTGGTCTGTTTGCTTTATTTACAGCTCTGCAAACAAGTGTCTGCTGAAGGTGGCGTCATACAGCGCTCAGTTAGAGCAGTACCAGAAAGCAATAGAAATTTATGAGCAGGTAAGCCATCTGTATGTCTCCTGCAGATTCTTACCACATTATTTGCTCAGTATTCGCTAAATCACTCGGGAATTCCTGTCTGTGTGTGGAAACAGGTTGGAACCAACACCATGGACAATCCCCTGCTGAAATACAGCGCCAAAGAGTATTTCTTCAAAGCTTCCTTGTGCCACTTCATCGTGGATGAGCTCAACGCAAAGGTCAGCTCTCTATCAGGTCATCACGCACGCATATATATGGAGAACTGCTGCAGATAAAATGCATGTCTTTTTTTCTTTTGTAGCTTGCGGTTGGAAAGTATGAAGAGATGTTTCCAGCCTTTTCAGATTCAAGAGAATGCAAGCTTCTGAAGGTGTGTGAGTTTCCATTATATAAAAACACATTTTGTAATTGGGGTGGTTTAGACTAGTAGGTAAAGTCTGCTTGCTTTGAAAGAGCTTATTACTTTATTAATGCATCTGTGTTGTTGTTTTTATATCATAAATATTTAAATTAAGGCAATTCATTCAGCCACTTGGAATACTATTGTCTGTTACCAATAAAAGTTTATCAACATCAACAAAAGCAATATTTACATTGCTAAGGTGGCACAGAAGCTGCATCTCACATGGCATGTTAGTTTACATTTAATCCAGCTCAAAGTTGGCATACATGTATTTTCATTCATAACATTACGACTGAAATTATTGTAATTTTATATAGCCTACATCAAGTAAGACATTACAGATTCTTTAGTTTTTTCTGCATAAAATTAATTCTTCACATTGGTTATCCTAGTAGCATGAAAAAACAAAATGGCTATTCATATTCGAAATAAATTCTATACAGAAAGCGAGCAAAGAATGTTCTTTATCATTGAAGCGGTCAGTGAGAGTGCAGCAAAAATGATGTGTTTATATGTAAATGTCATGCTGTGAGATACATTCTTTATTCATTTTTTTATGTTTCACTTGAATTGTGAAGGGCAATTTTATGTCTCTGTTTTTTGAATGTGTGGGCATTTGTTAATTTTGATGGCATTTTTGCCTCAAGCCCTTATTAAATTCCGAATCCTGTTGCACGTCATGGGCAACCACCCAAAACACCCTAGAAACCGCATAGCGTTATGAGAAAAAACACTCAATTTTCACAATCGAGTTTTGCACCACCTTCAGATATGAATATTCATTGTTGTATACTTACAAGAGCTTTTGTCTTTACAGAAACTTCTAGAAGCCCACGAGGAGCAAAACGCAGAGGCTTTCACAGAAGCGGTATGACTTTTACCTTCAGCTTTCTTAAGTCAATTTAATTAAACATTTTTTCAATGTTGAAGCACTTAATACTTCCACCACTGGCATGAGTCTGGAGCGGGACTGTTGATGTGTTCAGGTCATGTCAAAAAGATCATATTTACATGTTGAATGCACATGAATATCCCCACAGTGCTGAAATTACAAGAAGGAACTTTCTGTTTTATTGTTGAGAAAATATGGCAGACGCTAAACATTTGGCATCTTACGATGAATTTGTTGAAGTTATTATTTGTTTTCATTTATTATAAGCCTAGATAAGTTAGATGTACAAAATATGATAGAATTACAATAGAATATAAAACAATTCGATTTACAGTACCTTTATAAATTGATAAAACATAAAAGAGCAAAAACGCACCTGATGTGCAGTTCTTGAGTAAATTAAAGAGATAGTTCACCCAAAAATGAAAATTTGATGTTTAGCTGCTTACCCCCAGGGCATCCAAGATACAGGTGACTTTGTTTCTTCAGTAGAACACAAACAAAGATTTTTTTTAACTCAAACCGTTGCAGTCTGTCAGTCATATAATGGAAGTTATATAATTTTTTACGTCTTGTACTCCACTATCTGACGCTGATTTCATTCACAACATCCGGCGTGTGACGTGGTTACATAGATCTATACGTAGATACAGACATAGGTATCGTGGCCCATAGAAACAGTCACACGCTGGAGGTTGTGAATGAAATCAGGAGAGTCGGAGATGGTGGTGTAAATTTCTCTTTTGGGATCTCTTTTAACAGTTTTTTCAATTTTTTTTTTTTAAACCTGAACACATCTGATGTTATATTCAGAAATACAAACATCAAATTTTGTGGTTGATTTTGGTGACTCTAACGGCACAGAAATCTCATACTGTGTTCTTTCAGGTGAAGGAGTTCGACTCCATCTCACGCTTGGACCAGTGGCTAACCACCATGCTTCTGCGCATCAAGAAGACCATTCAGGGGGACGAGGGCGACCTAAAATGATCTGGACAGTGGGGCGATCACCCACTGCATGGCACCCTTCTCCCCCCTTCCATTTCACATCAGTTTTGTGCAATGGCCAAGTCCGGGTTTCCCAAAACAGTATGTCAAATTGTATTGCTGCAACATTTCTAGAGAATATACTTATAAGCCTGTACTGTTACATTGATATATAATATAGCACATATCAATAATTTAGCACTCCAATTCAAAGATCTGCTCCGTTTTCCCTGTTGCATTCCGAGGGTATTTTCGGAAACACGGAGCGAACCGAATCAGGAGAGGGAAATTGAAGGATACAATGGGGATTTGAAATAGTCCTCGAGTTCTTTTGCAACGGTCACTGAATTGCGACGTGCTAGAGCTGCATGAATTGTACAGATATAATTATTCAGTCAGTGCAGCAGGATCGTATAATATTATTATTATTATATTATTATTATTATTATTTAAATATTGTTTTTATCTGTGCCATTTTTGTAGTCTGCTCACACTAGTTGGCATGCAGGCCACAAAATGCAGCTAACATCAGATATTCATGCAGGACCAAGAAAATTTCAGTTTCCCACAGTACACCATTTTTAATTGGTATTTAAATCATTAAAAAAAATCTTGTGTCATACCAAATGGAAGTACTTTTTTATCCACTCTCTGAAATGTAACTCTTCGGTTGTTTTCTTAAATGTGTATTTATTTAATTATTATCTGAACTGTCATGTAATATTATTAGTCTAATAATATTATAATTAGTCAGAAATACATATATTATTAGTCTAATAATATTGTATAAGTAAAAAGAAATCATTTAACATTATATTTTTACACTGTCTATCATCTCCATCAGAACTGAAATGATGCGTTTGTAAAGTCCTTGTATAACCTTTATTAACATGCTCTCTGTGCGTGTCGTGTTGTGAATGCATAGCTCATGTACACTCTTCACTCCTGTGGTCTTTAGCAGCGCATGTCATCTGTGTTCTACGTGTCGTGATGTCTGTATTTTACCATATTCTAGAGTTTTTAAGAAGCCATGAAGACGTACAGTACCAAACAATGTACTTTCCCACAGAACAACTGATGTCTTTGCTGAATGTCTGTGAGAATGTACAGAAATTAAAACCAATACTGAAATGGCTACACGATTCAGGCAAGTGAGAGTCTGGTATATTGCATGGTGGTGTTCGCTAAGCAATTCAATTTTGCTTTAAAATAAAATAGTGTTACATTTTAGTGAGCAACTTCAGTAATGTTTGTGCTGTGGATATTGACGATAACTCAATAAATAAGGAAGGTTAAGATAAAGTAAACTTACTGTAAGTGTATGTGTAAAAATATATATATATATATAATGTATATACATATATTAAAATAATATATATATATAAATACAGTGAAATATTTCTTATAAATCAAGATCACTTATTTTCTATATTTAAATATATTTTTTAAGCTGAAAGTAAATGTTTTATAAAATCCACAATGCTATTTTTTTATTATCAGAATCACTTGTTTTCTATATTTAAGTCCAAAGCTAAATAAAAAAAATAAAAGAAGTTAGATGAAGCTAAATTCAATAGACACTTGAGTCATGAAGAAGTAAGAAATATAAATAGTTTTGTGGATTTTATACATTTGCTTTCAGCCTAAAAAAAATGCAATTTATATATATATATATATATATATATATAATACAATTTATTTTTTTTAGGCTAAAAGCAAATATTGTATAAAATCCACAATACTATTTTTTTTTTTTTTAGTCAAAATCACTTATTTTGTATATTTAAATGCAAAACTAAAAAAAGGCAAATAAATTAGATGAAGCTGAATTCAATAGACACTTTGAGTCATGACTGAAAATCATTATACATTTGATAGGGTACTTAAAATGAAGTACTGTGTTAATAATATGCAGTTCACTTTGATGTAGTGTTTAGCATAATAAATATCTGCAAAATAAGCTGCATTTTAAAACAATTTAATGACAAGACTTTCCCTAGAAATGGAAGGGGAAATCGTATATGTTGTCAAAAACAAACCTGGGCAGAATTTAACATTGTGATTGAATAATTGTACTAGTTACACACATAGGTTTTATAAAGCAAGTCTATTTTCAGCTGATAATTTAAAGCAAAGCTCGATTGTGACATGATGAACGAGTATATGCAAGTGAAGCAGGTAGAATCTACTCTCCCCCTGAGATTTCCATGTTGTTTGAAGCCTCTGGAGTCTGTATGCTTTCGCTGACTTCCTGTTGGGCGTCTGCACAGTCCCTCTCTTCCACCGTAACAGCCTGGATCGACACACGCTCGGCCGAAGCCAGACCGCTCTCTGTTCCTTCAGCTTCTGACGTCGCTGCAGTGGTTGCCGGAGCCAGTATGGCGTCTGAAACATGACCGGCCACGGTGATGGGCACAGAACCAGATATCGCTGGAGAAACTCCTATGGAATGCGCGACCGAAATAGGGATGGAGAAGGGAACGGTCACAGGCATCCCAACCGCAGAAGCATCTAGAGAGATCACGCTGGTGCCGTCCGTGGTGACTAAGGGCTGCAGTTGTGTACCTGCGGGAACTTCGGTCTGGATGACCGTGAGGCCTCCCAGGGCCGTGTGGCTGACGAGAGCGATGGTTCCAGGTCCGGCCCAGTCTCCAGAAATGGTCACGGGCTCTCCAGACACAGCCACCACTTCTTGGGTCTTCTGTGTGTTGCTCTCAGAAGCCTGCGCTTCGGAAACAGCGGCAGATGCCTTGTCCTTCTTCTGAGAAGAGCCTTTTGGTTTCTTGGCTCGCTCTTCAACGTTTCCCTCCAGAACAACCAGGTAGTTCTTCCATGGAGTTTGTTTGTCATGTGTCTGCACAGAGAAAAAGTCTGGTTATACTAAGGCCCAATGAAAACCGTTAAATCCCTATTAACTTGCTTGTTGTTAACCCAGGCACAAGGAACAGTACTAAACAAAATAATATGCATTCCTGATAACATGCAACTAAAATGAATGTTTCAACTATAAATAACCAAAAAAACAGAACTGGTGCATTCTGAAACTGCTAACAGGATGTTTAACTTTGTGTTCTAAAAATACAATATTGTGACATTATATTATAATTTAAAATAATGTTTTTCTATTTAAATATATTTTAAACAGTAGTTTATTCCTTTGATACAAAGAAGAATTTTCAGCATCATTACTCCAGTCTTCAGTGTCACATGATCTATAAAAATATTTACAGCTTCCATTTATACTATGTATTATGTATGATGTATCAATACATCATTATTTAATGTAATTCAATGAACTTAGAGCCTTTGGACGTGAATATTGTATAGTCTCTATAAAACCACTACTAAACCCGTTCTGAGAGGGGCAGATCTTTACCAGGGTGTGTCGGCGTACGGTGGATTTGTCAGTAAACGTTCTTCCACACATGCTGCACATGTACGGCCTCTCTCCCGTGTGGATTCTCTGATGTCTCTGCAGGGCGTTGAGTTGAGTGAACTGCTTATCACAGTCCTTACAATGATACGGCCTTTCACCTGTGAAGAAGGCAGCGGTGTCACCTGATAAGTTTTGGGCTTAATAATCGTGCATTTTGTGAAATACACACAAACCTGTAAACCGTACATCAGTTGGGCATCGCTTACTAACAGCCAATTTGGAGCTATATTTCTAATTCAATTATTTATAACACATTCAGCAAATTGCAGTTGAAATTTCTTTTATATTATCAATATGCTTAAGTACATGTGACTTCAAAGACCACTTTCAAACTTTTTGAGTGAAATGCATATCAATTTGTGAAGGACACCTGTGTGTATTTTCATGTGCTGGTGGAGGGAGTTCCTCTGAGCAAACGCTCTTCCGCAGGTTTCACATTTGTAGGGTCTGAATCCTGAATGGATTCTGTTGTGATGTTTCAGGTATTCTTTGGATGCAAAGCTCTTCCCACAGTTCTCACACATGAACGGCTTTTCACCTAGACAGAGAAGAGGAAGTCGTCAGCTTTCACCCTCGCATTATTTGTCTTTATGTAACAGGAATCCATTGGCTCACCTGTATGGCATCTCTTGTGGTAAGACAGCATGTGGTTCTGGGTAAATCTGGCATCACAGAGGTCACAGGCAAAAGGTTTCTCTCCCGTGTGGATCCTGGATTAAAAATACAAGATGGCATATGGAAATAGTAGATGATGCTCAGTTAGGATTCATAACATATCTGTAACCATTTTTTGTTTTTTGCAATATATTGCTTTTTTTTAAGCTATTAAATAAATATGAATGCACCAATTTTATCTAACAATCTTTTTGGGCATTACTTTTCTAAACTCGTATATTATTTACATTTACGCATTTGGCAGACACTTTTATGCATAAATAATATAATATAATAGCCAATGTTATATAATGGTTGGTTACTAACCAAAAACAAAACAAAAAATGTAAATAATATAATATGATATAGCTAATAGCCAATGTTATATAATGGTTGGTTACTAACCAAAAACAAAAAATGTAAATAATATAATATAATATAGCTAATAGCCAATGTTATATAATGGTTAGTTACTAACCAAAAAATATATATATATTCTCCATTTAGCAGACATTTTTATTAATATATGTAAATAATATACTAAATTAAATGGTTTTATATCATTTACATTTCTGTTCGTTCATTCATAAATATCAATAATATGACTTAATGAATAGAATACACATTTACACATTTAACATACACTTTTATTTGTGGATTTCAATATAACATATTGGATTAAATGATATTCTATTATTTGCACGTACATAAATAAAATAATATAATATAATATGATGGCCAATGTTATAATATGGTCAGTTATTTACTATAACATAAAAACAACTGAAATATTTGACATTTTCTGAGAAAAATATAATAATATGATATACATTTATGCATTTAGCAGATATATTTTTATAAATGTAAATAATATATATTTGTATAAAATATATAATAACATAAAAACAACTTCTTTATGTTGGTTTTTATATTTTGTAAATGCTTGTGCAAAACACGCTGTAGCCGTTACCATTTAAACTAGAGTTTATGTATTTAGTGCCCTAATAATTTGGGTGCAGGATTTAGGTTTGTTATCATATTAACTGCATGGATGAAACTAGTGCATCCCTGATGTTGCCCACTACCTTTGATGTGTCTTGAGTGCTGAACTCTGGGAGAATCTGGATCCGCACTCGTCACATTTGAAGGGTTTGTGCCCCGAGTGTGTCCTCTCATGCAGCGTCAGGGCGGTTTTGGAGCTCAGAGATTTGCCGCAGATGTGGCAGTAGTGTCTGTCCGTGCCGCCCTCGTGCACCTGCCGCCTGTGCCGGGTCACATCCTTCTTGCGCTTGAAGGTTTTGTTGCAGATCTCACAGGGAAAGAGCCTCTCGTCGTTGTGCACATGCCTCTGGTGGATTTTTAGGTTGCAGCGGTTGGCGAAGGTCTGCTGGCAGATGTCACAGCGAAACGTGGTGTCCATCTGGACCCCGTGGTTGACCTTCAAGTGCTTCAGGTAGCTCTTCTCGTAATAGAAGGAACGGCTGCATTTCTCACATCTGTACTTTGCGGTTCCTTTCTTGATTTCCTTATCGGCTTCATCAGCCTCGTCCAGTTCCTCATTAGGCTGGAAGTCTGATTCTTGAGGGTCTTCCTCAGGCACATCAGGAGACGATTCGGACCCAGTGTCACCGCAATCATCTTTTTCACCCAGTGCGCCCTGCGATGATTCTGCCTCGGGATCCTGTGGCGTTTGCTCCTCTTCTCCTGTGTCGGATTCATCATGAATTTCTGTTTGCATCTTTGGCTTTTTCAGAGCAAAGTCCACAGACACTCTGCGACTCGCTAACCTGCTGCTTCTCCTGTCTGGTTCCATCTCCTTCACATTTTCAGGCACTTTTAAGGGCTTTTTTCTCTTCATTGCTCTTTTCACAGATTCTTGTTTTGTCTTGACTTCAGTATTTGGAGCATTTGAATCCACTCTATCTTTCTGAAGAGATTCATCTGAAACGCTGCTTGGAATTTCTGCCTCGCAAGCATCAACTAAGTCCTGGCACTTGAGAAGTTTAGCCATTTGCAGTACAGTACTGATGTAACTCTTCTTCACCTCAATTTTTCCAAAATACGCATACTCTAAGAATTTCTTGAATGCATGTGGTAAGATGTCACACAGGAATATCTTTTTCACTTGGTCACTGGCTAACAGATGGGACTCGAAGTAACCACTGGATGCGGCGAGGACCACCTGATGGGCTTCAAACTCCTCCAGCTCTCCTTGGTAGTCCACCTGCACCGTGATGTCACACAGGTTTCCCATGGTCCTCAGCTTCCACATGGCATTGAGCAGATTTTTATGGTGAGAGCTGGATTGCAGTTTAACCAATCCATCACTCATTTTCTCTGGTTTCTGTGTAGCAAGAAGGATATCAATGATGTCAGTCATTTTATTAGACACACATACATACCTATGCACATACAATATATACATAAATACACACACATATATATACACACACTTTAATAAACACATTTACTTTCTATTAAAGTTGTTAAAAACGCACACTTTTAAATCCCTTAGAAGTAATTTTGAGTTTGTTTTAGAATGAATATATTACTAAAACCACAGAACTTCTGTAGGCTACAAAAGGCTTTTTATCTACATAAATATTAAGCCATTCATTGTACATGCTAAACTTTAGCTTTGTGTGTCACGGTAACGGACCAAAAAAAAAACAAAAAACAATAGTCCAGTCCCATTCAAATTCCTTTTATTTGCACAGTTCTTTAAACAAGCGCATATAACTGCTTCGTTGCAGAAAACGACAAGAAAAATAAAAGGAGACGCTAAAGCAGTTAGCATCATTAGCTTTGTGTTCAGATGAGCGATATCTGTGCTAATGAAACTTAGGCGCGAACTATACGTCAATAGATCATATGTTTAATGTCCATCTGTGACATGCAGTGAAAGGAGGGTTTGCATAGCAGTCTGGAGATTTCTTACCGTAAGGCCAGTAAAACGGCAGCCCTGTACAAATCAAATCCACAGGCACAACAAGAGTGTTTCCGGTAGAACGCGCAACCAGCGCACAGTAGAGCCGAATGCATCATGGGAAATTGAGTTTTTCTTTTATAGACTATCTCGATTGACGATAGGTTTAAAGGTGTATTTTTAAATTGCCTATTCTGTTTGTCAATAATAATAATAATAATATAACCTAAATATTTTGTTTTCCAAATAAAGTCCAAAATATACGTTTATAATAAACGTTTTATTTGTTTGTATTTCGTATGGTTAGGTGAGATTAGGTAACACACACACACACTGTTTATATTATATTTTCTTCTTCTCTTTTTTTTTTTTTTTTTTTGTCAGTGGTGGAAAAATATTACTCACACTGTAAACATAGCCACCCACTTACTCTTTTCCTGTGACTTGTTTGACCTTTGCTAAACAAGATATTGCTCTTAAAATACTAAAGGGCAACTGAGTTCATGGGTAACCCACCCTAACTATTTTTATCTGTGAATGTACAGTAAACACGGAGGTCTGCGGATATACAGTCTGCATGCATTTTAGAGGAACGAAAAAAAAAAACCGTCAGCAGTTCTTTTTCCCCATGTTTTTTTCAGACTGTACAAGTGCAGGTGTATGTAGATTTGTGCAGCCTTCCAATACAATCTGAACCACCGGCCTCCAGACTCATGTTCACAGATGGAAAGAGAAAAATATAGACGAAACACAACAAGCTTAGTTTTAGGTTTTTATTACAGAGCTGTTGGCAGTAAATCTCTGCAGTAAATGAATGGGCTCAGAACTGAATCACACAAAATTGCATCACACATGTAGCCACGTTTAAAACACATCTTCTGATGTTATGTAAAGCCTCTAAGCTATTTAATATTAAAAATACACATACAGATTATTGCTGCATTAGGAATAGCGTATTCATAATATTTCTGCATTATGCAAACTATGTGCAATATGTGTGTTTTCCGTATGCATGGAATAAGCTAAATGATATACGAAACCATTATTCTAAAAAGTTCAATAACAAAGTACACTTTCTCACATAATGAACCCCATGATGTAAAGTAATCATCTATCTATCTATCTATCTATCTATCTATCTATAAGCTATGTGTATATTTGATTAAAGCTATACTAGGAATAACATGTCACTCATAATAATACTAATAGTAATAATACTATGCAGTATGTAAGCTATGTGTCTCCTGAGAATTTACGTAATATAATTTTATATATTTAAAAGTTCTCGAAGTCCTCACTTAACAGACTTATAAACACCTAACATTGCTTATGTTTTGTATGTAATACAATCTGTATTTTTTTTTTTTAACAAATACATATTTTGTTACAACATCCTCAGGTATGTTTTCCACTACCATCCGAGTCATAGTAGTTCATATCCATTAGATGGCGCTGTCGCACACAGATGACCTGAAAGCAGTCAATGGAAAACTGGACCAGAGTTTGGTATGCATGTCCGGCCTTCGCACAGTTACATTTGATCCTGTGCATTAATTCCATCTGGACAAAACCCAGCCGCTAGACCCTGAAAACTAAACACAGACTTGGAAATACAAGACAGTTATGCGGAATCCCTCCTCTGTAATTGCAAAAGACAAACATGCAGGACATGTCAAGTGTAACCTGACTGAAAGCGACAGGCATATTTCTGGAGCCTCCACTGCTGAGATGTTTCCCCTCGACGACGCTCGCGTTTCAGGCGCACCGCGAGGGTTCATAAAAACGCTTCGTTTCTGTTATTAATGATGTGTTGAGAGAAAACTGGACTCTTTAATTATTCATTCGAGTCATGTTCTTCCATGCTAATCAGATGCAAGTTTAGACGTTTTCTCCGCGTGCGTTAGTCCTCCAGGATTCACCGGGGGGTTCGCGTGGCCTGCCAAGCGCTCTTTATTGACATAGGAAATCCATATGCCTCGCATTTCCCTTAATGACTTCTGCAAGTGCGCGGCTCCTTCCGGTGACTCATGCTGCACTTGTGTGGACCGGAGACTGTGGTTTTCCATTTACCTCTGGAGCTCCGCCACGGAGTCTGCGCTGCTGTAACCCGGCACGCTTTCAAAACCAGACAGCTACAGAAAAAAAGCCTTCCCTCCCCGCTCAAAACAATGGAGCCACATCTGCCCCAGTGCATTATGGTATTGTTGGTACTCTGGAAGGCTTGTTGAGTGTCGGAGAAAGCAGGAAAGAGGGAAAAGGAATGCTAAGGTCACACTTTCACGCTGAACTCTATGCTAATAATCCCATAATTCTTTTAAAAAGGGAAGACAGCAGGAGGGAAGTGGAGCAGTGAAACTCTCTGAGAGATTTTAAGTGGTAACTTGCATGACAATCACCATAATGGCAATGTGTGGTTTGCCTGTCTTTTTGAGGTGAAGTTTTAGCTGTTAATGTACAGGGGCTTTAAGGGAAACCAGGGCTATTTGTCTCACTGATTATATTTTAGTATTAATACATTTTTACATATTATGGTTAACCTATTGTTTTTCCAAACATATCAGTTTGGGGCAACTTGTCACATGTTCATTGTGTTGACATTTTGTTAAATTATTCATTAAAAAATGAGATATATAAGAATAAAAAAAATATAGGCTATATATATATACACACACATAATTTTATACATAATTTTTGGTCCCAATTTTTTAAATACATTTTACTGGTAGTCCACTGTATTAACAGTTTTTCAGTTTAATGTCACAGTTTATTTTGCTATCTTGACTTACATAATAAAATATAGTTGTACCCACTAGTTAAAAAATATAAAAAAACTATATCTGGTGTAAATGCAATTTTTTATATGCTGTTTTCAAACTAGTTTCAGGAGGAGTGTACGAAGGTAATCATTACCGATCTCTGCCTCTCCAATTTTCCACTTATCTCCCAATCAAACACCTAGCTTCACCCTTTAAATACAGTAGTCTTCCTCCCTTCCTTATCTCGATCTTTGTATCCCTCCTCCTCCCCAGCTCCTCCTTCCTTCTTCCCTGGGGGAGCACTCAGGGTTAGGAATTGGCCGTCCGCCACTTTCCTTCCCCGAGTCCTTAGGGCTGTTCGCCCTAGGGCTCGGCCGCCCTCCTAACCCTGATTATTCCCCCAGGACAGCACGCCAAACAAGCTTCGCTATTTATCATTACCGACAAGCACGAACTAGTGAAATATATAAAAAATACATTTTATTATATTCTTAGTGTTTGTGTGTAGGTAAAATAAATGCTATGTATGTATTTTTTATTTTCCTTCCGTTATTGATTTATATGTTATTATTTTCTGTGTATGTTTGCACAAAATGCATTTTATAAACAACAAAAGAAAAAAAAAAAAAATAATAAAAATATATATATATATATATATATATAACAATATAACACATTTTTTTCAGGGCAATTGTAGTATTTATAAATGTTATACAAAACTTTTTCAGTTTTGATATTTGCATACTTTTACAATAATAATCTAATAATAATTATATAATAAATAATATATATATTATTATATATATATGTAATATATTTAAATTTTTTTGCAGGCAACATTTCAATGTTCATGTCTTTATGAAACTGGCATGCCGAAGCAAACCACTGCTGGGATATAATCACTGGAGTAAACAAGTGACAACTATCCAAAGTAAGTAGCAAATATGTTACCATTATGGGTTTTGAGAATTTGTTCTTATTCTATTGATATACAAGGTAAGCTGAAAATATTACAGATGCTATAATAAAATGCAAATATGGTGACAGATATTTTCAAATTTCGTAGTAGACAGAAAGAAACCAAACTAACTCAAAGCTCTTAAAATATCTTTTTTATTTATATTGGAGGTTTTAGCAGATGCCACCAAAGTGACCAAAACATCCAGTTAGTGTTTATATGCTCTGGTTATGAGCTGTAGTCGTATTGTAGCTCCTGCTTGCTGGAATGGGGGATTGTTGTCCTTGACTGACCCGGAGCTGCTCTCAATTTTACCCGTTTGCTGGAAAGCATCAGCATGTTGGACCACAGTGAGCTTTCAATACAAAATAACCACGTAAATCTCTGCCCGGTTTCAGATTTAACCACATTGTTAATAGTCTTCCAGTCAAACTTCCAGGCCAATGTTCCTCTGTGGTTGGTATTTCTTCCATCTCGATTCAAAATAAATGTTATCACGGACAGTACTGTGCTTGAAACTCAACAAGATGACCAGACATTTTTTAGAAGAAGCAACATGAGCGTGTAATGATGATGATGCGAGGACGGGCTAAACTTTTAACCTTCCTGAGCATGTTTCTGTCCATTTGAAATGACATTACTGTCATAAAACTTTTGATGTGAAAATACTTGAACAAATAAGGTGGTTTTAATCTTTTTTTTGTACTTAGAAATTATGACTGTATTGCATCATTGCAGATTTTTGTTGTTACCAACATGAAAACTGCAGCTCAACATGGCAGGATTATTATTATTAACTAAAATGAAAACTAAGGGAAACATTTTTGTTACTTAAAAAAAAGAATGTTAACTAAATAAATAAATTAATAAAAATATTTTTAAATATATATAAAAAAATAATTATAACAAGGCAACATTTCTAAAATGTTTGTTTACTTTAAAAATAACAAAAACACATACAAAAAAACCAATTAAGTAATAAAATAATAAAAAACAAAAACAAGTACTAAAAATTTTTTGTGAAACATAAATATAATGAAATATATAAAATGTTCTATTTAATATGTAATTTCATTATAAAATAATATATATATATATATATAAAATATAATATGTTATAATCGTTTTGTGCCAAGCAGTTTGTAGTTGTAACAACTGACAGCTGCATTACATTTTATTTTGACTGACATTAAAACCTAATTTAAAATATTAGCTAAATTAAAAAAAGTATATCAATAATACTAAACTAAATAATATTGTCCATTAAAATAACATTGTCTGGAGTTCTTATGATAATCGATATGTCATGGCTCCAATTCTTAGGTGTTTTTTTTTTAGTTTTGTTCCTTTATAAGAGCCTTAAATTAAATTGAGCATCAAAAATATTCCAAACCAGCACTTTAGGTCACAGTGGTGTGTCTGACTATGAAATCAATTTTAAATGCCATTAATATTTTTTAATGCAGTGATTAAATTACATGCTCAAATAGAACGCAGACACAAAGAACTGACCTCTGCAAGGCAGTCTTGCTTTGTTCAAGTCAGATTTGGCTTTTGTGATGCATAAATTGATTTTATTATTCCACCTAGCCCTCATTTTCTGTAAATGGATCCAAGGCTGTTAAATTTTTTAAAACCGAGAAACAGAAAATGTAGATAATCTCAGCTCTGTTTTACCTTACGTACTGTCCCGGCTCTTATTGAGAGAAGATATTTCAGATGAACGCATACATTTGAGCACTTGTTTCATTGACAAAGATGTCTAGCTTTGAGAGAAAGTGGAGTGATTTACTGCCGTGAGCGTGGCTCATGACTCACTGTCTGTTTTCTGAGTTTCTCCTTCAACCGTCCTTGTGTTTTATCTAGGGTGTAACAGAATACAGCTCTTAACACACTCTCAACCTGACTGAAGGACAACCGCAGGATAAGAATAGAGTGTTTGTGTGATGATTGGTCATCGATTTCACTCTATTATGGCCAAAATTAGTAAGACATGTTTGGCTGAGAGAAATTCTGGTTTCTGTAGTGTGTTTGTGTGTGTCACGATACAGTCAGTGTATTAGTTTGTGTTTTCACACTGTGATATGTAAGTGTTTCTGCAGCCACCCTGTGGACTTTTAGAGAGTAAACGACAGTATAGATGAATTAATCTATTATTTTTATTTGTTTTACAGAAACTTCTGAAGTCTCGTTTCCACCACATCTGTAATTACATATTACGTTATATCAATTTAATGGCATTTTAGAAAGTTTTGGAAGGCATTTGTCATAGCTAGCTTGTTTGTATACTAAATGCGTAGTGTTAAATATTATTTTCTTTTTGCATAATTTAACAAAATTACAACTTAATTGCGGATGGTGTACAATAATATATTCTGTGATAACTGGTGTTTACCATGATCTTTCTTTGCTTTTTTCACACATGCCTGTCTCATTTTTCATTTCAGGTTCTTTACTGGTTGCTGTCGCCCTTGTAACTGTCAGGGTGTGTGGTGCAGGAAGGCACGAAGGCAGATATATGAATTCACGTAATGACAAAACTTTAATACTCCAAACAGGCAAACAAACAGGTAGGGTATCTCACACACATAAAGGAACATTGAGGACTGACAAGCAAAGACAAAACAGAACAGGCTTTTAAACACAGGAAAACACTCAGGGAGAACTGAAAACAGGTGAGGAGCACAGGTGGACATGAGTTAATTAATCAAATTAAACAAGACAAGGAACATGACCAAATTACGAAAACCAGGAAGACACAAAACGAAACCAAACAGACAGTACACGTGAGGCCTCAGGAGGCCATGTCGGATCAGGAGTCTCAGGGGACCATGGCGGATCAGGAATCTCGGGACCAAATCCAAGTCCCTATCCCACCCACCCCTAACACGGCCATGGCTATGTAGCCCCCCCCACAAAAAAAAAATTCTTGGGGGAGTTCCCAGCCCTTGCGGGCCATGGTTCGTGTGGGTGCTCAGGTGCAGTGAGGTGCAGTGAGGCTTTGGAGAAGCACTTAGTCCGCGGAGTGTGCAACAGCGCGTAAGTGATATTTAAGTGATATTTAATACAGTATATTCATAAGGTTGTTTTAAATTATTGCACAGTGCCAGAAAGTGTATTTTTCGTTTCCTGGCTATTATTCGTGTTGTTTTTCGTTGTAATTAGCACATTTGATTAGAGTATTGAAGTTAGTTTTGCTGATACCTGGCTGTAACTTAAGTGTGAAGCATCTCGCT
>JAUMHE010000075.1:18742151-18761482 GCA_032359235.1 Enteromius mattozi
TTTTAGTCCAAAATTTTAGTTTTGACCATATCTCTACACCTAAACCTAACCTTACCCATGAGTAATGCCTAAAATCAGATTTAAAGATAGATGAATGACACTGATGTACAAGCACCAAACACTGATTGTAAGCCTACACTTCACAAAAACTGTAAACTGGTTCTTCAGATCTGATTGGTTAATCACAATGTTGACATGTTGACACGTCGAACTCAGCAAAATCAGGTTCTGCATGAGGGTCCACATCCCGACGTCCACAGGTGGGGGTTGTGCTTACAGTCCAACACCGTGCAGGACGTTTGGCATTTGCTAGAGAACACCAAGATTGGCAAATTCGCCACCGGCGCCCTGTGCTCTTCACAGATGAAAGCAGGCAGCAGAACGTGCTCCACAGCGTCTCCAGACTCTGTCCCGTCTGTCACATGTGCTCAGTGTGAACCTGCTTTCATCTGTGAAGAGCACAGGGCACCAGTGGCGAATTTGCCATCCTGGATGAGCTGCACTACCTGAGCCACTTGTGTGGGTTGTAGACTCCTTCTAATGCTACTACTAGAGTGAAAGCACCGCCAGCATTCAAAAGTGACCAAACATCAGCCAGAAAGCATAGGAACTGAGAAGTTGTCTGTGGTCACCACCTGCAGAACCACTCCTTTATTGGGGGTGTCTTGCTAATTGCCTATAATTTCCACCCGTTGTCTGTTCTATTTGCACAACAGCATGTCAGTGTTGCTTCCTAAGTGGGCAGTTTGATTTCACGGAAGTGTGATTGACTTGGAGTTACATTGTGTTGTTTGTTTTCCCTTTATTTTTTTGATCAGTGTATATATGTAAATAATAGCATAATGAGATATTTGCAAGCAAAAATGGAGCAAGTGCTTTTAAATTCAGCCCTCATGGTTTGGTGTTTTTTTCATCAGGACTTTCTTTTTGTAGTCTCATCCATATACAGTGGTTTTGCTCAGAGAAGCAAAGGCAGTATCTCATTGAGAGGAACTGTTTTTGTGCAGCTGAACGCTATAAAACCTGCTGGTGCTGCCATAATTACTCAAGCAGCTATGATACATTTGGACTGCGTAAAAATGTGCCCTGGAGCACACAGGAAAACATGGCTGTAACCTCAAAGCATGTTCAGCTGACAACAGAAAGAGAGAGAGTGAGAAAGAAGCCGAATGAGAGAGAGAGGAAGTCCTGTGATGACTCAATGGTAAATTGATTTGGGCTCCGAGTGGCAGGAGCAGATGAGTCAGAGTTTCCACTGTGACCAGCTCTACCTCTCCTTCTCTCTTTCTTTTACTATCTCTCTTTCCCTCTTTCTTTGTTTGCATATGTCTGTATGTAAAGGTGCGCTTGTTTGTACAGTGTGTGTGTGCATTCGTGTGTGTTTCATTTTGCTAAAAACTCATTTATGTGTCTACAGTGTGTATGTATAATTTATGGTGTTTTAAAGCATTTACGTGGAAAAATTACTGTTAGGTAAAAAATTTGCATTTACCACTTTTACTGTTTATTTAATAATGGAAGGCCATTTCATAGGTAATTGCAACTTTTTATCACATTATTTTAACTTAATTCAGATTCACATCTGGAAGTTTGTTTTTCAGTATCTGCCGACTTTCTCATAACCACCTGCATTTGGTGCTAATCAGTGTATTTCAAAGGTACAAAACAGATTACTGTACTCTATTAGGTTGGTATATTAACATTATATCAGTTAATGAAATTACGATATTTAACTGTAAATTTAACTTAAATCCGTAAAACCTAAAATGTTGTTATCAAATTTTTTACTGTCGAATTCCGGCAACCACAGCTGTCATCTTTTTACCGTAAATTTTACAGAACTTTTTACAGAATTGGGAAATAAAAAGTTGCAATTGCCTTTATTTTTCCATTGTGTAAACAATATTCAATCATATTTAATCATCTTTATCTTGCTTCAAACCTGTATACTGCAATTTTATTTATTTACATTTTATTAATTAATTTAATTTATTTAATCATATATATGCACTAAAGTCTTTTAAAACCATTTTTGCATGAAAAATCTAAGTCATCTTTTACTAAATCATTTCCACTAAAGCTTAAAAATGGACCTCAACAGTATAAGGCTAAACACATAAACATTCATTTAACATTAACATTAACATGATATCAGTTAATAACAACAGTAAATATGTTCTCTTCCTCACACAGAGCAATCATACAGTATGTCTTCAGAAGACTTGTAATATTGCACTAGTCATCACTTTGCTAATAAAAACAAGTGCTATTTTGTGCAGATGGATCAGAATTCGGAGCTATATGCTTTCCATATGCTTTGCATGTTAAATTCATATCACATTTATCTGCATGGTGAGGAAACTGCATGTGTGGCCTAAAGCTTGTCTCGTGTGGGACTCTAATCTTCTGATTTCATAACTAGTTGACCTTGGAAACATTATGTCAGAGATGGTTTATGGCCGTCAGGTTGTTTTCAGAGTGGCCTACGACTGGCTGATCATGAATCAGACGTAGGTGGGTCACGAATGCTCTCTCTCAGAATGAGAAAGCTCTGGGTGAGTGAGTGGGCACAGCAGCTCTGAATATGTGGGCTGAGGCCACAAACGCTACAAATAAACATGGGGGATTTTCACTGAAACGCCACGGTCGTGCATGCATTAGCTAGAAAACTGGGCACCTTTGATCATATAAGATTAAACCTGAAGCATATTTGGACCATTACTTTGACATGTTACAGCAGCGACATGATATACTCCATATCAAACTATTCTCTTTTTTTCTTAATAATTATGCATTGCCATTTTTAGGACTCATATTTTATATTGTACTTTTGTGTATTTACCACTATTTTTTTTACATTTTTCAATAATGTTGAAAGAAGTCTCTTATACTCACTAAAACGGCATTTAATCAATCAAAAAAGCAGTAAAACAATAATGTAAAATGTTTCAATTAAAATAAATAATAATAATAAATAAAGTGTCATTTATTCCTGTAATAGCAAAGAAGCTTTATTTCTCCAGTATATTAATTGCACATGCATAATAATATAATAATGCATAATAACTGTGTAATATGTACTGTAAGTATGTAGTTATAATTGAATGTATTCATGTCTATGGTTGCATGTGCGTGTGTGTAATGTTTATCAAAATTGACCAAAAAAATTTTTTTTTTTTCAAAATAAATAATAAAAGAATAAACTTGCTGGTTATTGTTGTCGTATTCTTCAAAAGGCTTATAGTGCATTTGTATTTTTATGTTTTTAGTTTTTTTGTGTGTTTGCTTATTTTTAGGCCCTGAGTAAATAATGACCTGTAATTCATATAGTATTCAGAGTAAATGATTCACTTCGCCTGATCCTTTAACGCAACTACACTTTGACTTATTTGGCAATCTCAGATGGCCACTCCAAACACACACTGGGCATCTGATCGTCCGGTCCTCCAGCGGTCATCCTGACCCGCGTCTTCTGTTGCAATGGCAGTAATGGCAGTGCTCTGATAAGACGTGCCCTACATAGCACATGTGTGAGTTCTCAGCGAGATAAGCCCTGACTCTTTGATATGGCGGCTCCTCTGATAGCATCTTGATACATGTGGCAAGCTGCTAACTGCGCTGGCGACGCTTGCTCTTACAGATTCAGAGATAACTGCGACAAAGCATCACCAGCAGGAAGAGCTCCACTTTATTTGGCTGTGAAGGTGATAAGGGATGCTCTGTTATTCTTTCCCCTTTGTTGCCACGGATACAGCAAATGAAATTAGTGAGGCGGGGATCAAAACATGACATGTCGAAGGCACAATGTGTTTATCTTTAATGCTCACTGTCTGCTCTCATCTAATGTTAGATGCAGGGAGAAACTGGGCAGGAATAGACACATACAGTAAAATTTCTCATCCATAAAATATTTGCATTTATTTAGCATAAATATAAACATTTATTCTTGAGCCGTGTTGTTCTCTAGTTTAATTAACATTCAAAAGAAATAATTTACAATTTAAATTTCGGATTGGTGTTGAATGACCCTAAAAAAATTATATTGCAATTAAATGTTACTTAGACCTATAGCAATTTAGAAAAGTTCAATTGATTCATATTTTATATCATTGCCACAATATTTATTTATCAGCCACCCTAAGTTGCAGTAATGCTTTAAATGCATATTAAAACATTATATTAAATGATATATATATATATAAAAAAACATTTAATATAATGGGGTCTTTTATTCTTTCATGTTTTAACATCTGAATGATGCATTATTTTAACTTTAATCTTTTTTTTTTTTTTTATGGAACCAATTTTTTGTTTAAATGTTCTTAATTTTTTGTGCTATTTTACTCCTTTTGGATGGTTAATTTGTAAGAATCTCATTTATTAACTCTAAATTAATTCTTGCATATTGAATTTAATGAATAATATTGCTTGTAATTTCCTAATCACATTGTATAAAGCAATACTGATGTGTTAAAATGTTTATTATGTATATTTTTCACGAACATTAAATAATTTACTATCAACCTGCAGGCCGTCCAATATATAGATGAATTTGTTTATTAATTTAAATAGATTTGGAATACATTAGCATTACATCTCTTGCTCACCAGTGGATCCTCTGTAGTGAGTGTTTGCCGTCAGATTGAGAGTCCAAACAGCTGATAAAAACATCACATCACATACTGCTTTCGGCGTTAGAAAAATCAGGAGAGAAATATGCACAGATCAAGCACCATTTGCTGTACAAGTAAAAACAGTCAAAAACTGTCCATTATAAATATAGACACATAGACAACATGTTGGTGGATTTTGATGTGAGAGGACAGTAGAGGACGGTTATACTTTTTTTTTATTTCAAACATGTAGCTTTGGGCTCCACAAGATGTTAAATGATAGACTGGAGTGGTGTGGATTATTGTGATGTTTTTATGAGCTGCTTAGACTCTCTTTCTGATGGCGCCCATTCACTGCAGTGGATCCATTTGTAATGCTAAATGTTAAATGCTGTATCTGTTCCATTAAAGAAACAAACTCACCTTAAATAGCAGGTGTGTAAATCTTAAGCAAATTTAAATTTGTTGGATGAACTATTGCTTTAACTTTGTAACTGTAGACATGCTATAATCAGTTGCAGTTAAACATAAAAATGTAACATCAGTATTAGTCACTGATGTAATTTCAGATAACTGTGGGAGGAAGATCTGTGTAGACAGAAAGTAACCACAGCCTGACTGTTGTTTAGAGCTCTACAGATACCAAATGCCATTTGCAGGAAAGATAGACAATACCAGGCTATTTTAAATGCAACTAAGTGTGACCATGATATGCTGATGACTTATTGATTTCAGATATTGATTTCAGTCCTGCTTCGCTGCTATAGCTGCATTAGCACAGAGAAACCAAATCTGTTGTTTTATAAAAGTTATCAGAGTGGTTTCACTCAGTCGTACTGTAGACGTCATCACGCTACTTTCATCTAGTCATATTGTGAAAGTAATGTAGTGTGATTTAGTGAAGTACATGACATTACCATTTGACAGCTCTAAGAATGCAAAGTGTAAAATTATGAATTCCTGACACAGTTTAATACTCAGCATTGAATTAAATGGAGATTATGTAGCTTGGGGTTTTTGGGCCTTGTGTTTTAGTTAGTGCTGTGGTTTATGGGAACTACAGTTGGTGTTGGTCCAAGAAATCATAATCACATTGTGTTCTAAGGCATCAGTGCAATCTTTACTTAGTCATACTGCAATCACTCACTAGTGAACAATCCTGAAGGAACGAGATTATAAAAACTGAGTGATTATAAATGGTACAACATGCCTCTGTAGAAAATAAAAGAAAATATTTTTGGATTTTACCCACTTGTTCCAGAGTGAAGATGTTATATGTGAAGGGTTTTATTATTACACAATATGTAATAGACTGTTAAATGCCATTGTATTGGATGAACTGCAATTCTAAGTAAAAACTCAAAAAAAAAACCAGGGCTGTAATTTCACCCAGTCATGCTGCAGAAACAATCAGTGTAGTTCCATGCAGTCACACGGTACGCTAGGTTCTCCGGGGAGTCATATTTCAGAATGGGCTTCTTGGCATCCGGAGCTGTTCTGTTTGAGAATGGAGGCAGGCCACGGGCTGGATGAGTCATGGTCATTGATGAAGAGCTCAGCATTCAGTTCCTGTGCAGGAACCACAGGATGTACTTTATGTCTCCATCTCCAACACACCTCTCACTTATACACGAACAGAGCATTCTAGAATAGTTGCATGAATAATCGTATACATAAATTTATTTTTTCTTCTTCTTCTTCATTTTTTGTTTGTAGGTGTGTAAGTTGTAGCATATGCTTCTTTCTATTTTTTTTATATTATTTTGTATGTTATTTATATTTTATGTACATAAACAAATAAAAATATATATTACTAAAATTTACTAGAATATAATTTGTGTGTGTGTATATATGTATTTATATATATAAATTTAGAATTTACTAGAATCTTAATAACTAGAACCTTATCATTTTCTTCATAAATTTCTGGTCTGTTATATTTCACATGATGCAGAAGACTTTTGACTTTTTGTAAATGACTTTCCATCTTGAATAAGTTGTTTTGCTCATTCTGGTCTCCTAATAGATTCTCCAGCGATTAGTCACTATAGCTCAGAAGGCCAGTGTTGGCACAGCAATTATGCTGTCTCAGTTATTACGCTGCCATCGCCATTGTTTTTGTTATTTATTACAGAGGCATGATAATTATGTTGACAGTACTGTTTCAATGGAATGTGAGAGACCAAATAGTTAAGGATGGTAATTCTCCACGGAGACAATCAAAGCCTCTGCGGCCGGCCGATTTCTGGTGCATGTCAGCACTATACTTGCTCCCAAAACAAAATCAATGCAAATGTTCCTCTTGCACGGCAAAGTAACAAATTTATATGTTTGCTGCACCAGTATTTCATTGCGCTTTATTGCTTTTTGTGTTTGTTTTGCTGTTTTCTTGTTTATCCTGGCCACAGAAACTTGGCATATGGTGTGATTGCTGGCCGCCGAGCTCATACTGGTGAACTTCTCTTCTGAACGCTCGTTTATCCGCCCCCGTATAGCCTGATTCAGTTCGGCCTCTGCCCGTACGCAATGGCACATTGAGTAGAATGTTATTGGAATCCATTTGCTTTATTCACTTGCGGCGACAACAACCATATCAAAGTAATAACAGCGAATGCCCTCAGAAGTCTAATGTGATTTCCACTTTGGCGGTTCAATATCTTTCCATGCACAATAGCAGCATACGCTGTGGCAATATGAAGGGTGGGGAAAAAAGCATCTTAGGCTTTCTTTATTGCCGTTTCCCATCTGGTCTCATCTCTCCTGTCTCGTATTGCGTTTGACCCCATCTTGATGGTGTCAGGAGATCACAGCATTGGTGTATTTTGACAGCGTTGTGTTTCCTTGGCAGGACATAAACAGGTGTGATGTGTGTGGAATGAGCCGTTTACATGCGAGTTTAGTCTGACGAGAGGATGGTATGTTGTTTCCACTGCTGGCACAGGAAGGGGAAAATTCCTATGGAATGACATCTCATTGGTAGGCACATCAAAGGCCTTCTGAGAACAGAAGGAAACAAACTGAACCCCGTTCACATCAGATTCCAAACAGATGTTATTTAGGACAATTCAAACCACCTTTGGGTCATTTGCCATTAAAACCTCTGATCCAAAACAGGTATTCATTCATCGCTGCAAGGTTCTTGAGTGCTGCATGGGTCAAACGCTACAGGAATGCAAAAAAAAGTATGTTTATGTATCAACTAACATTTTCAGAGGTGTTTATTTACAGCTTTCACAAAATGCTATTAAATTGCCATCACATTCAAATAGAAGGATTATTACTGATTTTGAAAGAAGTCTTTTATGCTTACTAATGCTGAATAAAATAATTAAAAATGCTGCAACTAATGCTGAATTTATTTGATCAAAAATCAAGTAAAATCAAGTGAAATTTTTACAACTTTAATTTTTTTATTTTAGTTTGAATAAAATAATTTAAATTTACATTCTCTTAAGTGTACTAATGCTGCGTTTATTTGGTCAAAAATACAGTAAAATCAGTAATATTGCGAAATATTTCTACAACTTCAAACAGATGTTTTTTTATTTGAATAAAATAATGAAATTCTCTTAAGCGTACTAATGCTGCATTTATTTAATCAAAAATACATGAAAATCTGTAATATTTTGATATTTATTTCAACTTTATATATATATATATATATATATATATATATATATATATATATAGCATCATTACTCTTCAGTCTTCAGTGTCACATGAAACCTTCGAAAATCATTTTATATGCTGATTTGCTGCTCAAGACACATTTTCTCTTATTATTAATGTTGAAAACAAGTTATTTGGTTTATATTTTTATGGAAACTGTAATACTTTTTTCAGGATTTCAAGTTCAAAAGAACAGAATTCATTTGAACTATGCTTTTGATCAATTTAATGCATCAGTGCTAGTATTATGTATTTATTTAGTGATCTATTTAAATTAAACTGAAGTTAAAAAAATGGAAATATGGAACAAGGGCCTTCAAGATGCTTAAAAAAATTTTTTTTTGCAAGTAATCTCTTTCTTCTTGCTGAAATAGTAGGAATATTTAAAAATAATAATCAAAAAAACTTTTTATATATATTTTATTTTGAATCAAGTACTGGGTTATGGTAGAGTGATAATGCGGTCCAAATCAAATCAAATCAAATGGTACACGTGTGTCAAGAATATTCTTATGATCATCGATTCAAAGTGGCTATTCTGCTATTTTAGAAACCAATAGGAGGTAAAGTAGAAAGACTTGCTTTGTCTCATGTCTCAAGAATCAGTGAAATAGTGAAATTAGCACATACTGAGGAAAAATGAACCTCATCTCTGTGCCGAATGCCCTTTTAAAGCACTTCTAAAGGTGCTGACTTCACATTTTGCTGCAGCAAAATGTCATTCATTACCGTGCAAAATCTTATCTTGCTTAATCAACTGTTTCCAAGCACCGAAACATCTTTAGCCTCTCACAGGTATTCAGCGATGAGTATCTTAACCATCGAACAAAATGGTCTGCTTGAAAGAGAAAACCACAGAGAAGTTCACAGAAAGAGCACACGACTCTCACCTTACGTGAAATGATAACACAGACCCGCTGTATTAATTGATACTTCCGGGCCTCAAAAACTGGTATAGTTGTCTAAGAGAATGAATAAAGTTAAAGCAATTGTGTTTTCAGTGATTTGATATGTATTACGAGCGAGGTTAATTAAGCACGCTCCAGGCTGCTCTTTTTACCCAACATAGCTGCGTTTTCCACTCTAAACCACCGCGTCTTGATACGCATTTCTTCAAGGCATGAAAATTGCAGCTAGTTATGCTGGAGACATGCTCTTCTAATCATAATTATGGTAGCATTACAGTAATTTAGCCTCAACAGTTCGTTAACTGGCAGGAGCACATGCCACAGGCCTGTTTTGATTGTACTGCTGGGCTCTTGGCTGGCTGGATGAAACGCTTCTTATTAACGTCAGCTGCAATAGCTCAAACGCCATCATGGATCCTTCCTCCAAGTGAAAATCTCCCGCTGGAGTCGTCGCTGATGGTGGTTAAGCACTAAATCCTGGCCCCGTCTTCATCCATCAGGACCGATGCGCTAGTGATCTCAGCAGACAGGGACTTTCTCGCAGTCGCCACCGCGAACAACGAAAGCCGCTAATTAGGTTCCCGCCATAATGATGCTTGTTGCAACGACATTATCGTACAGCTTTCGTGACATGCTGTGTCCAGGAAGAATGATAAATCGCAAACGAGATCTTTATAATAGTTTCCACAAGACAGAAGTGAGTTACTGGAAGTTGTTTTGTCCTGCTGCCTTGCGGATATTGCTGAAATATGGCCTTTTGCTATCATCTGAAAAATTAGCAATCAAAACAATCAGTCATTTGAGCTGTTTTTTGGTATTGATGACTTTTTGCAGGTTAGTTAGGGAAATGGAAAGAAAATAGAGATTTTTATTTTAAGTCTCACAGATATTTCTCAACAAATGCAAAGATTAAATAATCTGCTAATTCATTTTATAGCTCTTTATTAATACAGTGACAAATAATTCGCTTTTGTATTCATAGTTTTATTCCCGTGTTGCTGTTTATTGTTTTTTTTTTTGTTTTTTTGCTTCGCTTTTTTTATCTTAGTATCATTAATATACTATTACAGTTTTTGATAATATATGTTCACCTTTTATATATTTATTTTTGTTTTTAAATATGTCTATATATTTATTATTTGTATAATTTATATATATATATATATAAAGAGAAAGAGAGAATAATTTTGTTTGTTTTCTGTTATTTTTTATGTCTATATTTATTTATTTATTTATTAGTTTTGTTTAATTTGTTACTTTTTTACTTTAAACAAAAATAACAAATGCTGCAACTGGCAACAAGCTAAAATAAAAGAAGGATTTTTTTCATAGTTTTTATTACATTTTAGTTAAAAATTTATTAGTAATAATTAATAGTAATTATTATTATTATTATTATTATTTCTTATTATTGTTATGTACGTTTTCGCTGAAAACAATCTATGGAAGCCTATGGAGAAATATATAATAAAAAATAAAAATGATAAATTATATGAATAAAAAATAGTAAAAGATTATTGTGACTTTTTATCTCACAGTTCTGACTTGTTTTCTCAGAATTGCGTGATACAAACTCACAATTCTGACATATTTTCTTGCAAAAAGAAGTCAGAATTGCATGATATAAACTCGTAGTTGCGAGTTATAAAGTCAGACTTTATATCTCGAAATTCTGACTTTATAACTCACAATTGTGTTACTTAAAGTATCAATTCTGACTTTTTTTCTCTGAATTGTGAGAGATAAACTCGCACAATTCTGACTTTAAATCTCACTTCCTGACTTTATATCTCCCAATTGCGAGAAAATAAGTCAGAATTGTTAGTTTGTATCACGCAATTCTGAGAAAAAAAGTCCGAATTTGTGAGATAAAAAGTCACAATAACCTTTTTTTATTTTTTATTCAGTGGCCGAGGCGGGCTTCCATAATAATAACCATGCTGTGCTGAAGTATTTCCTGTTGTTTTGGTGGAGCATATTGAAGGGCTTGTACTTTTTTTAAATTAACCAGTGATGTTAGATAACATTACAGCTATGAATCACGATTTTGTACCTGCTCTTGCTAGTCAGAGGGGGGATTTTGTTACTACACAGAATTTTACTGCACAAAAACTAACCAGATGATTCTCTCTTCGAAAAACAAAAACTTCAGAAGACTAAAAGAGTCAACAGATACAGAGTTGGTTTAGTATCACAAAAGAAGAAACATACCTGTACTGTGGTACATTTGTAAAGCGCTCTATATTTG
This sequence comes from Enteromius mattozi, assembly GCA_032359235.1. Taxonomy (NCBI): domain Eukaryota; kingdom Metazoa; phylum Chordata; class Actinopteri; order Cypriniformes; family Cyprinidae; genus Enteromius; species Enteromius mattozi. Next base: position 18,753,590 of record JAUMHE010000075.1, read on the forward strand.
TTAGGTGGGTTTCTTTGAACCTACAGCCATTGTAAGATCAATGTCAGATAGCTACGATTCAGACGCTACGTCTGCCACCTGCACTGCTTCAGTGAATGCCTTTACTGCCAGGCTTCAAACGCAAGAGTCAAAGAGATATTTGTGTGAGTGTGAGTGTGTTTTTCCCGTGCCGTCTGTCTGGCAGATAGTAACAGGTCACAGCTCGACTGATTCACACATTAGGATGGCATCGTTTTACAGGGAGTTTGATGAAGCCAGACTTGTACTTTAATATTACATGTGTGATCAAGGGTTAAGGGGAGAAAAAACAGATGAAGAACTGAGTTGGAATGAATTGGGCACAATCCAGTGGATGGCGAATTAGAATAACAGGCCAAGGAATTTACTAAACTGCAATTCAGAGAAAAATACAGATACACGGAAAAACACAGCTATCTTTTATATTAGTATTATTTATAATAGTATATATTAATGTATTTTGTTTTTAACTTGTTTTAATTTACATTCATAGTGTAAGTTTTAGTCATTTTAGTGTGTTGTTTTGTGATTTTTAAAAAGTTTTTCAAATGTCTTCTTAGTAATTTAAGCGCTTCAACTTTTTAACATTTTTTATATTATATTTTAGTACTTCAATATTTTCATCTTGCCATTCATCCATCCATCCATCCATCCATCCATTCATCCATCAAACATCAGGACTTTTAGACTTTTTCCAAAACATTCAATTGCGAACGTTTGAGCCAAATTCCATTTGTTTTTTTGACAAACTTTGCTTATACTTATAAATTGACAGTTACATGCATTTCAGCAAAATATTTCAATTTAAAGGGTTAGTTCACCCTCATGTTGTTCCAAACCCATAAGACCATTGTTCATCTTCGGTACACAAATTAAGATATTTTGAATAAAATCAGAGAGCCATCAGACCCTACATATACAGCAACACAACTGAAATGATCCCAGATCCAGAAACATAGTAAATACATCAGTAAAACAGACAATGTGACATCAGTGACTCAACTTCAGTTTTGCGACACTAGGAGAATTATTTTACTTTTATTTCTTTTTGTAAAAAAACAAACAAAAATAACTTAATTTACTCAACCATTTTTATATCTTCTGCCATTTTATAGAGTATCACAATGCAGCACATATGCACAGTTTTACGTATTTGACGTAATCAGCCTTGTTTACAAGTGCATTAACGGAATCTGCAGTTGTTTAAGCTTAGTGGAAAGCATACAAATGCATTGTGATATTCTCTAAAATGGCAGAAGACGGAAATCACAGGAGAAGAATGGTTGAGTAAATTATGTTATTTTTGTTTTCTTTGCACAAAAAAAAGGTATTCTATGGCGTTGCAAAACTGAAGTTGAGCCACTGATGTCACATGGACTGATGTATATTTAATACGTTTCTGGACCTGGATCATTTCAGTTGTATTGCTGTCTGGAGGGTCATGTAGCTCCCAGATTTCATCATGTTTTGTGAAGATGAACGAAGGTCTTACGGGTTTGGAACGACATGAGGGTAAGTAATTAATGACAGAATTTTCATTTTTGAGTGAACTAACTCTTTAAATTCAAAACCAAGAATTAAATTGGAATTTAAAAAGCATTCTCAAACCTAGCTTATACGCTACCTTGGTGCAAAACTCTGATTAATAAAGCATCATTTTCGCACAATTGCTTGAAGAATATTATGTTATGACTTCATAACAATATTAATATGCTGGATACTTGATACCTGATACCTGATACCTGATTCTTTTGAACATTAGCATCACACATATCCAGCGTCAGAGCTGATTTTTTAGCGCTGCTCAATGGACATTTCTTCAGTAAAATGTGCAGTAATGCACGTAAAAACAGTGTTGAGTAAAAATATTTTTATGAGACCAGGTTGCTTATTCATGCTTAACACTACTTTTGATGAGTGGCCCAGTGGCTAAAATCAACGCCTGCTTTTCAGTTTTATACTGTTCCACTGGTAAATATGTCACATTATGGTAGAAAAATGTGTTGTAAATATTGATTGATTGATGATTCCACTCATTATCGCTAAAGAAATGCAAGATATAACTCACATGAAGTAAACCACTGAAAAGCATGTAGCATACAGTATGTACAGGCATGTCCTCATGAGAGTTGAATCATGTTGCCATAGCATCTGTGTTAGCAGTATCTAAACCCAGTGCGAATTGCTTTAAATTAAATGCATCGGTTAGCATGTAGAACTTGTGCGCTTGATACAGCAAATCCGCTCTGGTCAAGGGATTCAGTCTCCTTTTGCCTTTTTCCTCTGAATCTGTTATTGAGTTTTGAGCTTATATTGCCTCCTGGACTTGTTCGGGGTTTCAAAGATCACAGCTCTACAATGAGACCTTCCTCTCAGCCTGCATTTTTATGCCATTCCTCAAGCTTTCAGCGAGATTCTACATAATGTATTAAAGCTTCTCTGCCTGTCATTTATTTATATCCTTTCTGCACACATTTTCACTCTTTGGGGCGTTTGTACAGCTACAAAATAACCGTGTGTCATTTGGCTGCCTTCCTTCATTAATAACCATATGTATAATTAAATATGACAAATGTATTTTGGCGGTGCTGTTGGTCCTCCCCTATGCCTGGGGCTCAGCTCTTTCATGTTTTTGTTTGTTGGACTTTTTTTTGTTGTTATTCATCCTGCGTGTCTGGAATCTGAGTCACCCTGTCAAATCCGAGTGAAGCTATATGTTGTTTTTTTTCTCCCCGGCCTTCAGAATTCTTTCTGCAGCAGGAGCCAAAAGGCTTGAGTTTGAAAATGTCCCCTGGATCTACAGAGTCAGAGGATTGGACAGAAGTTAGCCGGCCACAGTATTTCACATAAAGTTTCTCAGGACTGCAGAGAAGCCTTCGTAAACTTTTTGAAATCTTTCTAAAAGTTGTGGCCTGAAAACTTGTGAAAACTTTTCACCAATTTCAACACATATTTAAAATATCTGTCCATCAGGTTTAGAACAATATGAGAATGAGCAAATGATAACAGAATTTTCATTGTTGGATGAACTATCTCTTTAAGCTTCAAAAATGGTAAAATGATTCGTTTTTTATTCAGAGTTCAATTCAACTGTCTCTGGTCTGGTTGCAGCAATTACTGTTTTAGAAGATGATTATCACTGAATAAAATTCTTATTTTTTGTTCCAAAGGAGAAAAAAGGCAACAAATTGGGCTGAGAACAACATGAGAGAGACAGAATTCATTTTCAGAAGAACTGACAGCATGTTTGCCTCAAAACGCAACCTGGAAATGATTCATGTTCAGTGAGATTTGGCAATTTGAGGTGATGTGAGAGTTATTGGATATTAGTCTTATGTGGATTGAAATGAAGTGACATTGCAAAGCATTTAAATAATTGTTATATTGCAAGTTTTGCAGTTTTAATACTGTTGGAGTGTGGTAACTAAAGGGCTAAAGTAATATGTTTTCCAGAGCAGAAAGCAGGTTCCTGCACTTCACCCACCTCGAGGCTTAAAATATAGAGATAGAGACATTTCCCAGCAGCAAAATTGCTTCATTTTCTCATGGGCGGTGTGTCTGACAGGCGTGAGTGCCATTTGCTGTAGGGGGTTAATTAAGATTTTAGCCATCCACGCTGACCTTTGGAAACTTCCAGGAGTGATCATCTCTCTACTTCCAGGCAGCCGCCGCATTTCCCGTTTTGAAGTTTCCCAATTTAGCAGACTTTAGTAGAGAAGAGAGTTAGAAATGGGTCTATACTGAAAATAAGGCACTTTGGTATAAAGATAATCCCATTTTTACTTACACGTTTGGTGTGGTTGCATTTCTCTGTGTGACACAAAGTGGTTTGACCTAAATATGTGACTATTTCTCTGCAGCCTCCATGCACTGTATTTGGGTCTATTAGAGAGGGGGAAACGGAGTCATTTTGAGCCCAATCTGCAAAAAGAAGTTAAACCCAGCTTGGGAAATCCTGACCCACTTTGGGTTTGAAATAGTCAACTAGTATGAGGAGTTCATCTAAAAATAAAAGATTGCTTAAAATGTACTCACCCCTCAGGCCATCCATAATGTAGATGCGTTTGTTTCTTCATCTGAACAGATTTGGAGAAATTAAGCATTACATCACTTGCTCACCAATGGATCCGATGTAGTGAATGGGTCCCATCAGATTGAGATCTGATAAAAACCCAAACAGCTGATAAAAACATGTAATCCACAAGCAATCCACACTAGTCCATCAATTATTGCCTTGTGAAGTGAAAGTTGTGTGTTTGTAGGAAACAAATCCATCATTAAGATGCTTTAAGTTCAAACAGTCCATAATCCATAGCAACACTTCCTCCAGTGAAAAAGTCCATCACCAAAATATTTGCCTAGGACTGTTTTAGCTTGTAAATGGTGCTTGATCTGAGCATATTAGTCTCCTGATTCAGACTAGAAAACTTGTTGCCTGGAGAATTGGAGGATTGATAATGTAGCCAAAAGTAACTGTTTGGAGTTAAAAACATCTTAATGATGTGTAGATTTCTTATAAACATACACCTTTTTGCTTCACAAGATGTTAATCAATGGAGATTTGGTTACTTGTGGATTATTGTGATATTTTTATCAGCTGTTTGGACTCTCATTCTGATGGCACCCATTCACTACAGAGGATCCATTGGTGAGTGATGCGATGCTAAATTTGTCAAAATCTTTTGTCTCAGAGAGAGTATAAATGTTCAGCAAGCTTTAATTTGTGGTTGAAATATTTCTTCAAAAGCATGGCAAGCTACTTTTTCGGTAGCTGTTTAGCGGCTGCAGTCCATGATTCTGGAAGAAAGGGGCTGTTTATGTGACAAACACGATTTCATGAAGCGTGGGCAAACCAAGGCCTTGAACTGCAGGAGAAAAGCTACCGGCTCCCCCTTTGCAGTGTTATGTCAGGGGGTGGAATCTGTTTGGAATGAACAGTTCTGTCTGTGTCTCTCATCCAGCTGTGTGCATTCCATATGACGCCCTGCATCCCACAATGGAGAATTGCTCAATCCTGTATTCACTCACCTTCCACCCCCCCTGCTTACTCGGCGTTGGGAAAACAGTTCAGGAGCTCAGGAATGCAAGTGGGAAGTCACTTTCTCAGATGAACAAAACAGGAGAATCGTGACTGCTTTACATTGGGCTGCTCACAGTGAAAAAAAAATCACTGCAAGGACATGCAGTTATAAAAAAAATACAAATTTACATTTACATAAATCATTTGGCAGACACTTTCATTCAAAGTGACAAAACAGACCAACGAGAGAGTAACAATATATTAGCGTGCGACAAGTCTCAGTAGCACAGTGCACAAAACAAGTTTTTTTTTCATAAATTAGAATAGAATAGAATAGGATTTACCCTCATGTCTTGTCCAATGCATGTTCATCTCTGTAAAAAGTGTTAACCTACAATTTTGTATTCATATGTTTGATGATTTGGTGATGGTAAATAATAGTTTTAATTTAACGTCAATTAATAGATTATTTATTTTATTCACTTCAACATGGCTTTCATCCAAAATCCTTACAAAAGAACAAAAGCAGCTTGTTAATGAGCTAATAATATTGGTAATATACAATGCCAGATAAGAAAAGTTTATATAGACTATAACTTTATTATTTATTTAAATTTTTTTTGGAATTAACAGTGAAAGTCAGAGTTATTATCGTTAACTAAAACTAAAACCAACCAAAAAAAAAAAATTGGTAACTTGAAATAAAATAAACGCTAACTACATTTTTTTTGGATAATTTTTGTTTAACTTAAAATAAAACTAAATATGAAAAAAAAAAAAAAAAATTATATGTATATATATATATATATATATATAGCTAAACCAATAAAAATTACAAAACAAACAACCAAATTTTTTCAAACTTAATATTACAATGAAAACAAAAAATATAATAATTAAACTTATTAAAAATTAATAAAAAAAAAAGAAAAGAATCTTAATAATATTAAATAACCCTGGTGAACATGAATGGTGACCACATATTTCTAACAAGATTTAAAGTAAATTACCAGTTTCACCTCATAAAAACCTATTTTAAGGCTTTAAAAGTCATGTATAGCATGTATAGCAATATCATTATTTGTCCTTTCTAGAGCGTGTGAGTCATTGGTTTCCATGCACGTTCATTCTGTAGATGAGAGAGGTGTCAACAATTTGTGTTCTACAAAAGAAAGAGAGTAAATCATGTATATTTAAAAATTACATGAGTGTGAGTAAAATACAACGGTTATCATTTTGGGTAAACTATCCATATAACATTTCATCCGTGGGGTACATAAATATCTCATTCTACCCACCATTCACTGTAACACACAATACAACACTTTGTGAATATACCAGTGGGAGGCACAACAATGTCATTCATCCAAAACACACAATTTCTAAAAATCCCCTTGATTCCTCAGTGTTCTCCTCCAGTACATGTAATCAGTTTTGAAAATCAACACCAACTCGTACAAATTATGACATTGGGCAACAACAATAACGAGTCTTGATACAACTGGAACAGATTATACGCAGACATAACAGACAGCAGGAATTTTGCCATTCATCAGTCAAACTCTCAGATCATAAAACATACACCACTTCATCAATATGTCACACCAAATGAGTACATGATGCATCTGCTCTGAAATAATGTGGCAGATACATGAGTCCAATTTAAGTATGAATTTCAGGTTACAACAGCATCAGGTCTTTTGTTAAGGTTTTGGGTGATTATTGATGTTTAATATACTGTATTTTTGTTGTTTGTACTTTTATTTTTATATAACCTATTATTTCAGGGCATGTTCTTTAGTCTACATGTTTTTGGCTATATGAATATAATCTATCCAGATTGAATGTGATCTACAGCATGTCCACATCTGGTTATTGTTCAGAAACACTGTACAGAATCCTGCATCTTGCAGGGAACAGACCTGCTATTAACATGTGAGGATTTAACCCAGTCACCAGCTGGACAACAATTCTATTTCAGACTTCTGCCTGCAGTATAAACATGACCTGTCAAAGGCTTCAGTCATTTTTGACTATTACACATTCTAACAATAGTTTCTTGTGGATTTTGCCATTATATTTTTGTTTTCGCTTTTTTTTACTTTTCATAAACAAAGAGGATTCAAATGTGCAAAATATAACCGTGATTTAACAAAAGCTAGATTAGGATACAGGTTATTCAGAATTTGCAAAATGTAGATGCACAGATTGCGTGCGTAACCATAGCAACCGATCACTGCTCGATCACTTTTATTAAAATTGGACAGTGCTTGTAGGCTACAATCACAAGTACCAGATAAAAATTTAAGATTAGGAAGATTAGTAAGATTAGGATAAAAGTTACCAAAAATTGGGGAAATGTAGATGCTCACGATACAATTACACAATTATATGATAAAATACTATTTATAGTGATTATACAAATGGCAATCAGTACAGTATGTCAAAAAACATGGTTACTACTCTTTAACTACAATAAAACCATGGTTCATTTTTGTAAGGGGATATAAAACTGCTGTGTTGCTGGTGTCCCAAGTTCGAACCCCCCTCTCTCCCACTTTACTTCCTGTCTACTCAGTGCTATCCTATTTTAATAAAGGAAAAATGCAAAAAATAAATGTTCAAATATTAAAACAAAAAGGCATATGAGCATGTAACCATAGAAACGGGATTCTGCTGGATCGCATTTATATGGACGAGTATCTATAGTGCATGTTACAAAGCACTAGATTTATTTAAGAAATATTTGTTTCAACGCCTTTAAGATAAGTGCGCAAAAATTAAATTCCAAGGACAACAGTTATCTCACATGACTGCATGGATGGCTTGCTTGCAAGACTGTGGATGTGTCAGCA